>JAIEZT010000304.1:19119728-19237228 GCA_019594935.1 Periophthalmus modestus
CCCAGAGGAGAACGCCGGTTAACCATGTGACGCCCTGGAGAGCCCCTGAAATGCACATCACCCGTCCCCACCAACGACCTCCACGACCTCATCCACAAACCCCAACACCACACTAGCAGCAACGCTAATGCTAACAATAATAATAATGGGAATAATGCTAACACACCTCCTCCATCTTCTCCAACCAAAGTCTCCACTGCTACTAACAGTGCTGAAAGTGAAGCTAGTGCTGCTGAAAACTGCTAATGCTAACAATAATAACAATAATGGGAAAAGCTAGCACCCCGTCCTCTCTAACAAAATAAACCCAGCAACTAATTTTAAAAGTGAAGCTAAAACTGGACAGCTAATAAAAAAGAAAAATCCACATAAGTACACATGAAACAGTGAGAGAGCTGCACTTCAAAAACATCAGGAATCCTAAAATTACTTTAATTCAGAAGATTTAAATATTATATTATTGTAATTTGTCCCCATTGTCCTTAATGCTACAGTCACAATCTAGACAGAAAACAGTTTTTCCAGCTGGTCATGCTCACATCTATATGAAAAATCAAACATCTAAATCTATTTTGTGAATTTTCAGCAACAAGAAACCAACACCAACGCTAACGGCTAATGCTAACAAAATTATAAAAATGGGAAAATAATGCTAACACACCACCTCCGTCCTCTCCATCCAGTTGTCTTCACAGCTGAGTATGGAGCTAACAGTGCTAAAAGTGAAGCTAATAATAATAACGCTAATGGGAAAGCTAACCCCCTTCCTCTCAATCAAGAAACTCAACAGCTTCTAAAAGTGAGGCTAACGTGAAGCTAAAGATGCTAATAATGGACACAGAAACAACCAAATAAATGAAAAACATGAAACAGTGAGAGAGATTTAAACATCATAATAATAATATATTATTATTTACATTTTGTTTTGGTTTCCCCAAACAAAGGACTGCTGTGAACTACATATTTTATATAAGTTTCCACTAAATAAACTATACTCCCAACTGTGGATTATTTAAGGTTAGGGTTAGGTCCACTTTATTGTCCTTGTAGGGAAAGTCGTCCTCTGCATTTGACCCGTCCTTCAGTGTCTCGAGATTAACTTGTATCTTGACCTTTTCTGACTGTAATATTAGAATCATTATTTTTGTATAATATTTTTTTTACATCTACCATAAAAACTGCATTAAGTGAAAGAGGACTGAGGAGTGGGTCACTGGCATATGGTCTATGGTCACTGGTCACCTTATGAGTTTTTGAATACTCTTTATTTATATTTTACCTTTTTTGTGTGTGTGCTTACACTGGATTTGTTGTTCTCAGGATTTACATTTTAAAAGGGTAAATAATTTCAGAATTTTGAACAAAACAAACTGTGCCAAATGAATCATGTTACATTTTATATTTATCATTTTTTAGATAGGATTTTAAGGGGTTAAAACTGAACCGTAAACTACTGTGCTGTTACTGTGACTAAAACTTAAACTACTGCTGTTACGGAAATAAACACTTTCTGAACCATTTTGTAACTATTTCTTTTATATTTTAACAAATAATAATTGTAGTTCAGATTTGTCAAACTTGCAACAAAGGCCACCGAGGCATGTCCAGGGTGAGGATTTACACAGCAAAAATATTCAAATGTCCAAACAAAGATGCATTAAAGATGATTTCATTCCACTGCAGCAACACCAAATACCAAATACTTAGAAGAAAAATAGCAGCCTCTCTGTCCGTGCTGCAAAACAAAACATATGTCCTCTGCCCACAGCACTATCCCCCCTCTTCACCTATTTATGCAAATTAAACCTTGTGACCAAAGAAAAGTACAACTATTATTTAACTTCCCCCATTCAAAACATTTAACAGTAAACATTTAGTCAAATAAAATAAGAACTTTGCATATCACTATAAATAGTAAGTAAACAATTAAATAAAATAAAAATAGGTTAAAGGTCACAGACAAACTCTCATGTTACAAAAATAAACAGAATAAACCTTCATTAATGCTTTATTTATTTATTGGGTAATGAAAATTATAAATAAACACAATATTTTTTTTTTTAATTTAATATATATTTAAAATTCCACACTTTTTTTGTCCCTCCAATTTGACCATATTTTTACGTTTTAAATTTTTCTTTTATCCTGGGGTGGAAATCATGACATCATGGAAAAGAAAGAAAAAGTTACCTAGCAACGATGTTGTACACTGTGCCAAAAAACCTCTAATCTCATTCCTCTCATAAAAATTATGATTTGACAAATTAAAATATGATAGAACGACGCCTTTATTTTGTTGAAATCGCGTTTAAAAGTCCTCAGAAAAATGTGTTTTCTTGTGTAAATTGTGCCGAACTTTAGAGAGAATTCTCCCAGAGTGATATCGTTAACGTGAACTCTCTAAAATAGACCTCTGTACTTCCTGTAATTTTCAACATATTTTTCAGCTTTTCTTCTCAAATTTCTTCTTGATTGGTGTAAAAGTATCATTTTTAGTTTTATCCCCACCAACTTACATCAAAATTGGAGAATCTTCATTATTTGATTGACCGTAAAGTCGAATTCTTTTGTTATTGTGGTTAAAATTAATCAAATAAAATAAAATATAGGAAACAAAACAAAAATCCGTGACGTGGACAGTTTGTTCAAATACGTGTCCTCCACGTGACCCTCGGACCCGAAAAGCCCAGCAGACTTCCAACATGTTAAGACAGACGTAAGTGGAGCATATTTTTTACATTTTCAAACTTTTTATTATTTATTTAGCGTCAGTATTAACGTCAGAATGTGCACAGATGGTGTCATGCAGTTTGTGTTTGTCAAAAGTCTCTAAACACCTGTTTAAATTGCGTTGTTTACGTGGCCATGCTAACGCTGCTAAAGCTAAAGGCTGCCGCTTGTTCATTAATTTCTCACATTTACGCGTTTTTACAGAGTTTAGTTTTATTTTCTGCTGATACAAAATTAAGTTTGGAAAGAGGACGCATGTTATTAACCAGTTTATCGGTCTGATGTTTGAGTTTTAGGAGTTTTTTTAGCTTCGAAATATACAGAATGTTTGTGAAAGCTACAGCTAGCACGACGTGTCACTGATGAAGAGAATAAATATTACTGTGGTTTGGCGTTTGATCATTTATAAGTTTGTTGTTTCAGATTTGGAGATGTTAATTCTTAGTACAAACTAAACCACATTTAGTAAGAATTGTAAAAAACAAAACAAAAACAAAAGAACTGCTTATTTTGTTCCTTTGTGTTTGTTTATTAATCCAGTTTGTGTCTGTGGCGTTATTATGACAGTGACAAAACTCAAGCTACAGCTGTAATCTTTAGATGTCTGAAAACTGTGGTTGAAATTAGGGCAGAGTTGAACACAGGATTATTCTTTTATCACCTGTATGAAATGTTGTTCATATTATGTACATTTAGCTCGTTTTAAAAAAGCCTTCTGTGGACGTTCTGTGGTGCTGAAAATGAGCATTTCTTACTACAACACCTGAAACATCTGATTCTTCCTGTGTAACTGCTATGTCCATATTAAATAAATTAAATCATCTGTGATTTCATTGGCCCTGTTTCAAGAACCAGGTTTTGTCCAAAATCGGATGCCGTCACCATGGTAACTCCCTCTGTGAACCTAACCTGGACCTGAGGAGGTTTTATCACTCTGACCTTAAGTTTAACAGAGTCGGCTCCTGAAGCTCTGATTGGACAGTTGACAGCAGTTTATAGGGGCACATTTGGACCCCTTGAAGGCCACTGGCGTGCCCACGCTCACCTCCTGTTTGGAACACGGTGGCTAGTGGGTTAGCTATGGCCAGAGATATATACACTATGGGTCAAACCTCTAACCCAGTGGGTCTCAAACTGCGGTACACGTACAGCTTCAGGTGGTACAAGGCTTTCTGAAGTTCTAGTTTTAATCACTTTTCTTGTCCATTTTATTTGCACCTGTGCACTCCTTTAAATTTGTCCAGGTTTAGATCTGCTTTGCTTACACAGTTTGTAGAAATGAATAAAGTCTGAGCTAAAATAAAATAAATCATTTACTTAATATTTAAGTGAGTCCGGTGAGACACATTAGTTCAAACTCGACCCTTGGGAAAATCATCACATTTTCAGAGATCAGAGGTCAAAGTTTGTTGCTATCGTCTCTGAGGAACCTCTGCTTGGACAGGAAATATGCATCAAAAACACACTTCTGAAAATGTACAAAATGTTTCAGGAAAATAACGACGAGGATGTGTCTCTATTCGATGCAGAGGAGGATTCTGGGAAAAGGAGTAAAAAAGGAGGAGTCAAGTGAGTGGATCTGAACCTCTCCTCTGCTCCTCTGACCTCTCCTATGCATCCTTTGCTCTTCTGACCCTCTCTTCTGCTCCTCTGTCTTTCTCTGCTTCTCTGATCCTCTCCTCTCTGACCCTCTCACTGCTCTTTCCCTTACAGACATCCAGTGGCGCTCTTCTTCCTCCTGTTCTTCAGAGTCTCGGCCTTGTTGGTGTATCTGTTCTGTGAGATCTTTGGTGCCAGTAACATCTCATCCATGGTCTGCATCATCCTCCTGCTCTCCGCTGACTTCTGGACTGTCAAGGTATAAACTGCACTCTGATGCACAGGTTTAGTTAAAATGTAAAAAAACAATGCTTTCCATTAATGACTTGGAGGAGAAAAAAAAGGTACTTGAGGAACTATCATAGAAGGACAAGCCCTTGCGTGGGATGTACCAACGGAACATAACTGAAGTGGCTGATATCAAGAAATCCTACCAATGACTTGAGAAAGCTGGACTGAAGGACAGCACAGAGGCACTTATCCTGGCTGCACAGGAGCAGGCCTTGAGCACAAGAGCGATAGAGGCCCAGATCTACCACATCAGACAAGACCCAAGGTGCAGACTGTGGAAAGAGGCCCCTGAGACAATCCAGCACATAACTGCAGGGTGTAAGATGCTGGCAGGGAAAGCATACATGGAGCGGCATAACCAAGTGGCGGGCATAGTGTACAGAAACATCTGTACAGAGTATGGACTGGAAACCCCCAGGTCAAGGCCAGAAACATCTCCAAAGGTAGTGGAGAATGATCGAGCCAAAATCCTGTGGGACTTCCAGATACAGACTGACAGAATGGTGATGGTGAACCAACTGGACATTGTGGTGGTGGACAACAGAGCAAAGCTGTTGTGGTGGACATCGCAGAACTAAGTGATGGGAACATCAGGAAAAAGCAACATGAGAAACTAGAGAAATACCAGGGGCTAGAGAGAAGACCTGGAAGGTGAATGCATCAGTGGTGTCAGTGGTCATCGGAGCACTAGGTGCCCGTGACCCCCAAACTGGAGGAGTAGCTACAGCAGATCCCAGGAAAAACATCAGACATCTCAGTCCAGAAAAGTGCAGTATTAGGAACACCAAAGATACTGCGCAGAACCCTCAAGCTCCCAGGCCAACAGCCCAATAACGATTTGTCATAAATCAAACCTGCCCAGGGCGGGTCAAAATTACTATGTGTTTGGGCCCGGTATTTCCCTCTGTGCTTTTCTCTACAATATAACGTTAAACACAATGTAATAATTGTTCCCTCTGATTTCTCTCACGCCCAATGAGCCCTGCTGACTCTGTCTCTGGTCAGAACAGGTCAGCAGGCTCTGTGTTCTCAGAATCAGAACACTAAACATACGTTTCTGTTGTTTCCAATGTTTCTTCTTTGTCTCTCAGAACATCAGCGGGTGGCTGTGTTTTACTCTTTATTAGAACACTAAACGTAACTTTATAATTGTTTATGATGTTCCCTATGACTCCTCTCCTTTCTGAGAACATGATGAGGGGCGACAGTGTTCTTTGTATTAGAACACTTAAAGTTTATATTCATAATGTTCCTTCCTCTTTCTCTGTGTGTCTGTAGAACATAAGTGGGCGGCTCCTGGTCGGGTTGCGCTGGTGGAACCAGGTAGATGATGAAGGAAAGAGCACCTGGATCTACGAGTCCAGAAAGGTCTGAGGCCGGGCATCTTACACAATTTGGAAAACAGGGAGGGCATCTGACTCTCGCTCTCTGCTTGCAGGGGACAGTGAAAGACTCTGGCTCTGAGTCGCGGCTCTTCTGGGGTCAGTTTAGTGGTGGCTCCAGTTATTTGGTCCATCTTCTCATTCACCAGCCTCATCTACTTCCGGATCAAGTGGCTCGTGAGTCTAATGTCACACTGCGGAACATTCATAACATTTCCCAATATGTCTCTTCTCTTCAGTTTATTCCTAATATTTGTGATTTTGTGATGTTGTTTTCAGCCGGTGGTGGTGATGGCCTTGGTTCTGAATGGAGCCAATCTTTATGGATACGTCAAGTGTAAATTTGGAAGTAAAACCAGCCTCAAGACTGTGGCAACAAACTACTTTGGGCGACAGTTCCTTAAACAGGTGCTGCTTTAGTCCTGCTTTAGACCTGGTTTTGTCCAAGGATAGTCTTGGTTTAGTCTTGCTTGAGTTCTTGTGTAGTCCCTGGTTCAGTCCTGATCCTGGTTTAGTTCCGTCATGGTCTTGCTTTAGTCCTTGTTTAGTGTCCGCCCTTAGCCCTGTTTTAGTGCAGGTTTATTTGTGGCCCCACTTCAGTGGTGGTTTAATCCTGGTTTAGTACCTGTTTAGTCCTTGCTTAGACCTGGTTAAATCCTTTTTCATTTCACGGTTTAATGTCTCTCCTCTTTATTTTTCAGGCCTTGTCCAAAGAAGAGGAGTCGTAACTCTACACATTTTTGGACATTTAAAATTTTCTCTCAAACATTCTCATTGGTTTTTGCTTGAATACAAATTTAAGTTTATTTTTAACATTTATTTAGTTTAAGATTAAGCCTGGATTAACCCAATTTAAACGTGGATTACAGTTGGATTTTGAGCGTTGTGAAGTGTAAATATGTACAGCTGAATGGATTCCTTTATTAAAATATTTCTAACAAACTTTGAAATATTGTGTGAAATAAAACCAAAGCCTTTTTTCAATATAATTATTTAATGTGCAATGTTAAATTTTAACAAATACATAACATTTTTTTACAGAATTTTTACACAGACAACACACATGAAGACGGTGACTTTTAGTATTGGTTCAGTGAAAAGTGATCTGTTTTTGTGGTTTTGTGATTTTTAACTTCTCCTCTACACACATTTTCATTTTTGGACCAGACAGACTTTAGGCATTTCACTGAAAAACATGAGTTGTGTTTATACATTTGGAAGGCAGCAATTTTAAAGGAGGGGTGCTGTATTTGACTTTTTTTGACTTGATATTTAGATCACCATGTTACCTTATTGTTTTAAAATGCTAGATTTACCCAAAATAACATGTTTCGTTTCTGACACTCTGAGTCTCACCTTCCTTTGCTCTGCTCAGTCACTCTCCTTTCAGAGTGACATCACAACACAATCAGCGTGCATCCCGCTAATGAAACTACTGCACATTGCATCAGGTTTGTCAAGTTGCTGTGTACAGTTTGTATCATGTTTGTATATTTATGGAGACTCGTCGTGTGTGAGCATGGGTGATCTAGGTTTGTGGGTAGAGCATTGCACAGGATCTTACAGCTAACAACTAAGTGGGGTTTGAATAGGACTTGGGATCGCCAAATACTCACACATGCATGGATGACATGGCTTTAAAAAAAGATTTTGCACAGTACGTCTTCTTTAAGCTGATGTATTTTTTACCCAAATGTCCATAGGTTTTTCAACCGCCTACAAATGACTCAAGTTTAAAGGTCCTATATTAAACAGAATTGACTTCTGTGAGCCTTAAGTCATGTTATAATGTTACCTCTTCAAAAACATACCTGGAGTTGTGTTTTTGTTACATTCATGTGTTTGAGTAACCCTTTATATTAGTCTATCTACAAGCTCCAAATGCACAGTTCAACCGTGATGAATGAAAACTACCACTACATGACAACAGCTCCTTTTATCTTTTGTTTAATAGAGATGGGAAATTCTAGGGCTGAAATTATCCAAATGATTCTAGTGAAGGCGTATGGAGTTTAAAAAACACAATGGAGTACTTCCTGTATTCCCACGTGACATCACAAGGTTGAACATGGCGTTTTCTGTTTGAGAGAAGAACTCAGCCTAAATATGCAGTTTGTATGAATGAAACAAAACACAACTTTGTTTTTGATGAGGAAACGACATGATAACATAAATCAGAAAACTGTTATATGGGCCCCTTAACAGTATTTCAGAGTCCTGTCAGGTCAGAGTTCAGATATTAAAGTGTAAATGCATCTGTTTCAGTCTGGAGTGTTGAGTTTCAGGCCGAAGTGTCGAAGAGTCGGTCGATCATCTCCTCCACCTCCTCAGGACGATATTTGTGATACTTCTCTGGGTTTTTAGTGAACGAGATGTTTTGCACATCTGGAACACAATAATACAAACGGATTCAAATAATCATAATGTAATAAGAGGTCTGTGTTATCCCTCAGTCGTCCAGGTATGAGCCATAGCAAAAGAAAATTCTATCACTGGACAAAAGTTTTAGAGTGAAGAGATTTTGATCCGAGCAGCCTGTTCAGTGCTGCTCAGGTTTCTGGCGGGATACTGCCTTATATCTGCATGAAGGGAGGCGCTAACCTACACTGAAACTAACACACCTATGTCTATTGAATTATACAAATTGTAAACTGTTCCCGAGATATATTTAGCATAATCATTCAGGCCCCATTGTTTTCTCTGTTTTGATTTAGGTCTGAGAATGGTGTTATAAATAGAAGATAAATAAAGTCTAAGCGCCCCATTCCTGTTTAAAAAGGGATTGTCTTTTCTCACAAAAACAGCCTCTTTGACTCCCTTCTCAAACTACCACTTTTCGTTTGTCCAGTATTTTGACACATATATATTTTATAATATGGCATCTATGTGGGTCACCTGTGACTCTGACCTCACCTATGACCCCTAACCCCTCACCTGTGACCCCTGCCCTCACCCTGTGGAGGAAGTTTCTGTAGGCCTCGGACACGGCTCTCTTTTGCTCTCGCCGGATGAAGTCTCTTTTGGTCTTTATCAGGAACTGCCCAGAACTTCTGTGTCCTGCACAGCTCCTCCAGACCCTCATTAAAACCCTGAAATATTAAAATAAAATACTTTTTAATACATAAAAACACAGCTCCTCCAGAACCTCAAATTATTATAAATGTTATTATTAATATAAAATATATTTAAGATACAGAGAATAACATGTACACATTTCCCAAGCTCTTGAAGATGAAATGAGTGAAACTGTAAAAAAAAGACTGACCTTGAACTTGTCCTTGACGACTTGTCGCTCTTTGTCTTGAGCTAAAACAAACACAATAAGATTTTATTTTTATGTAAAAGTTTAAACATGATCTCACCTCAGAGTCCAGACTCATGTGTGGTCTGCTTGTAGTAGAGCGCGCAGTACTTGTATATGTAGGATTTTTTTTTTTACAAGTATTTTTGCTCCTGCCTGAACATATGCAGGAAACATGTATATTACCATCGTGAATACAGTAGTAGTAACCATGCGGTACTATGTATATGGAGTATATACATATAGTATTATAGTAGTAGTACAGTAGCCTGGATTCTGGCTGCAACACTCCCTAAGAGTGTGGTATCATGTAGAATACAGAGTGCTGCAGAAGTACCAGAGCAGTATTTATGTGTTCAGTATTGTAGTAGTACTGCAGTACCTTAGCTCCAGGCTGGGACATAATAGTGGTATTTGTTATGAGTCGGTATTAGTACTGCAGTAATACCAGTGCAGTACTTGTACATGTAGTATTATAGTAGTAGTACCTTGGCTCCAGGCTGGGACACAGGCATGTTCCTGTCTGTCAGATGTTCGGTCACCTTCAACCAACTGAAACAAAATTTACAGAAATATAAAATACCAAAATCTGCTGAACCGTTTAATGTGCGCGTTTAGTAGTAGTAGTAGAAGTAGTAGTAATGTGTATATATAATGTAGTACCTCCTCTGGTAGGTGAGGATCTGCTGTTCGATGAGTTCTCTGTACGAGTTTTCGGCTCTTTTCTGAGTCACCGTCACCAACTGGATCAGCTCAGATCTGCAACAAAAACAACGGTCTAAACCAGGACTAAACCAGGACTAAACCAGGACTAAACCAGGACTAAACCAGGACTAAACCAGGACTAAACCAGGACTAAACCAGGTCTAAACTAGGACTAAACCAAGTCTAAACCAGGCCTAAACCAGGCCTAAACCAGGCCTAAACCAGGTCTAAACCAGTTCTAAACAAGGACTAAACCACGGCTTAACCAGGACTAAAGAAGGACTAAAGGTGGACTAAAGGAGGGCTGAACCAGTTCTAAAAACCCAGTCTAAACCCGGTCTAAACCCGGTCTAAACCCGGTCTAAACCCGGTCTAAACCCGGTCTCACTTCTCCAGGCTCTTGAGTATATAGTTGTAGTTGTTGTGGAGGAAGATAGCACTCAGAGCTTGGTCTTCATAAACTTTGGATTTGGACAAAAGGTTCAGCTGCAGATTTCCCAAAACTTTACCTGAAAAAACACAAAACAATTGTATGTATTATAAAGTTAAAACATGTTTAAATCAGACGCTAAATTTGCTGTGTAACTGTCAGACTGCCGATGTGTTGACCTGGTTTATGGTTAATATCTCTGTAATTACTGGGCCTATCCACAAGAAACAAAAACTGGCACAAAGTTCAACATCTTCTCTGTCAGTGTAAATGAACAAAAATCAAATGATTTTTTTCACAGCAGCTTCAGAAAGTGGAGCCATAATTCAACCTCAAAGACGTGATTGCTGTCAGTTGGAAAGACTGGAAAGAAATTAATATGACAAGTTTGCAGAACGTCTGAAACCATGACACCAAAGATTAAAGGGGAGAGGGAGTATTTTACTTCTATGAGATATTAACTGCCAACACATAACATATTTAGATCACCATGTCATCTTTGATTGTTTTGAAAATGCTATATTCGCCTATACACAATGTATGGACATGTTTTATACGTTTCACTTTTGTTTTTGCTGCTCCGAGTCCTGCCTCCCTTTGCTTTCCGCGATAAGTCACTCCCCCTTCAGAGCACAGTCACGACACTATCAGTGTGCACCCACTGATGAAATTACTGCACACCTCATTAGGTTTTGTCAAGTTGTGTACAGTTTTAGTATCATGTTTTTGGTGTATTCATGAAGTGTCAGAGCATGGGTGATATGGGACTGTGGGCGGAGCCTTGTACAGGCTCAAACTGCTAACCCTAAGGAGGGTTCGAATAGGGTCCAGGAGTGATCACTAAATTACTTAAACATACATGGATGACATCTAAAACCTCTTCAGGCATGTTTTAATGAGGGAACAAAGCTCCAAAAAGTCAAATGTGCTGAATACCCCCTCTTGAAATAAATCTTAAACATTTTGGACACTCACAGATGTAGGAGCTGAGCAGACGTTTGTTAAAATCGGACGTGTAGCTCGAAGACGAAGAACTCTCTGAAAAAACAAACAAAAATTTATGTCAAATGTATCATTTAAACAGTAATGAGAAAATAGTGGTTCATGCGGCTTTAATGGGAGGGTCAGGGACAGTGTAAAACAATGGAAGAATGGACTAATAAATAAAATAAAGTGTATTTTTAAGTGACAAATGAATGAGGAACAAACTGGTCACATGATGGAGGTGGAGATTCAAATGGACCAATCAGAGGCAGCCTTACCTCGAGGGTCCAGGGGGATGTTATAAGTGTCCCCCAACACTGAGCAAAGCAGCAGGAAGAGAAGAGGAAGGGAAAAGAGAAAGAGAGAACAAGGAGACAGAGAAAGAAGGAGGAGAGAGAGAAAGAGAAAAAGAGAAAGAGAAAGAGAAAGAGAAAGAGAGAGAAAGAGAAGAAGGAAAGGGAGAGGGGGAGAGAAAAGAGGACAGAAGAAAGGAGAGGAGGGGAGGAAAGAGGGGTAGAGGAGAGAAGGGGGAGGAAACCAGAGACAGGACAAGATGAAGGAGACAGGGGAAAAAAAGGGAAAGATGGGAAGAAAAGGGAGGAAAAAGAGGAGGGAGAGAGGAGAAGAAGCGGTAGGGGATGAAATAAGGGAGGAGAGAGTGTTAAAGAGTTAGTGCCTCAGATCTGAGCAGAATCAGGTTAAAAAAGTGAGTTTTTTTTAACAGGAAAAAAGCAAAAGCAGAGGAGCATCTACACTCAGGAGGAAAGTAAGTAATAGCACCTAATATCAATTACACCATGTTCTGTTCTGTGTAAATTTATCCAGCCTAGGCTCCTTTGCTCCACTGGGTAGATGATAACCTGCAGTTTGTCGTGATGTACTTGTACAAGTGCAATGACAATAAAGTTGAATCAGAATCCAAGGACTACGGCAAAAACTGGATAAAAACATAAAAACTCTTCAAAACTCATCATGTTAGCACTAAGTACTTAAATACACAAGTTTTAAACCAGGACTACAACAGGTCTAAACCAGGGCTAAGTCTAGTACCTTGTGAGGCCAGCATAGCTCCTGCCGTCTCATGGAAGTCCAACAGCTGCTGCAGGAACAGAATGGCCTAAAAGAGAACAGAAAACATTATTACACAGAGAGATACACACATAAAATGAATACAAATAAATCCAATTAAATGATCATCCTTCAGATCTGTCTGTGAAAGGTACCACTGAAACTGGTCCTGAACCCAAGCTAGTAGGAGGAGTATTAACTACTACTAGTACTAGTACTAGAAGTAGTGTTAGTAGTGACAGTAGTAGTAACAGCAGCTTTAACATAATATTGATCGGCCACCGATGACATAACCATGACATGGTGATGGGCAGAATGGTCCTATCAGACATGGCGATCACCCACACAGGTCATTGATATTATCGGCTTAAATTATCAACAACATTCCACTGATGCTAAAACTAGTTTGGCTTTTGATGAAGTTTGAGCAAATCTATTTTATTTTTTCCAAATAATGAAATAGTTTGCACCACTATATCAAAGTGTATGTGATCGGTATCAGCTGTGATCAGTGATCAGCTTCAAAAGTCCTGATAGGAGCACCTCTGAGTAGTAGTACTAATAATGACAGTAGCAGTAGTAATAAAAGTAGCACTAATATTAACAGTAGTAGTATAATAGTAGTAGTATAACAGTAGTATTATAACAGTAGTAGCAGTGTTAACAGTAGTAGTAGTAGTAGTAGTAGCACAATGGAAGCATTCTTACATTGCTGGTGAGTTCGTGCACTGTTCCGTCTTTAGGCATGTTGTATTCTTTATCAGGGTCATTCTAAACAAACAGGAAATAAAGTTTTTAAGTTGAACATTTTTTACTGTAATCAACAAATATATATATATATATATATATATATACATATGCACATAGTAAAACCAGTGTTGTCCCATCTGGAGCAGCAGGACCTTCTCTACTAGTCCTGGCGTTTCAGCCAAAAATGTAAAAGAAATTATTTTATTACACCAATTGAATCACAATTTTGTATTCTTTAGATCTAAAATTTTCTCAAAACATAACATAAATATGAAGGATGAATGTTCTGTGATCAGAAAACTAAAGTACTCAATCAGATTTGGTGTTGTTATTTTGGGGGTTACATGTTCTGCCCTCTCTTTCCTTGGGCCTTCTGTCTGTAGGCTGACAGAACAGGCACAGGCCAACAGCTGGCACCAGATTGTCTATTTGACTAGCACTAGCTTAGTCTGTTTTGACAGAGTTTGAAAGGAAAAGATATATATTTTCATTTGGACCTTCTTTTTAGACAAATAGTGGGATTATTTTTTAAAGTGGAGCATTTTTAAGTTTGTTGCATAAGTTGTAATAAAAACGTTCAGAAGAGCATCTACTACTAGTACTAGTAGTACTAGTACTCAAAAAATAATCCCACTTTTTGTCTAAAAAGAAGGTCCAGTGTTTACTGACACATGGACATCACAGAATGTATGAACCATGGAGCTATAAAATAACAAAATGAACTCTGATGGATTGCACATCGGATGGTGAAGTGTAGGAGTGAAAGTCCTCATCTGGTGAAGACAGCAGCGGTGAGTGAGGTGCTGGTGTTATCATAAGGTCTATGTGCAGTAACTTGGATTATATTAATGAGAGAACATCAAGTTAAACATGTCCATTATAGTGGTATTCAGTTGTTGACGTTGCTTGCATGTTCTGACCCAGGGTGTGCACTTGCGAGGTCGTATCAATCAGCTGATACATTATGATGGGCCATGTATGCGTTTAAGCAGTAAGACAGTCAGTGTAGTCAACAAAAGCACTAAATATTGTAGCGTGTCAGCACTATACGTGTTCTACATGCATTAAACCGGGTTGGCTCAGCCTTGCCTCCTCCAGTGCACCTCCGCAAGTCAGCACACGGGGCTGAGAAGCTGTAGCATCTATAGGCTTATGGAGCGTTATATCGATAAATATGGACTGCTGGCCCAGGACTCGAGGCCACAATAATAGTTGCAGTAATACTCATAGTGTTGCAGTACCTTGATACTATCTGCAAACTCCTCCAGAGCTTTGGCTCCTATGGTCTCCATGGAGGTGATGAGAGCTGGGAGCTTGTTCTTAGTGCTGGCCGCGGTGCCCTGGACACAAACACAATATTGCATTATACTCTATATCTATATAAATATATGAAACACCAAGTGACACGACACAACTGTGCAACCTACTGGGGGTAGTCCTGGTTTAGCCCTAGTAGTGTCAGTAATGGTATAGTAGTAATAGTAGTAGTAGTAGTTGTTGTTGTAGTAGTATAGTAGTAGGAAGTAGTAGTAATAGTACTATTAGAAGTAGTAGTAGTAGTAGCAGTAGTAGTAGTACTAGGAGTAGTATAGTAGTACACGTTACCTGCAGTGTCTGGTCAAAGTCGGTCTTATTGGTAGTGATACATGTGTGATCTGCAGCGTGCTAAAAGTCCCCCTTGACGCTCCTCAGGTGTTGGAGAAGAAGTAGTAGTAGTAGTAGTAGTAGTAGCAGTAGTACATGTCACCTGCAGTGTGTTGTTAAAGTCCCCCTTGTTGCTCTTGAGGTGTCGGAGTAGTCGGAGCAGTAGCAGCAGCAGTAGTAGTAGTAGTAGTAGTATTTGTAGTACCATCAGTAGTACCTGCAGTGTGTTGTCAAAGTCACCCTTGTTGTTCTTAAGGTGCCGGAGCACGGGAAAGATGGAGAGCACGGCGGAGTAATCATGTCTGAGGATCGCTCTCCTCGCCGCAGCAACAACTCCCTCCCCCTCCAGCATCAGGCTGTCCAGGGCCTCCTGCAGGTAAAAAAAAAAAAAAAAGGGTTGGAAACCAGGAAAGTTAAGCAGTAACTACGGTGACGCAATATACATAGCAAACAGACAAAAAAAATTAAAATAATCTGAAAACTATACAAAAACAAAACATTTGAACAACACATTTTCAGGAGCCTGTGATCAATATGAGCGTTCACGGTGCTGTTTAGGAGTTTTTTTTGTTTTTTTGATTTTATTTTCAACAAAAAGGTAAGCGTGACTAACTGAAAAACTGTTGGCTAATGCTCGCTAGCTTGTGACTGTAATGTTATTTGAGAGGGAGTTGCTATGTCAGTTTATGGTCAGATTGTGTTAAAACAAAACTCAGGCTAGTCTAACAGAGCTTCTGACTGAATAGTGCCTACAGTTAGCTTCATACCTCCAGAGAATGTCGATGACATCAGCTGCAAAGTATTCATGATTAAAATGTACTGTGCCATAAAATATACAAAAGTTAATTCATAAATGTTGAACTTGATCATTTCTATGAGTGACTAGATGTCAGATTCCCTTCCTGTGTGTTAGATTGTGTCAGAAACCCGCCCTCACCTGTATGAGTGAGTCAAAGGTCTTCTTTTGGTGGTGTTCCGGTATGATTTCTGTGAGGAGGGGGCGTACTCGCTCTGCGCTAACTTCACAAAGGCACTGATGCAGTGAATGTACGAGTCAATCTCAATGTCCAAAAACATCATCTTTACCTGAGACAGAAATGCAAACATGCTTTAAAAACACATCAAAAACATGTGAAACTGAACCCAACCTGAGACCGAAATGTGTCAGATGTCCTCCCTGTGTTTCCCAGGGAAGTAAAAGCTGCTAGCCCTGTAGTTTAAAACCTTTACACACATGTGCTGAAATGTCCCTGTGTGTCAGATGCCCTCCCTGTTGAACAGATGCCCTACCTGGGTCTCCCTGGGGCCTTATTTTGTGTAAAACCCTGCTAACTCTGTAGTTTAGACCTCTACAAATATGTTCTGAAATGCATGGGATTCTTGGATGAGTGTAAAGTTCAGATTTCAGTCTCTTTCAGATGTAAATGCTCCTGGACGAGTTTAAAATGTGGTTTGAACTGAACCTAGATTTGAAAACATCTCAAGTATTTTCTCTGAAGAAAATGTATAAAGTCTCACTAAGCATTATACACCAGAAATCTAATAATAATGATCTCAAATTCAACTAGTACATTTGACTAAAAATGTAAATCCCTGTTCTTCTTATCTTAATTGCTCACAGGTCCTAGTGTCATCTTTCTACTCTTAAAATATGATCAGAGGGTAAGATACCCGCTGGTCTCCATGGAGATGCTAGTGTTTTGATTGGAATTTACCGAAGTAGAGCATTAACTTATCAATCTCCATGGAAACAAGCAAAGGATGTCACTAGGCCAAGTTACAGCTCAGATTTGTGGAGAGGCAAGCCCACTCACTGTAAGGCTCCAGGTTTTTCAAGGTTCTTTTTGAGAAAAGTTGATTAATGCAAGATTGTTTAATAACATACAGAACAAAGCTACAAGTTAGAGTGGACCGTCAAATGTTTGTAAGAATTATATAACATTATGATGAAACTGGCATCCTTATCTTATCTCCAAATGGCTTGTAAGCACAAGTTACCACAGGTTATGGATGGACCACATTATGATACAATATTAGAAAGAGACATGTGCTTTGCCTGAAATGTTCCAGAGCATGGCATAAACACTTACTTAACATGGTTTTTACTACATTACGTGTGCTTTTATTGCTCAAGAATACCTTAAAGACCATGCATTCTTACTGTGAACAAACACGACTCTCCACAGACCTAGCCTGTAACTTGCCCTGGTGACATACCCTGCTTGTCTCCATAGAAATAGATGGAGTTTAATGGTAATTGCTCTTGGTAAAGCAATAATAATATAATAATACAATCTCCACAGAGACAAGCAGGTAGCAGATCCTCTTCCGGAAAAGCTAGAGAGTGGGTCTTTAAAATGATTCCAAAACTGTGAGATATTGACATCACACTGGGGGTGTTCTATATTTATTTCCTGTTTAAGTGTTTTTATTTTTGACAAAAAGGTGAGAGTGACTAACTAAAAACTGTTGGCCAATGCTAGCTGGCGTGTGGCTGTAAATGTAATGTGAGGGAGTTGTTTAGCAGCACAAATCAGCTCACCTGGGGTAGTTCCAGCTGAGTGAGTTCTTTATGGTCAGATTTTAATAAAGCCCAGGTTAGTCTAACAGAGCTTCTGACTGAGTAGTGCCTACACTTAGCATCACCCCACAGATAATGTTGTTGATCAGATGCAAATTATTGAATGATTACATTATGCTTTACCATAAAATATCCAAAATGTCAAATCACAAATGTTGAACCTTATCATTTCTATTCGTGACTAGACCCAAGAACTCACTGTATTCCACAACACAAATCTGCATTTGAACAATTTTCACTGTAAATATTACTGGACTATAGAATATCGTGATGTCATCTGAAACACAGCAATATTCTTTTTTTCACCATGAGTGTATCTTCAAATGTCTTTAAACAAATGCAGCACATGTTATGCACCATTTAACAGTGCACTTTGGAAATAAACAGCTCAGGTGGCTCAAAAAATATGTTCCATATGTTTTTTCATGACTCACCGGGGCTGCTCCTGTCGTTCGGGTCCGACAGAAGTTTCAGTCGATGCTCGTGATCTGTTTTAATTTCATTTAATTTCACATTTTATTTAAAAAAAAAAAACTGAGCTTGAAAACCACCACCAGCCAAGGCACTGCGACAGAGCAGAGGGACCGGAATTTAGGCCGAAACCGAGCCAGAATACACCAGGAAAATCTGGCTAAGAACCAGGACTAAACCAGCACTGAGACCCAAAAGGACCCGAGTGTGTGTGTGGAGTTAGAAACAGACAGAAGAGAGAAACAAAACCAGCTTAAATCCCAAGTACCGGGTTCAGTCCTGGGTTCAGTCCTGGGTTCAGTCCTGGGTTCAGTCCTGGGTTCAGTCCTGGGTTCAGTCCTGGGTTCAGTCCTGGGTTCAGTCCTGGGTTCAGTCCTGGGTTCAGTCCTGGGTTCAGTCCTGGGTTCAGTCCTGGGTTCAGTCCTGGGTTCAGTCCTGGGTTCAGTCCTGGGTTCAGTCCTGGGTTCAGTCCTGGGTTCAGTCCTTATGCCTTTGTCTTTTCTTGGCTGTGTTCCATTTACTTCAGGTTGAGTCCTGGTTAAGACCTGGAACAGTCCCAATCAGGTCTCTGGTTTAGTAATTATTTTCGTTCCTAGTTTAGTCCTGGTTTAGACCGGACTAGACAGGACTAAATCCTGGTTCAGTCAAAATTTTAGCCCCTGCTCCAGTCCTGGTCCTGGTTCTAAGAGGAGTGAGGTCTGGTCTCTGGTCTCTGGTCTCTGGTCTCTGGTCTCTGGTCTCTGGTCTCTGGTCTCTGGTCTCTGGTCTCTGGTCTCTGGTCTCTGGTCTCTGGTCTCTGGTCTCTGGTCTCTGGTCTCTGGTCTCTGGTCTCTGGTCTCTGGTCTCTGGTCTCTGGTCTCTCTGGTCTCTGGTCTCTGGTCTCTGGTCTGGTCTCTGGTCTCTGGTCTGGTCTGGTCTCTGGTCTCTGGTCTCTGGTCTCTGGTCTCTGGTCTCTGGTCTCTGGTCTCTGGTCTCTGGTCTCTGGTCTCTGGTCTCTGGTCTCTGGTCTCTGGTCTCTGGTCTCTGGTCTCTGGTCTCTGGTCTCTGGTCTCTGGTCTCTGGTCTCTGGTCTCTGGTCTCTGGTCTCTGGTCTCTGGTCTCTGGGTCTCTGGTCTCTGGTCTCTGGTCTCTGGTCTCTGGTCTCTGGTCTCTGGTCTCTGGTCTCTGGTCTCTGGTCTCTGGTCTCTGGTCTCTGGTCTCTGGTCTCTGGTCTCTGGTCTCTGGTCTCTGGTCTCTGGTCTCTGGTCTCTGGTCTCTGGTCTCTGGTCTCTGGTCTCTGGTCTCTGGTCTCTGGTCTCTGGTCTCTGGTCTCTGGTCTCTGGTCTCTGGTCTCTGGTCTCTGGTCTCTGGTCTCTGGGTCTCTGGTCTCTGGTCTCTGGTCTCTGGTCTCATGGTCTCTGGTCTCTGGTCTCTGGTCTCTGGTCTCTGGTCTCTGGTCTCTGGTCTCTGGTCTCTGGTCTCTGGTCTCTGGTCTCTGGTCTCTGGTCTCTGGTCTCTGGTCTCTGGTCTCTGGTCTCTCTGGTCTCTGGTCTCTGGTCTCTGGTCTCTGGTCTCTGGTCTCTGGTCTCTCTCTGGTCTCTGGTCTCTGGTCTCTGGTCTCTGGTCTCTCGGTCTCTGGTCTCCGGTCTCCGGTCTCCGGTCTCCGGTCTCCGGTCTCCGGTCTCCGGTCTCCGGTCCGGTCTCGGTCTCCGGTCTCCGGTCTCCGGTCTCCGGTCTCGGTCTCCGGTCTCCGGTCTCCGTCTCCGGTCTCCGTCTCCGGTCTCCGGTCTCCGGTCTCCGGTCTCCGGTCTCCGGTCTCCGGTCTCCGGTCTCCGGTCTCCGGTCTCCGGTCTCCGGTCTCCGGTCTCCGGTCTCTGGTCTGATCTAGTCCTGGTCTTAAACTGGTTTTGAGTCCCACAGAGCAGTTACCTTCCAGAGGAGTGAGGTTAGATCCGCCCTTTTTCCCATCGAGCTGTGAGTACTGTTTGAGAAGGTTCTGCGCTTTACGGATCGTCCCTATAGCGCCACCCACAGGAAACACAAGAGGAAGAGGAGAAAGAAGAGGAGGAGGAGAAAGAAGAGGAGGAAAAGAGTGAGGAGAAGACGAAGGGAACCAAGGAACCAAACAAGGAGGTAGGAAACCAAAAAGAAAAGAAAGAACAGCCTTAAAAGAGCCAATAGGGATGTAACAATATGTAAATGTGATTTTCAGTTATAATTAACTTTTTCAATGTCTCAAATTGGCAAAAAAAATCTGTAAACATGATCAGAATTACAACTATTAATTCAAATTTAAACATTTGGCCCATACCTGATTTTTCTTATGTATTTGGAGCAAAATGTGTCTTGTCCCAGTACAGATATATTGTATAAGCAGCTCTTGGGGTCAAAATAAATCCGCTGTGTTCTGGGTGTCAATCATAAAGCGTTTTATTGTCCGATAATCAGGAAGTGCAGAATTAGCATGGTAGTTATTGGCAGCTTTAAACTCAACGTGGTGAATAATTATGATGCTCTGAATTCATAAGATAAGTGAGGAATAACCTTGGACCACTGCAGCCCGTTTAATGAAGTGATTCTGTTTTTCACGTTTTTTAGAGTAAAAATCGTGTACAGACACTTTAATTAAAGATCATTCACCATTTCAAGATATGGTAGACTTGTTTAACATATCTTTCTTATCCTAAGCCATAATGTCTCTTTTAAAGTGCCGTTTTCATACACCATTATGAAAACTATGACAATAGTTTTAAATTAGATACATTTTGAGGTAAATTTCCATAAAAGCTTGATTAGACTTGTATATGGTTACATCCCTCATACAGAGTTCTAAACATGCAATCCGCAGCCCTACAGGTGAGTTCAGGTGAGTGACAGGTGAAAGGGGAGGGGTCACTACAGCAGTAAGTAGCATTACATCATCATAGACACTTTAACACATATCATAAACAGGTCAATATGTTAGTGAAGGTTTAGTTTGGGTTTAGCTTGGGTTTAAAGTGCATCTGACAGGTTTTAATGTTTTTATAATTTTGAATTGGTTTTGTGGGATAGTACCTGTGCTAAACATTTATTATGGTTTTATATCAGTTAAAAAGTTGAAGAAAAGTATAAAAAAAATACAGGAAGTAGCGCTGAGTTGTAAAACAGAATTCCTCTGCCTATGGAAAAATCCATCCAAAATGCAGTTTAAACCTTCATTTAACAAAATAAAAGTGCTGTCATTTATTTGTATTATTCTAATTATAACTATTGCGTAATTTAGACATGTTTTGGCATGCATAACTGTTGCTAGGTAACAGTTATGCAATTACCTCTATGCATGTCACAACTGCTGAAGTTTGCAATAAAACTACAAAATAAAAAATATATAGAAAAGACTAGGTAAGATTTTTAGTAAAAGCTTAAATATTATATTAACCATGTTTAAGTAAATGTGCCGTCTAACCTGTCATATGCACTTTAAGGTTTAGTTTGTGTTAGTTAACTAGGTTAGTCTGGTTCAAGCGAGTTTGAATGAGCAGGCTTTTCTATAGACTCATAAACTCAGGGTTAGTTTAAGGTTAAGACACTTATTCAAATTCACATGGAAAGCGTTAAAAACTGAAGATAGACCACAGTTTGGGAGAGAAACATTTAAGGATAGAACTCTGTGTGTAAGTGAGATGAGACACGGTTTAGATGTTGAATGTGGAAACAATCATTTCAAAATAGCAAATTGAAATACTGGATCACTGCAAAAATTAGTTTTTTCATTTTTTTTAACAACTGTACAAATCAGGTACAGAAACTTTAAGGCAAACTTAACTGTCCCAATAGGAAATGTGTCCTCTGCATTTGACCCATTCTTGAGCGTCTCCGAGTTAAGCCTGTCTCCAGATCTGTTTATGATCCTGGTCAGGAGTAACTTGCTGGAGGGTTATTGTGCGTGTTTTGCTGGGAGTATCTCATCTCACAAACAGGAAAACCAAACTTTAGTTCTAGATGATGTTAAACTCGTTAAACTCATTAAACACATTTGTCACATTTGAGGTTAGAGTTTGGAGCATTTGTTGAGTCTGACTCTGAAGCTGTGACTCTGGTCTCACAAACAGGACAATGGCCTTGTTCACGTGCACCAAAACGAGATTATAATTCTGGGCCTTTAAGATCATTTAAATGCCATGTAACCGCAAAATCTCAGTATCAGAGAAAACATGATCAGAAAGAAATGAGATGATTTGGCTGTTTACATGTCATTTTAATGGTCTTATAACTCCAGAAATATGACAATAATCTGATTTTGAACATGCATTTGACTACAGCCAATGTTTCCAGAGCAGAAAATTTGAATTCATCTGTAAATAAAGCCTAGACTATATTTAAGTGCTTTATTATTCATTGTGTTTTTGTTGTGATTTTTGTTTTGGGGTTTTAGACAAATTAACTTTAGCCAGTAGAATAAATATACAGGCCAAAAATGAAAGATGTCCAACAGAAACCAGCTCTGTGCACAAGGGTAGCCAGCTAGTTCCAATCAGAGAGCCAGTTGGCTAAATAAATAAATCCTGGCAGATCAGGCAGTGGACAGGGAGCTGTTGGTGGATGTCATAAATCAACATGTTCAACACTTCACAAATGAACGGAAAGCTTCACTTGCATTTACAAATGAACATCTTTGTGTGCCAATGCTAATGCTAATTTCAGAGCCTAAAAAATATTTCAATAACGACTGAAATAATTGACACATAAAAGTAATTGAGTCTTCTTTCAACAAATTAAATGTTGCCATTATGTTATGTTAACGTTTTAATAGATGTTACCATTAACATTAGCATTGAGACTCAAAGAAAAAAAGACGTACCTTTCTAAAAGCTGAAGACTCTTCGGTTAAGTTTTCTCTGCATTTGTAAAGTGTTTAAGATGTTGTCAGTGACATTCACCCGCAGCTCCCTGTCCACTGCCTGATCTACCAGAAATGGTCGAGCCAATTGCCTCTTTGATTGGAACTAGCTGGTTATCGCTGTGCACAGAACCAATTCTAAATAAAAATACATATCTCCAACAATAATAGCATCAGTTTTACAAAGATTAGATGGAAATATAAGGATTCTGTTGTGAAACCAGAGGCAGATTAAACTAGGCCTGTCACGATAATTGCTATATCGTCATATCAAGCTTATTTGATACCATTTGAGCTGACACTTTACAGATATTAGAACTAACAACTGCTGTGTTTAATTGTTTTGTTTATGTATTGCTCACCATTTTGTTATAATACGGTTGCCTTTGACAAAGGTTTACTGGGATACTGCCACTTTAGGATCATTGTGTCAGTGGTATATCAGTAATTTCATTATTATCATTTATCAGGATATTTTTCTACAGCAATATATCGAACTTCAAATTTTGTTATCGTGACAGGGCTAGATTAAACTTTTGTTATTGTTATAGCCTAGAGCAGGGGCCTGGGGGCGACACTGAGCTGAGTTAAATTGTCACAGCCTACAGCAGGGGGTGGAGTAATTACCTGGGATGTAGACTGTGGTCAGATGAGAGGAGAGGAGAGGGTTAGTTAAAAAAAAAATTATAATAATTTGGTTTAAAATGACAGAAACTGAAACAGGAGAGACTAAGAGAACAGAAGCGGCTTCATGAACAGCTCCAGTTAATCTGAGAAATATAGTATGAATTTTTGATTAAATGATAAAAAGTGGGGCTGGGAAACACATAAATTGCAAATCAGAGAGATCAGTTCATGGACTGAAGGATTTTGTGAAAACCATTCCCCATTAAAAAGATATAATGTTTAGATTTAAATTACACAGATTGGTGATAAACCAGATTGTCAAAAGTCAAATTTTGACTTGTCAGGGGACTGAGGAAGTGTGACGTCACCCACAGGGTTCGGCTGCAAATGAAGCCTGCACAGTCCTCATTTGTACACAGGCATTTCATTTTTTTGGAACCAATTTTTCCCAGTGCCTGAATCTTGTTTTATCTATACAATAAAACAAGGTCATTGATGAAGCCAGCCTCTGTGTGAAAAGATGAGGTTGTATTAGCACTGTCCCTGCACCACGATGCACGTGATCATCTCCAGATTCCTTCACAGATTCGGGCTTGGGCAGGTCTCTTACCTGGTCTCTTGGGGAGCTTTTTGGTGGGTGTGTCCTTTCGTTTGGTTTGGACTGCAGGTGAGTACAGAGCACCAGAAGAGGCACTGTTCTTCCTGAAATGGTCCTTTAGGCCTTTAATGGATCGGTCCAACTGGCTGGAGCGGATCTGATAGTACACATTCATGAAGTCTGAAAGCAAGAGAGAAAATGGGTTTAAAATGGGTTTAGAATGGGTTTAGACTGGGTTTAGACCAGGTTCAGTTATCACCCTGGTTCCTCCCATACTGAGCTACCCTGCGATACAGATCTTGGTTTAGCCCCTAGTTTAGCCCCTAGTTTAGCCCCTAGTTTAGCCCCTAGTTTAGCCCCTAGTTTAGCCCCTAGTTTATCCCATAGTTTAGCCCCTAGTTTAGCCCCTAGTTTAGCCCCTAGTTTAGCCCCTAGTTTAGCCCCTAGTTTAGCCCCTAGTTCAGTCTTGTTTTTGTCCTGTGTCAGTCCTGCGTCAGTCCTGCGTCAGTCCTGCGTCAGTCCTGCGTCAGTCCTGCGTCAGTCCTGCGTCAGTTCTCACCCTGGTTCCTCCCGTACTCTGTGAGCCACCCTGAGATACAGATGATGTCTTGTAGAACAGCTTCAGGCAGATGTTCCAGCACCACGTCTTCTTGGACCTCCAGCTCCTCGTCTGGACCCAGCTCTGCTCCAAGTGCATCCAGGATCAGGATGGGAGGCACGGGTTTACTATAGCGCGTCAACAGGCTACGGAACTCTGCCTCCAAGAGCTCCTTCCCCTTCTCAAACAGGGACTTCTGCAGAGAGGAAGGTGGAGGGGTAGAGAGATAGGGATAGAGTGATCGAGATAGAGAGATAGGGATAGAAAGATCAAGATAGAGAGATAAAGATAGAGATAGGGACAGAGAGAGGAAAAAAGGGGGGCAAAGGGAGAGAGGGAAAGAGGGAGGGAGAAGGCGGTCAGGGACAATTTAGGAACGTAAAAGTTTTATTTTAGCTTAGTTCTTGTGTCCACTGCTAGTTTTTAGTAGGACTTTGATGAGGAAGGTGATTGGACATGTTTTATACGTATAAATTATTGTTCTTTGTTCTAACACGGACTGCAAAAGCCACACAAGCTAATAAACTGTATTCGACTCAATACATTTCCATACTAATAAGTGATGAATGATAATGATCACTATCAATTATCACTTATTAGCTGCCAGCCTCCACAGTAAATAAACAGACTACAAGGCCATTTTAAACCCCAGAGAATCAGTGCAGTGTGACTCATTGGTCAAAACTAAGTACGTACCACTGTGTTGAGCTCGGGGCTGTCAGGGTTGTTGTCCTGGAAATAATCAACAGCTTTCTGGATTTTAGCGATGCAGGACAAGTACTCATCCAGACGCCCAGTCGGACTGAGAGACATGATAGAAAGTAAGAGTGAAATTAAGCCTGTGTATAGTTTCATGTGAGGGTGAGCTGACAATTATCCAAGAGTCAGTTATCCTACTAGTCTGCACTTCTGAAAAGCATCAGGTTATTGTACCAGGTCTAACAAAGGACTAAACCAGGACTGAGCCACAGCTAAACCAGATCTGAACTAGGACTAAAGCAGAACTAAATCAGGACAAAAACAGGATCTAAAGCAGAACTAAACCAGGGTTGAACCAGGACAGAAGCAGAACTAAACCAGGGTTGTAGCAGAACTAAACCAGGTCTTAACCAGGACTGAACCAGAACTAAACAAGGACTAAAGCAGAACTAAACCAGGACTACTGAAGGACTAAACCAGGTCTAAGACTCACCCTTCCCTGATGATACGGTCCGTATCCTTGGCGACATGGTAGTAACCTATAACATGGTCCATGCAGCTCAAGGTCTTGTCCACATTTTCCTGGAGCCGCTGCAGGTTTTCAGTTTGTTTGTGAACTGGAATGATGGAATTCTCCAGCTGCATCAAACGGCTTTCAAAGGACGACAGGATCGACACCTGAGGCATTGGTGAAACAAGGGTTAAAACATGGACAGGAATATGAGGGATTTATTTTAATTATTTTATTAGAGGGAATTTTATGTTTCATGTTTTAAACCAGGACTAAATTTTGACATATAG
Source organism: Periophthalmus modestus (assembly GCA_019594935.1). NCBI lineage: Eukaryota > Metazoa > Chordata > Actinopteri > Gobiiformes > Gobiidae > Periophthalmus > Periophthalmus modestus. The sequence goes on from JAIEZT010000304.1 coordinate 19,145,849, forward strand.
TAATTCTGCCCACAGTTACTACGATTGTTAAACGTATGGAAAATCAGATACTAACAGATACAGATAGTCCAACTTGAGCAACAGAGCTTCAGACAGAGCAGTGCCTACGGTTAGCATTACCACCCAGAGAATGTTGATGACATCAGCAGCAAACCATCAATAGAGGAATTATATCCAGTCTATGTGTCTGACATGTCCTCACCATTCCTTTTGTGAGCTGGTCGCTCTTCTCCAGGTTTTCTCTGATGAACGAAAGCGTCTCCTGCTCCTAAAACACCACGTAAAACACAGTATTATAATGATTATCTTTATGCACATCATGTTTTGATTCTCTTGTTTTTAAATCTGGTTCTTATCCACAACAATCGAAATTTTACAAAAGGTTTTAGGGTTAGTGCAATTATATAAAGGTTTATTCCCAAAACAAAACAAAAAAGAATACTCATGATGTATTTTCTTTTTATACATATTTAATAAATCTGTAAACAATCTATGATAAAGTGATGTTAGCTTTAGCATTAGCTTTAGCTCAGACCTGCTTCAGTTTGTCTTCTATCTCCCGTTTCCGCGCAGAGTCCTCCGTGGGGACCATCCTGGAGCCTAGTCCCATCTACCTCCTCTGTGTGCAGGAAATATTATTCGATTATATCCACCTTTAGCGCCTAGGACAGGCTGTTTTTGCGGCTGCACCGGAGCTAACAGGCTAGCTGTCAAAATGCTAACGGGGCAAAAACAAACGAACTTCCGGCTTCACTTCCTGTTCCTCAGGCTCGTTTCCTGCGGCTTAAAAATCTGATTTATCTTTAAGTAGAGTTTAGTTTCTGCGCCGCTGTGTTTGACCCCCATCTCACGAATAGGGGAAGTAAAATATGAACCTAAATATAAATGAGAAACTTTACATTTGTTTTAAATTCAAAGCCATAAATATTTGCCTTTTACTGTTATGAACCAAGTGCAAGAGACTAAAAGGCCTGTAATATAAGCAGAATTAGTCAAAATAAATTTAAATTGATGAAACGTTTTCAGCATGCAGCACATAGACATTGGAGATGGATGAAGTGTCTTGCCAAAGGACACAACAACTGTATCACAGACTTGAGCTGGAATCAAGCCTTTGGTATATTGGGTACATGCTCTGCCAGTCATAACTTAAACATGATCTGCCTGTCATAACCTAAATATTGACAAATGTGAATATATTTAAAAAGCAAATACACATTATACGCGTCTAACACTAACTTTATGGGGGGGAAAAATAATAGGTAATTTTTTGAGAGCTGTTTTTATTTACAAAGACTTTGTGTAAAATGCCCATTGTTGTTGATTGTCAGACACACTTTTCCTGAATAGCCACACTCCACACTTCCCTATTCCTCCTCTGAATGTTAAGCCTCCTCCTGTCTTTGTCTCTCTTTTGATTCTTTTCTCGTGTCATATATCCTCCCTCTCTTTGTCTTGTCTCAAACGTGTGTCCTCTCTCACTGCCTCTCCTTATGCTTTTCTCCCCCCTCCTTATGCTTTTCTCCCCCCTCTCTTTCTCTCTCTCTCTTTCCCCTCCTCCTCTCTTTCATCTTGTCTTATGTCCCTCTCTTTCTCTTCTCTCCCCCTCTCCCTTTGTATCCTCCCTCTCTTTCTTTCTCTGTCTTCCATGTGGTCTCATGCATGTCGTCTCTTTCTTCCCCTCTACCTTTGTCCTCCCTCTCTGTTTCTGTCCTCTTTTTCCCTCCTTCTCAACCCCCCTCTGTCCCCTTCTCTTTTCCCCTCTCCCCTCGCCCCCTCTGTTTATCCTCACTCACTCCTTTTTTTCCCTCCCTCTCTCTATGTCTCTCCTCTGTTTTTTTCATTCTCACTCCCTCTCTCCCCTCCCTCACTTGTCTCCCCCTCTACGTTTGTCTTCTGCCTCTCTCTCCCTCTCTTTTGTCTGGTCTCGTGTCCTCTCTCCCTTTCTTCTTCTCCTCTCTTCCTCTTTTGTCTGCCTCTCTCTGTCTCTGCAGGAATGTGCCTCTTTTGTGAGTGGAACGTGGTGTCTTTTGAGGAGCTCTGACCCTCCAGGCTCCATCTGCTCCTGAAACTGAGCAGCATCTGGACAGGACAAAGGTGCAGGTTTAAAGGGTATTTGGGTTTAAAGGGGCAGAGGCAGCGGCATAGAACAGTTAAATGTCCCCCGCTGCTTTGGGCCTGAGGCAGGGCAGGTCTCACAAACAATAGGACACACTTTTGGAGGGAAATCAGTAAATAACAATAACCTTTGACAACAGCGGCACACTTACAGCTAATCTTACCAGAGGCACTTTGGAGTTTAAACGGAAAATACCATCTCTACACTCTGCAGCGCTGTGTTACTCTCCTGTTTTTCATCATCTTATTTGCTTTTGTGAAAATTACAGTCTCATTTCTTTTAAATTATAAAGTGTATTTCATGCACAATGGCCCTACTGCTGTCTGCAAGGAAACATTATGAGCTGCAACAATATTAATACTAAACTCTACTGATTTCATTTTTTTTTTTTTTTTTTATTTGAACTTAGTACAGTTTTCTCTAAGTTTCAGTTTTCATATTCACTTCATTACGAAGTGCAGGGCTATATCCTGTTCAATTTATTATTGCATGGGGCTGCTGATCTTTGCAGTAAATAAGTTCAATACTGACTACAGAGTTGCTTTGAAGCCTCCCAGAGATGGTGCAGTGTTGACTTGTTGATCACATGAACATTGAACACTTTACACAAATGACAAATTTACCTACTTTATATCATATTTTAGCTGCCAAACTTTTGCCAAATTCTCCATTGAAAAGATAGGGAGTCTCATTTAACCGGAAGTGCCCCCACAAAGAAAGCAGTTTGGTTGTATTTACAGCAAAAATGGGCGAGACAGAATAAAGTCAATAATAATACTATTTTTGTGTAGTTAGTTTTTATTGGAAGGGACGAAGCACAGATACATTAAGCTCATAAAAACAGACACTTTCCACTCCAGCTTAAATAGCTAGTTTCCATCTCCAGTCCCTGGTTAACAGAAATAAATAATTTAATGCACCTTCTTTAAAAAAAAAAAAAAAAAAAAAATACAATAAACATAGATTATAGGATTTATAAAATGTTGTATTCTTAAGACCCAAGTGTTGAAAATCCCAACTGCATTCAAACTAGCACAAAATTGACTCTTTAAAATGTTTAAATTAATCATGAAGCATTCTCTTTTGCACCGGGAAACTATAATTAAGGTAAGATAAGATGAGAGAGCCTTTATTTGTCCCACAAATTTCAGTGTTGCAGCGCACAGTTTAAGAATAGCAAAAGAATAGAAATAGGTGCTCAAAAAGATAAATAAATATTAGAAAATAAAGTTAAACACAACACGGCTAATAAAATAAAACAAAATTAAATTATACAAACAAAACTGGATTGTAATAATCCAGACCCAATATGTAAACTAGCCTAATATAAAGTAGAGCAACTTATTTTTGTTTTCCTCATGGACCAAGTATGATTTTTGACATGACTGATGATTTATTACATTATTAGAAGCATATATTATCACATATTTGATGTATTTAACCCGTTTTGACCCGTTTGGGCCCTGTTCTTTTGTGTTTAATAAAGCCTTTTTTTCCTGAAACAGAATTCCCTTTAAATTTCACGCTTCTTTTTAAAAAACTCCAACCGAACCATTTCATGTACGATCACTCACTGACACCTTGCTAAGCCAATCACAGCGCGACGCGGAGGGATGCAGCCAATCAGAGACCAGAGCGCCGTGTCAGGTCCGCGTTCTGGACCAATCAAAACGCTCAGGAGGCGGGGTTTGCGCAATGTTGTTGAAGCGCTGTTGTTTCAGAGCACAGTTTCTCTCGGACTTTCACTGGATTTGGACCAAAACTGTGCTAAAACCAAAGGAACTATCCGCCAAAAATAAACCAGGAAATACTAATCTCACCTGTTATGCTGCTTTTTCCCATCTAAAGTGAGTATTTGACCACAAACCTATCCATTTTGTGTGAGCGGACTTCACATAACCGTTAGTAACAGTTAGCTTCATCCGCGCAGACTTTCATTGGAAGAATTCTCAACATGTTTGCTTTTTTCCCTTAAATTTGACCCATAATCCTAATTATTTTTATCTGTAGCTTTTTAATAATGATTCACCTCGTTATCAAAAGCGTGACACTGCATTTGAACCATAAATGGACGTGTATTTGACTGATTACGCAGCGTTTTCCCCATCATTTCTAACGCAAAGTGTGACGCTGTCTCGAAAGTGCATCTCACTCATCTTTTATATTCATGTTGATTATTTACTTTTATGTTAATTTAAACACGTTAGAATGTTAGTGTTTTTGTTATAGCGTCGTTTTACATAGATTTGTATCACCTGGTGTAAAAATGCACCTGCTTCTGCACAATTAATCAGAGGAATCAATGCCAATAAAACGTAATGTAATAGTTTTAACATGAATTTAACCCATTTAGATTATTCATTTATTAACCAAGGCTTTTCATTTGTCATTATAACACTTACAATTCATTATTTAGGCTCTTTACCAAGTAGTAAAGTACTATACTTAAGTACACATCTGTATCTGTACTTTAGATTTTACGGTGGACATTTTTACTTCGCTACATTTGAGAGCATTATCTGTACTTTCTACTTCACTATAGTTTTGAGCTGGACTGAAAAGTAAAAGTGTTTTTTATGATACTTTCAGACCTGCTGAAAAGCCTGAGGGATTTATTTTTAACAAGTTCATAGTTTAAGCAAACACAAATATACTAATAAAAAAAACAGAAAGAAAAAATCAGCACAAATCTTTATCAAAATCACTACATTTGAAGACTTAGAAGACCTCAAAATATGTGTGAATACTTAATTTTCACTCTTAAGTACATTTTTAAATGCTTACTTTAATACTTTTAGGTAAGTAGATTTTTTCAGATGATACTTTGACTTGGATCCACCACTGTTTGGACTAAACCAGGACTAAACCAAGGCATAGCACCAGTACTTTTAGACTTATTGCTTTTAATGTAATTTTTGTCTTTATTAATGTAACTTCTTTCTTTATTTTCCTAATTTATTTTATTTACTCATTAGTGTAAATAGGCATGTTGTAAATGCACATTATAGTAAGTGTGTAATAACAACTTTCGTATTATTTCTGTATTTTTTCCCTGAGCTCGAGGAGGTGTGGTTAAATCCTGTTTAAGTCCTGCTTTAAACCTGCTGTTCTCTGTTTGCTCATGGTTAGGACTGAGCAATTTAGGAAATATATCTAATAGTGAATATCTAATCTGTTCAAAGTTCATATTTAAAAACATGTCCAGAAGAAATGACAAAAAGACTGAAATTTTAACTCACAAACTAATACAAGAATCATATTTGAGAACATTCAGAACTACAGGGTTAGCAGTTTTTATGCAGAATAAGACAGGAGGTGTTGTTATAAGTGGAGGAAATTATGGGATTTAGAACTTGCAGCCTTTGTGATTTGCTTATAGCATCCATTCAAATTGTGATTTCGATACTAAGGAATAGACTCAGTACACAACACCGATTCTGATACCATGATGATAATAAAAAAAACACTCTTTCTTTAGATGAAAGAATGTGATTTTCAACCTTAAATGGTAGTATTTCTTTTTATATTACCATGTGGCCTTATATCTGTGTAATCCCTCGGTGGTCTAGGTAGGTTCCATAGTGGTTCATGGGTGTATACTAGTCTATGTATCTTATAGTTTTTCTGATTCAGCGCAAGATCATCCTAAGCTCTTCAGAAAAAGGTTCATTTCTGTCCTGTGAATGTGGCTTTTTTTAGTATTGATACCTGCTCAAATTAGTATCTACTTTTGATACTAGTTTTAGTATCAATTAGTATCTGATTTGCAATACTGTTGACAACCCTAGTCAGCAGTACCTCTGTGGGGGCTGCTGTAGTTGAAGCATTGAAGCGTGTGTGGGTACATTGTCCTTTTGCTTGGTTGTTGTCCGTTGCCGTGGTGACAGTAGTGACAGGTTTTGTTGTGGTGCTTTTCCCTGGAGGCTCAGAGGTCTATTTTACACAAAGAGACCAGAGCACAGATGTGTTATATACTCTCTGTTTATCACTTTAGATTTAATGCGTTTGAGACAATGTGGACGACACTCTCTTTTTCAACAAGATCCTGAGCTGTTTGTAGGATCTAAATGTTCCCAGTGTAATGTCCAGGCAATAGAAATATGGAATTTTTACTTCCAAAACTGGAGTGGAATTAGAAGTAAGTGGCTGTTTAGCTCCATTGATATAATCAGAAATAATAATTGCCTATTTTGTTAATGTTTAATTGAAATAACGTAATACATGCTGTTTAATAGTGAAACAGGTTTTATCCCATAGACAGTTTGGTGTTGTCAAATCAAATTGAGAATGAAAATACTCTTCATTTGTAAATATTCTTTATTAAGAAGCCTTCCTTTAGCATATTTTAAGATAAAAAAATGTATTCTATGATAGAAATTCACAAGGGACAATAGAAATTGTTAATAGATATAGCAGCTAGAAGCCATCATCCCCATAATCTGAGCACAGCTTGTGACTCAAAAAGACTTTAAAGAGTGGGTATTATACAAAATTGGCTTTCTACCATGTTATAACTTTCCCTCATGAAAAACATGCCTGAAGAGGTTTTAGATGTCATTTATGCATGTTTGAGTAATCTAGCGATCTCTTCCAGGCCCTATTTGAACCTTACTTACAGTTAGCAGAACGAGCCTGTATAAACCTTCGTCCACATGCCTACGTCACCCATGCTCCCACGCGACAATTCTCCATAAATACACAAAAACGTGACCCAAACAATACACTATGTTTGGGCAAGCTTGATGCGAGGTGCAGTAGTTTCATTAGTGGGATAGCACTCTGAAGGGGGGGGGGACTTAGCATGGGGAGTAAAGGAAAGGGACACTCAGAGTGTCAAAAACAAAAGTGAAAGTTATTAAACATGTTATTAAGTATGTTGTTTTTGGTGAATATAGCATATTCAAAACAATAAAAGTTACATGGTGACATAATTATGCAATGTGTTAGCAGTTAATACCCCACAGACGTGTAATACCCCCTGTTTAACTCAATTTGTTTCTCCTCTGTCAGGTCTGCTCAGGTGTAGAGGATGCATATGACTCGCAGCCCCACCTCCCCCTCCGCCCTGGCCTTGCCCCCTCCACACATGACACCGCCCCCCTCAGGTGTGTCTCCAGGTGAGGCTCTAGACCTGAGCATCAGTGGCTCTCAGATCACCATGATGGCCAGGCGACCCAGCAGTGCCTCGCCCGGAAAAACTGGGAAAACCTTTAGTCGCTCAGTGTCTGTGATTGGAGAAACTAGGAAGCACCGGAACACCCTGGTACTGCTCCCATCTGTTCCTGTTTGCTTGTCTGGCTTCTATGTTTTTTTTTAACACATATCTCTTTCATATTTCAGGCTGATTCTCTGGGAGGTTCTCGTTCCATAAAGAATCTTCGACGTTCCAACAGCACGACTCAGGTCAACCACACTATCGGAGGGCGCCACAGGTCAGAACTCACCTGTGATCAAACGCTAATTGTAAATATTTGTGTAACATATGTGAACACAGCTGTCATAAGCTTTCATCAGACTTAGTTTTACATAAACCTCTCTCAGATTCACTGGGTAGTTTCATTTCACATTTACAAGTAACTTTTTGGCTCTAGTTTTATTTCTAAGAATAGATATATATAATATCAGGTCTATTATCAGAATTCTGATCATGGCCACTCACTTCAAATTCCACTGTTTACATGTCCTTTAAGTAATTTTAAAGGTCTAAAAATCAGATAATTGTTGTCAAAAGTATCAAAAAACAGACACTAATCAATACTAAAACTAGTATCAAAACTAGGTACTCATTTCAAGAAGTACTGATACTAAAAAGGCCCATTCACAGCACAGAAAGGAACATTTCCTGAATAGCTTTAGAATGATCTTGAGCTGTATCAGAACAAGTATAGGATCTTATAGACTAATATACGCCCATGGACCACTATAGAACCTACCTGGACACTGAGGGATTACACAAATATAAGACCACATGGAAATATAGAAGAAAGTACTACCATTTAATGTTGAAAATCACATTCTATTGTCTAAAGAAAGATTGTTTTTATTATCATCGTGGTATGGGAATCGGTATTGTGTATTGAGTTTATTCCCTTGTAACAAAATCGAATTTGAAATTGTAGTATTGTGACAACAACACTAATCCTCATATCAGTCCTTATACATATAAACCGCCTCACAGCTGTATGTCGGGCGGCAGGTGTCACATGACCCCACCCTCTGTGTCATGTGACCTCTGTGCATCCCTATGACATCATTCCTTCAGAAGAGCCCATTCCTCTGGTTAATATCATGTAAATGTGAGGGCTATGCTAATGATAATGAGGCAGCTGGAGGCTGAGGCCTGTGACCTCTCAACTCTGCGCACAGTCTGCAGCTGCTCTGAAGAGGGAAACTTCTCTGTTTGAAATGTCTTCACTCTAACTATTATATTCTATTTATTTAGTTGGATTTAATCTTCTGAATGTGGCCGACTCCATCTTGGCTGTGTCTCTGTTGAGTTTAGATGTTGATATAGTTCTAATAAATGATACCGTAAAATATATATTTGTTGGTTTCAGTTTCCTGTTTATAGGCACCACTTTGAGGACTTCTGGTCATTCAAAGCGATATGATAGTGATGTAGGGCTGGGTATCACCAAGAAGCTGCCGATACGATACGTACCTCGATACACAGTCCGCGATACGATATGTATCTCGATACAGTGCCATTTCGATACGATACGATTTGATACGATATATTTCAAATCGATACGATTCAGAAAAAAATAAAGGCCTTCAACCTTACTTAAATGGTCAACCCAATTTTCACAAAAAAACAAACAAACAAAAAAAAAAAACATTAAATGGTGCATTTATCTTCCATTTATTGAAGATTAAAAAACACAATGAAGTGCTTTTTGATTAATGCATAACTAGAGGGAGGAAGGCGGTTGAAACATTTTTTCTGACATTTTCGTTTCTCTTGCTTCACGCTTCTCTTCACCCGTAAAGAGAAACGTCTGGGGGGAATATCGATATCGATACTAGGAAACAAAGAATCAATACTGTATCGATTTTAATAATATCGATACATATTGGTGTATCGATATTTTAGCACACCCCTATAGTGATGTTTTGAATTGCTGCTATGACTACAGAGTAGACCCTCTGAGGACTTCAGGCGTGTGCTGTGTCGGACCCTGTGGTTTTCTATGGCCTCTGTGGCCAGATTGGAGAGAGGCGTGTGCTCTTGCTGTTACACACATCTGTTGCCTGTCCCCACCTCCCCACCACATTGCCCTCACAGCCACAAACACACACACATACATCCTCTCTCCCCCCTCACCCCCTTTTCAGACTCTCTCCTTAATCTGACTCCTCCAAACCTCCATTAATCTTCTACATCCTGACTTAACCCTGACCTCTGACCCCCCTTCCCTCACAGACTGATTCAACCCCACCTCACATCCCCCTCCCTCCCTCCCTGCACAGACTGCTCTAGCTCTCCCCCTCCCTCAGCTTTATCTGACCAATGACTCCAGCCCCTCCTCTGATGGATCACTCTTATGTCTTGTGTATCTCCACTGTCTCATCAGCACACACTGTACTACACCATCTGTCACTGGCTCTTTCACCTCCCCTCTACCATACACTGTACCTGTCCCCAGACCCTACAGGCTTCTGTATGATAATATCACAAAAACTGTTGGCTAATGCTAGCTAGCTTCTGACTGGAATGTTATTTGAGAGGGACGTGTTTAACAGTAAAAATCACCTCAGCTGTTGTAGCTCCAGCTAAGTCAGTAAGCATCACACCCCCAGGGAATGTTGATGACATCACCTGCAGTATCAATTGTTTTGTGTGATATGTGAACCTCAACCAAGACATTTTACAGGCCCATTTTGCACATTCCTGACACATTCTTAAAATATAAAATTTTGATTGCAACATAATGCAAAAAATATCAAGATATTATTTTTTGTCAATATCGCCCACCCCTACACACCCCGTAGACCCCCTTTACCCCAACACCCCCCTCCTCTTCCTTCTCACTCAGATATGACAACAGTGAACCAAAGGAATGCCCAGCTGCTCCACATACACAGAAGGCACGTACACTAAACTACACACACACACACACACACACACACACACACACAAGTGCACACACACGCACACATAACACTAGACTGCACATGCACACACACACATTCAGACCCTCCACATATGCACGTTCACCACACACTTTCTCTGTGTAATTCTAGCACCAGGCGAAGGTCACTGAGGTCACCATTTCAGGGTCTGTCCTTAAATGTGGTGTTTTTCTAAGCAAATGCTTTTCTCAAATACACTATCATAGGATCTACTCATTGTGTCAATCACTTGTTTTTAATTAGTAAAACTTTTTAATGTATTGAGTATTTTATCCACTTTCTGCTCCATCAGAGCTACTCTTTCTCTGTATACACTCTGTGTGTTCCTCTGTTTGAAGCCCTCACAGCTGTCAGGTTATCCCTGGGCTGTGGGGCGGTTGCCGGGTAGATTCCCTCACAGTCTGTGGGAGGAGCTCAGCAGCTGCTGTCTGTGAACCCCACACCACATGGACCCTACTGGGACCATCCTCGGGGTTTGGGCTTTGTGCTACGCTCACGGTCAGCTCTGGGTCACCATCATCAGTCTCACACAGGAGACAGAAGACCTTAACACCAGATGCTCCGCCACAGACCCACTCTTGAGATTATAGACTTTCACACAGGCCGGAGGGAAAGTACAACCTCAAGGCCTTTTAAAGTGGACCATAACCCAGAGATTGTTAAAATGTGGGGTGTGCTTGTTTGGGAGGACACTGTTGTGCCAGTTCATGGAGTCGTGCACAAACCAGTGACGATCAGGTGGACTATAGACTGGTTTAACAAATACATAGCATTGATAGAACTGTTACTGTTATTTAATTTATAGTCAAGTTTTTTTGTTTTATTTTATTCATGAATAAAATTAAATTGGGGGTGAACCAGAAACAGTTTGTGAAGCCTAAATCGTACTGTCCTTGTAATGTAACAGTGTACCTGCAGTTTATTTATTAATCCTCTTGTTTTCTGCTGTTCTGCGTCCAGCCCCGAGGTCAGAGATGAGTACCTGTCTCTGCTCAATGACGGACGTAAGAAACTCAGTCCAGACACCACCACCTGGAACATACTGGTACTGCCCTACTACCCTACTGTGTCCCTGTGCGCCAGATCCCCTTCCATCCTTTTTATCCCTGTATGTCAGATACCCTCCCCTCCTCCTGTATCCCTGTGTGTCAGATGCCCTCCCCTTTTGTTGTGTTTGGGGCAGTGGTGTTGTATAGTAAGGTCCTCTCTGCATCTCTTCAGGATGAGCAGCCCAGAGTCCTGGTCCAGTCCAGTCCTCGGTCCAGCAGCAGTCTGGACTCTCAAAGTGGAAACAAGAGACGAGAGGCCGGGGTTTGCCTGGCTGCGACCTTCACTGCTAACAACAGGTACACAAGTGTTAACAGCACAATCTCTAACAACAGGACTGCTGCCTGATTTGTCACGTTTTTCAAACTGAGCAGATACTCTGGGACAAGCGCTGAAGTTTCTATAGTAAGCGTACTTTGGACAAACCTCATGTTTGAGATTGGTTGGATCAAATTGACTCTTGAATATAGTATTTTACTGATAAATAATGCTTTGTGTCTGTGAAAACTCTGTATTTAAACTGTTAATAAAGGTTAGAAAACAGGGCTGAGTAAAGTCTGACTTCAATAAAACAGAGAATTTTGAGGATTCTGCTCAAATACCATAGTTTTTGTTTGTGTTGCAGAAAAAAAGTACTAAGAAACTGCATGTATATAAATACAGATTCAGCCTGTGAATCATGAGTTTAATTTGCCTTTTTACAGATAAATACCAAAAAATACAAAATCTTCAGCTAATTCATTCACTTCTGCTGTATAAATCCTTGTCGTCTAAATTTTGGTGAAGTAAGACTCCATGGGCCGATTAATTGAATAAACGATTAAAGGACCACAGCCCTAGTTATAATAAGTGCAGATTTAAATAGTACAGTAATGCTGATGTTTTTCTTTGGGACTGCAGGAGTAACAAAGGAGCCGTTGGGAACTCTGTGAGCACCATTTTACACAACAACCACCACAACACGGACAAACCTCTGACCCCAAAGAGCTCCAACCAGCGCCCATCATTCAAGTACGTACACTCTGACCCTACTGACCCCTCTGCATCCTCTGTCCCATCCGACCCTCTCTTCTGCTTCTCTGCTCCATGTGATCCTCTCTTCTGCATCCTCTGATCCATGTAACCTCTCTGCTCCATGTGATCCTCTCTTCCTGCATCCTCTCTGATCTCCTGTAACCCTCTCTTCTGCATCCTCTGCTTTCCTCGGCTTCTCTGATCCTCTCCCCGGCTCCTCTGCCCCTCTGACCCTCTCCTCTACTTCTCTGATCCATTCTTCGGCTCCTCTGACCCTCTGCCCTGCTCTTCTGACCCATCCCTGCATTCCCTGCTCCATCTGACTCTCTCCTCTGCTTTTCTGATGATGTGTGAGTAGGTGCCGAGGGTTCTTTTGCTCTGCTCCACTTGTTGCTCCACAATTTTTGACTCTCGTCTTTTCTGTAGTAACCACTGTGATAACCTTTGTGGATGTGGGTGTAGGTGTATACTGACTATCCTCTCTCTTGTTGTAGTAACCTCTTAAAGGCCAGTGATGGTGCTGGTGAGAGCTCCTCTGTCACTAAATCCCAAAAGAACTTCAGGTCCTGCAGCCCTGTGCTCAGTGCTGCGCCCCACAGGAGACAAGAGGCCACGGAGGAAGAGGCCGAGAGGTGCAGATTTAAACACTTTAAGCACAGTGTGATGTTATGGTAGACCAGGGGTGTCAAACTCAAATTCACAGAGGGCCAAAATTCAAAACTGGGACTAAGTCACGGGCCAAACTAAATATTTATTGAAAAATTTCACAACAATATCTGCATGTTTTTCAGAAGGGGTGGATTAAATTTGCGTGAGGCCACAGGTAGCAGATGCTAATGAGTGTCATCAGAAGTGTTGGGGGTCAGCACCAACACATTTGCAAAGCATTCTGTGATTCGTAGTATTAGTGGGTGCATGCGCGATACTGGTGCAACAGCCGACGGGCCAACTCTAATACATATTTGATATGGTATCGAGGGCCAAATTTGGCCTGAGTTTGACATGTCTGTGGTAGACAGTTTGCCTGGTTTAGCTTAATTTTATCTGGTTTATTCTAACTCTATGACGGTGTTTTTTTCTCAGATTCATTGAGCAGGTGAACCACGCGGCCATCACCATCCAGCGCTGGTATAGACTCCAGAGGCAGAGGAGACAGAGCAACCAGACCCTCCTCAACCAAACACACCACAGCCAGCCCCAGCCACCGGCCCAGAGCGAGCTGCACCAACTGCTCAGCTCCAAGAGGAAGGTAAACTATCGCTGTGCTTTCAATTAAAGATAGATCGATATGTTGGTTTGCTGATATATCAGGCCGATGTTTACATTCTTTAGCGTATTGGTTGTCAGTGTTAATTCTCCAACGCCGATACTTTGTTTGGGTTGACCTGCTGCCTAAGAACTAATAGCGATCGGAGTGTTCAAACAAATACTTCATTTTGATTGACCAAAGCAACACAACAGCAGAAAGGCACAGACATCTCATCGCCTTCACCCTCTGCACGTTTTCACAAACTAAATAGTCTGTATTTCTGTGAAAATAGACTCAAGTACTGGCTCCACCCCCATTCCACAGTGCTGTCCTGTGATTGGCAAATGCTTCAACTGGAACCGAACAAGACAGATTTTCAAGTCGAAGATTCATCTTACTTGCAGGAGCTGTTTTTACCCTGTGCTTTTATTATGTAGGAGATGGAGCAGAGGAAGCTGGGGGAGCGCAAGTCTGAGCAGCACAAAGATGAGGAGCGGAGGAGGATCAGAGAGGAGAAGGCTCGGCTCGCCAGGCTACAGGCCATCCAGGTGAAACTACTGTGATTACTACTACTGCAAATACTACTACTACTACTACAAGTTGTACGACTGAAAATACTGTTAACCTCTTTCCCTTGTGGCGTGTACAGGAGCTGCAGCAGAAAAGAGCTCAGCGTTCTTTAGAGTCTCAGTTTAACTCTGTGGAAGCTGAACCGACCAGGAACTCAGGGAGCAAGAGAGGATTCAAGATTGGATCTGAGACCACACTGGAGACCAGACCAGAGTCCAGACCTGAGTCCAGACCAGAGACCGGGGTCCATACCAGAGTTATACCAGATTCTCCAGGGGATAAGACCCAGAACCACAGCGGTGAGAATAGACTTTACATCACATATTCATGGTTAAGTGTCTTGTCCAAAGGCACAATGACAGTGTGCTCTGTTGAGAGGACCATCACAGAGCCCATGTCAGTGTTATTATAATGATAAAGTCCTCTCTCCTCAGACACTCAGCTGAACATTGACCTATCAGACCTGACCTTCAGAGCAGTGTCTCCGGCCTTGTCCAATCACAGACGCTCTACCTGTGAACAGGTACAGCAGCACACTGGCCTCACAGTAATACAAAAAATGTGACGCAGTGAAAGACTCACAGTCTGACCCAAAACATTTCTCTCCTCCTACAGCGTCTCTGCACAGAGCCAGAGCCAGTCCGACTGAGTGTGAGCCGAAAGAAGCCTCCTCTCATCTCTGCTCCCAGCCACAGTCCTGCATTTACTGCTAATGCAAATACAAGCACTACTACCGCAAATACTACTACTAACACTACTACTGCAAACAGGAGCCCAGCTGCTCCTTTGTCACCCAGTGACAACAAGGCCAACAACACAGGTCAGAGAGGAGCTGTGTACTGTGTGTAGAGAACTATCTGAATCATAAATGACCATTCACACACATGTTATACTGACATTAGCAAAGATAGAACTCACCAAACCTAAGTAGTTCATATAATTAGAAAATAAAGTGTGTATGTATTTAAAATGTACAAACACATACCCATTGCTCTCTCCTCAGACACTCACCTGAATGTCGACCTATCAGACCTGACCTTTAGACCAGTGTCTCCAACCTCATCAAATCACAGAGGCTCGACCTGTGAACAGGTAACACATCTCTGAGTTTCCCATTAACAGAATAGACTGCGGTGGCCTGCATAGTTTGAAATTCTCCCCCATAGTTTAGAACATGAACTAAACATTGGTGTGACAAAATCTCACTTTGTTGCTCCTTGTATTATCATTAACATAAAAAGTAAGTACTCTGTTAAAAAAGACAACTTAAATATGAAATACAATGTCAATACAAGTACAAATACAACTTTCAAACTCCACAAATTGTATGAAAAAAAAAGATTAATATAGAAAGCATACCATAGTCTGAACAAAATCTATGGGAAGCCTGTTCCTGTTCCCTTCAGGACCTGCTCTGGGTTCATGATCTTTTCCATAGCTTGGTAATGACAGTATTGTATTGTTTTCTCTGTCTTCAGCCTCTGGTCCATGGCCCAGTGAGTCCCTCAGAGCAGAGTCGGCCTCAGTCTAAGAACACTCTGACCGAGCTGCTGGACTCTCTCAGACTGTTGGAGGCGGAGCCCTGTAAACTCAAGAGCAACAAGAAGAGCTACTGCAAGGACAACTACACAGGGATGCAGGTATTAATACTGCTGCTACTACTAGTACTGCTACTACTATTGCTATTACTGCTACTACTTCTACTACAGCAACAAGAGCTACTTCTACTGCTACTACTGATGCTACATCTTTTGCTGCTGATACTACTATTACTACCACTGCTACTGCTACTGCTGATGCTATTATTACTACTACTAGACTCCTCCTCTCTGGTTTTATATAGTTAATTTTTCATTTTGTGCCTGTTCCCAGGACGTAGACTCCCCTTCTCTGACAGCAGATAACCTCCAACGCCACGTGCTGCAGAGCTTCCCTCCTCCTGACGGAGGCGCTCTCTTGTCTGAGGCTAAGCTGCAGAGCATCATGAGCTTCCTGGACGAGATGGAGCAAAGCGAACAGGAGAGACCGCGCTCCGCCACCTCTGGGTCGCACAAGGAGGTCAGTCTCGGGGCAGGCATTTTCATTTATGACATGAGGATTTTCATTAAGAAGGGGTATTCTATCTGATTTCCGATACTTTTGACAACTGTAATGTATGCTTGCACATGTATGTACTTAATCAGTAGTTTAGTAGCTTTTTATTATCAGAGGATGAGCTGTTGGCAGTGGAGCAGATGGTGTGATATGATGATTTTGTTTGTATTTAATATCATTTTATCCTCACATGTGTAGGTGTTGTTATCAGAGGATGAGCTGTTGGCAGTGGAGCAGGCCTCAGCCACAGCAGCAGAACTGAACGGGAACATGACTAGGATCAGATTGGAGCTAGAGGAGAAGAAACGCTCTGTCCACATGCTACAGGCTGCTCTGGTATGAAACTATACACCCCTAATACACCTGTAATACACCTCGAATACATCTATACAAGACAATAACACTTTTCTCTTAACATAACACACCCAAACATACTGTCCTCATGTTAGAAGCTGCTCTGGTATTAAAACTGTATAATCTATAGCACTGATTTGATCTGTAATACATCTACAATACTTCATGGCTATCACACAAACAATTCCTTCCTGATTTGAACTTTTTGACTTTATGAGGATCTTTCCCCATTCAAATGATATAATATTTCGATTTGAATTGCTTAATTGGTATGACCATAAATGACGGTTGGCATAGCTTGAAACCCATGAATAGAAGCTAACACAGTGGCTACAAGCTACAGGCTGCACTGGTATTCAACTGTCTATAATACTTGTTCCCACCAGGCCCAGCAGAGGGAGCTAACAGCACGTCACATTAAAGAAACTGAGAAAGAACTCAACAGGAACTTCCAACTTCAGAAAGAACAATATGAGTCTACTATACAGAGGCATCTGGCATTTATAGACCAGGTACTACTAGTACTATCACTACTGTAACTACTACTGCTAAAGAACAACATGAGTCTACTATACAGAGGCATATGTCATTTATTGACCTGCTACTACTATACAGAGGCATCTGGCAGATGTTGAAGACCAGGTACTACCACTACTACAAATACTGCTGGTAAAGAGCAATAGGAGTCTACTATATAGAGACACTTTATACACCACATACTACTACTGCTTTTACTACTATTAACACAATATGAGCCTACAACAACTATTGCTCCTACTCCTCCTCATGAGGTTGAGTTTGTTGGCTATAGTTCTCAGCTCCTCAATGTCACTTTAGTTTTCCCTCCTGGCCCTCTCTGATCAAACACCTGGTGCTATTTTAAAGGTCCTTTTAAGTTTTTTGGTTTTTTTTTTCTGCAGCTGATCAGTGATAAGAAGAGCCTGAGTGAGCGCTGTGAGGGAGTGGTGTCTGAGCTCAAACAGGTGGACTCCAAGTACACGAAGAAGATCCAGCAGATGCAGGAACAACATGATATGGTACAAAACATTACACTAAGCATGTAAAACTGCAGGTCTTATCATTAACATGGTACACAACAACATGTAAAACTACAGGGCAAATCATAACAAAGCACATCCGCACATGCAGGAGCAACATGATATGGTGAGACATACATCTAATATAACTAAAACTATTGATACTAGCGTGTGTCTTAGCTTCTTGAGATTTCAGACTGTCTTAAAACTTTTTTGACTGTGTTTGGCTGTGTACACTGTGTCACCATGGTAACTCCTGAACATTCCATGATTGGCATACATGTAGAACACCCCCAACATGATGTCACTACAAATTATCAATACACTACAACAGCTAAAACTACAGGTCCTATCATAATAGGAGCAGCATGACATGGTGGGACATTATACTCTCAGATTGGGGCAAGAGACAGTTTCCCCTATTGATTACATTGTACTTTACCATGAAATACACAAAATGTAAATTCACAAATATTGAACCTGATCATTTCTATTAGTGACTAGACCCATGTGTATTAAATATGACTGATGATGTCATTTCAAAAACAGTGATACTCGTATAAAACATGTGAAACTAAAGGTCATTTAAAAAAAAAAAAGAAGAAATTATTTATTGCTTACCTACCCATAGACACACACACACACACACACACACACACACACACACTTACACACACACGCCTTTACACTCTCATATAAGAAGATAAAAAGAAAAGATGCCATTCTTATTGTCTTGTCACCCCCTTCAAACCTGGATGTATGCACCCCTTCTTCCCTCAAGTCAAAATGTCTGATGTCTTTTATAGTTTGTATTTTCTAAAGCGCTAGATGAAAACTGCATTGTAATGAGCCTTTGTCTGAGCCTCCTGCTGTTTATCATTTTAACCCTTTAATGGCTGGTTTTGTTTTTCTCTCCCTGTCTGTGCTTCCTCTTCTCTGTTCTCTTTTTCTCTCCTTCTATGCTACCTTGCCTCCTTTCCCCCTTGTGTCATATCCTCTTTCTCTATTGTGGTTTCCTGTTCCCTCTCTTCTGCTTTGCATCCTCTCCTCTTTTTGTTTCCTTCATCTCCTCTCCTTCCTCCCTTGAGTTCTTCCTTCTCTCCTCTATGTTTCCTTGTCTACTCCCTTGTTTCCTCTCTCGTCTCCTTCCCTTATTTCTTGCTGTAGGTGTGGCAGGTACTGGGTCCTTTGTGTGAGGTAATGTTTCTCTTTTTCTTCACATAAATCCCTCTTTTGTTCCCCCTCTCTCTGTCACTCTGTTCATTTAACACACTTCTTTGGCATGTGAGCCCATCACTCCATCATCCCTCAGCTGTAGGAACATTAGATGACCTCTTTAGTCTCTCTGCACCATGGCATGTCCTGTAGAATACAAGAGTCCAAAAGCAACCCATCCACAAATATTATCAAAAGAGAAACTTTTGATAGTTTACATTTGAAAACAAGGACAGCACAGGACAAAAGGTGCAGAGATGCTGAGAGAGTTTAAGGACAGTGAATAAAACACAAAATTTGATTATCAGGAGATAAAGAAGCTGAAGGAGCTGATGGCCGCCACTGAGAAAGTTCGACGAGAAAAATGGATCGATGAGAAGACCAAGAAAATCAAAGAGATCACTGTCAAAGGTCAGACCTGGTTTAGTCCAGGTTTAGACCTACTTTAGTCCTGGATTAGTCCTGGTTTAATCCTGGTTCACTTCTGGTTTAGTCCTGGTTAGATCTGGTATAGTCCTGGTTTAGACCTGATTTAGTTCTGCTTTAGTCCTGGTTCAGTCCTGCCTTAGTCCTGGTTCAGTGCTGGTTTAGTCCTGCTTCAGTGCTGCTTTAGTCTTGCTTCAGTCCTGCTTTAGTCTTGCTTTAGTCTTGGTTTAGTCCTGCCTTAGTCATTTTATAGTCCTGCTTTAGTCTCATATATATCTTGCTTTTTCAGGTCTGGAGCCTGAGATCCAGAGGCTGATCTCGAAACACAAACAGGAGCTGAACAAACTGAGGTCTCTGCACGAGGCCGAGCTGCTGCAGGCTGACGAGAGAGCGGCTCTGAAGTATATACAGCAGACAGAAGAGCTGAGAGAAAGACTGGAACGAGAGAGGGAAACGCTGTGTGAGAGGGAGAGAGAGAATGTCAAGAGCAGGTGAAGATATGTAACTAAGAGATGGTGTGGGGGAGTGGTTCTTAAAAGTCCTCCTGTTTCTAAGGCAATAGCTTTAAATCAGAGCCACTGGGGTCCATCGTGGTGTTTGTGTGTGCGCGTGTCCACTGAGCTGTGTGTGTTTGTGTGTGTCAGGTACGAGAAGCAGCTCCAAGAGGAGGAGCTGTCTCTGCAGCAACAGAGAAGACGTTTGTACAAAGAGGTTTCAGACGAGAAGGAGAGACTGGCACATCTTGCATCACGGTAATAATTTGACCAGATAATCCACTGAGCACATAATCTAATACACCAGAGAGACTAGACCCACATACTGTAATACAGACAGGAGAGAGCTGGTCCACAGAATCACAGCACGGTAACATGCTAACAATCTAAATCAGATAATTTACTGACAAACAGGATCTAATACAAAGTCATACAGTAATATACCAGAGGAGGCAAGCAGAGGAGCTGGAGACATCAGGAGGAGAACCACAGCATGAGTAAGAAGAGCAGACAATATGCAAGATCTAATGCAAGAGCCCCATGGTAGATGCTACTACAGAGCTGTAAACTATACAGGACTAGCACTACTTTTCACAGAATACTGCTTCTGCCATGGAGACACAGGGAGGAGATCTGACATACAGGGAGGGCTTCTGACACACAGGAGGTGTATTAAAGTGTATATGTGTGTTTATAGGCAGCGTGCAGAGCTGGAGGAGCTCAGGAGACATCTGGAGGAGAACAGCTCTGTGGCCTCACGAGCTCTGAGAGAAGAACTAGAGAAGAGCCGCGAGGAGCAGGAGAGACGACACATAGGTACTACTGATGCTACTTCTACAATGTGCTTCTAACTACTACTATTAATGTACTTTTTTATACTACTATAATACTATGACTACTGCTTCTGCATTATGGGTGTTCGACAGCGGAATGTCAGTGGTTAGAGCAGTGGTCCCCAACCCGAAGGTTGGAGGACTGAGTCCTGCTCAGACCAAGGTTTGACATTGTGTCCTTAGGCAAGACACTTACATACCACTAGACAAGGTGTGTGATGATGTGTGAGGGGCAAATTGGCAGCCTTACTTCTGTCTGGCCACCGGTTAGGGTAGTTGGGCTACAGGTTGTATACATCTGAAGGTATTACTTCTACAATACTATACTATAATTGCTGCAGACCAGAGAGGAGCAGGAGAGGTGCATCACATATACTTGGACTTCTACTGTTAGTTCCACTGATGGGATACTTTATGTAATAAAACTACTTACAGGTCGCAGTCGGCGTAGAATGTCTTATGTAGCTGTTATTTATTTCTACATCTCTACCAGAGAACAACTTTGTATAAATACAATGTGTGTTTGTGTGTTTTTCAGCTGGAAATGAAGGCTCTGCAGGAGCGAGTGGAGCTGGAGAGACAGACGTGGGAGGACACCTACAAGACCAAACAAGTACAACTAATATATCTCTAGTAATGAAAGAGTAAGATGTAAGGAGTGGAAGCATGACTGAGTGTTTATTCTGTACACAGCTTCCACAATCAGTGTTTCAGTTGCCACGGTCTGCCTGCCTCCCCTCACACTGGAGAGGAACATGTAATTACATAGTTGTATTCAACATTTCATATCATCTCCATAAATACAGCCATGTACATATTAGATCTGAAGATGAACCAAAGATGGCGTTTCGCTTTCAGTGGCCTGAGCTCATGGGCACAAAAGGCCAGAAAAGGTTTTTTCTTCTGCGTTACTTACCTCAATGTAGGCCTTACACCTTCCACCATAATGATAGAAACGTGCAACCATGTGACCAGTTCTGACCAATCAGAGCGATAGCTGATAGAGTTAGTGCGGGCCCAGAGCAGGGCTAGGCCAAACCTTCAAAGCTAACTTTTAGGTACTTTGAAGATTTAAAAAAATGTACTTCATGTGGTGAAAATAGAGAAGAAAAAAAATGGCCCATTTGTGAAAGCTGTGGATGCCCTGACAGCCAAACAAAGGCAGTTTGAATTCCCAAAAAATGGATTGTGCTCTATGAGCATTTCAGAGGTCAGAGTTCATGTTCACAAACCCTCTCTTACTCTTTGCTCTGAGGAAGAAGTCTTTCTGGGCCAGCGCTCCCAGGAGCTGCCGGACCTGGAGCGGCCACTTGTCAATCTCACACCAGATCAGAGGGGGTCTAGGCCTGATTACAGATCCATGAATACAACCGAGCTCTAGACTCAATGTGTCATGTGACTTGGTGTGTCGTGTGACTCAGTGTGTCATGTGGCTACCTCACCTGGATATGGTGACTC
Source organism: Periophthalmus modestus (assembly GCA_019594935.1). Taxonomy (NCBI): domain Eukaryota; kingdom Metazoa; phylum Chordata; class Actinopteri; order Gobiiformes; family Gobiidae; genus Periophthalmus; species Periophthalmus modestus. Next base: position 19,167,892 of record JAIEZT010000304.1, read on the forward strand.
TGCAGGGGGCTGTGGTGCCGTCAAAGATTTTATTAAATTAACAATCTGTTTGTTTATCCTTGTTTTTGTTTATGTGTTTGAAGGAGGCGTGGCTCCGGAGCCGAGAGCGAGAGATGAAAGAAGAGCTGAGGAAAGAGAGAGACAAAGAAATAGAACTGGCCATCTGGACTCTAGAGGAGCAGACAAGTAAAGAGAGGGAGGAGAGCGAGCGAGCAGCGGAAAACAGGTGACGGAGAGAAAGGAGAGAGTTCAAAGGCATGTAGTACACTAGCACTGACACCGAAGAGGCTGGCTGTTGGAGCTGGTGCTTTACATTTGGTTTTATATATAATATAATTAATAGTTAATTAATAGTAAGATACTGGTGTTGTTTGATCAGAGTGAAGCATGTGAGGGAGAAGTGACAGACACTCATACACACTCAGACTGTAATGGCCTGCTTTAATATTTTAAAAATAATAATGTGAGTTCAATATTTTCACAGAGTGAAGCGTGTGAGGGAGAAGTACGAGGCTGAGCTGCAGGAGCTGGAGCGCTCTGAGAGGAGCTCTGTGGAGAAACACCAGGAAACTCGGCAGAAACTACTGCAGCGAGAAGAAGAGCTGATGAGAGCCACATCCGAGCTACGGCTCAAAGACCAGACCATCCAGGGTCTAAAACAGGTACTAAACCAGGTCTAAAGCAGGACTGAACTGGGTCTAAAGCAGGTCTAAACTAGGTCTAAACCAGATCTAAACCAAGTCTAAACCCAGTCTAAACCCGGTCTCTCTGGTTGTGTTTCAGACTTGTGATAAGCTTACTTCAGAGCGTCATAGTCTGGCTGAGGTGATCCGTGAGGAGTTTGCAGAACGTTTGGTCCAAACAGAGGAAGAGAACCGACAACTGAAGACGAGTGTGAGTGAGCTGAGAGCGAGACTTAGGCTCGAGCTGGAGAGAGTGACCAGAGAGAAGGAGGAGGAACTCAGCCAAGTACATGAGAGGTACTACTACTGAGGATGGTGTAGGGGACAGTGACCAGAAAGGAAGGAGGAGCTTAGTCAAGTGCATGAGAGGTATAAGTAATACTATTTGTGGTAGACAAGTGGAAGTGCTGTGTAGACTCAAACTCAGACAAATGGGAGCTTTTGTGCTCCTGTTACTCATGTTTGTCCTTACTCTGACTCATGCAGACAGACATACATGCACTGTAAATGCACTGTACATGCTTGTATATATACACATGTGTGTTTAAGGTGGCTCTCCATCACCAGGGCATGACTACATGATAGAAACTGGACTGATGTAGGTGCTGCCGTTTGAAGCTCTGTTACACTTTACTCTGTGCTTTTTTTTTAACACAATTTGATCAGAAAGAACTGACTTAGCTGAACTACAACATGATTTGTGCTGTTTAACAAGTCCTTCTCATTTAACATTACAGCCACAAGCTAGCTAGCATTAGCCAACAGTTTTTTCAATTAGTCCCTGTCACATTTTTGTTGTAAATCAAACACCTAAACAGGACCATGAACAGTCATATTGATCACAGGTTCCTGAAAATGTGCTGTTTAAATCCATTTTGTATTTTTTCTTGAATTTTTGGCTGTGTTAACTGCCAAACATTCTGCCAAAGGAATGCATGTAAAGCATCAATAAAAGAAAACATTGGAGATAATAACATAATTCAGGATATAGAACACATTGGCTCAAACATTTTGATCTAGTTCTAATTTTGGCCTTCTGTTATTTTTTGGTATTTAATATTTTTGCTGTCTTTGTAGCACTGCTTTTTGGAACTACAGTTTCTCAGAGTTGTAACTCATCACCAGCATTTACCCTTTTTGTCCATTGAAATATAAATACACACATGTAAAACACATGTGATCTCGCATCACCATATTCACATTTTCATATTTCCCCAATGTTCCCCAACACTTTTTAGTCAAGTTTTGTGACGTGACAACACAAAGACTGAAGTAGAAGTAAGATGCCAGACAATATTAGTAAATATTTTTAATATAACCCTCTGTTGTGCTTTTCAGAGTGAAGGCGGCCATTTTGAAGAAAGAGGAAACTGTGAATAATCTGCGTAAACAGCACGAGGTCCGTTCACGTTTTCTACCACACCCTCTGACCCTTTGACCCCTCTGAAACCCACTGACCCACTACATCCACACTCTGTACCCTCTGACCCTCTGAAACCTACTGACCCCACTGCAGTCCACACTCTGTACCCTCTGACCCTCTGAAACCTGCTGACCCCACTGCATCCACACTCTGTACCCTCTGACCCTCTGAAACCTGCTGACCCCACTACATCCACACTCTGTACCCTCTGACCCTCTGAAACCTGCTGACCCCACTACACCCACACTCTGTACCCTCTGACCCTCTGAAACCTGCTGACCCCACTGCAGTCCACACTCTGTACCCTCTGACCCTCTGAAACCTGCTGACCCCACTACATCCACACTCTGTTCCCTTTTACCACTCTGACCCTCTGACCCCTACTGACCCTAAAACAGTCCACCTCTGACCCTGACATGTGATACAAGCCAGGATTAGTGCTCAAATTTTACTTCAACCCATAAATTTAAACTTAAATTTCTTTAAGATCCAAACATATGATTCTAAATACTGACATGTTTTTAAATGTAAAATGTTCCGTAATAGAGCTTTAAAGTGCGTTGAGCCCCTCACTCACTCACTGCTTTTGTTCCAGGCTGCACTGAAGCGAGCCGACCACCTGGAGGCGCTATGGGAGCAGCAGAGGAAGCAGCTTCTGGAGAAGTGACCCGGAGTCTAACCCACAACCTTCAGAATTTCCCCCATAGTCTAAAATTCTCCCCCATCATTTAAAGAGAACATGGACGACACATTGGCATAACAGTTTGTTGCTCCTTATATTTTCAAATGCCATAAATTGTATGAAAGAAAATTATGAAAATAGAAAGTATTTGTGCCAAAACAAAATCTATGGGAAACACTGCTGACCCACCACCTCCCCACAGGAGTCTAACCCACAACCTCCAGAGTCTAACCTACAACCTTCACACCTTCCCCTCTGCCTCTGGAGTCTAACCCACATCCTCTGGAATCTAGCTCACAACTTTGCCCCTCCTCACCTCCACCTCTCTAGAATCTAACTCACAACCTCACCCTTTTCTGGAGTCTAATCCACAACCTCGCCCTCACCTGACTGCGGCACTTTGAGCCTCACACTTTTGTAAGTTCAGATGAAGAACTGAAGAATCATGTTTCAGAAAAAAACTTTTATATTTCTGTATTTTTATGTAACTGACTTTTGCAGTAAATTATTCCTAGTTTATTTGTAGGTTAACAAAGGGAAAAAGGAAAAGTACTTTGTATGGACAAAGGGAACAGTGGTCCTGGTTTAGACCTAGTTTAGTCTTGGTCTAGTCCTGGTTTAGTTCTGGTCTAGTCCCGTTTAAATCCAGATTTAGTCCTGGACTATTTTTGGTTTAGTATTGGTATAGTCCAGTTAAGACCTGGTTTATTCCTGGTTTCGCCTCGCTTTAGTCCCAGTTTAGACCTGGTTTAGTCCCGGTTTAATCCAGATTTAGTCCTGGTTTAGTCCTGGTTTAATCCAGATTTAGTCCTGGTTTAATCCAGGTTTAGTCCTGGTTTAGTTCTGTCTTAGTCTTGGTTTAGACCTGGTTTAGTTCTGTCTTGGTCCTGGTTTAGTCCCTGTGGTATGTTGATGAACACATGTTTTATGATCTGTCCAGTCTGAACTTGTCTTGGGGACTACTTAGAGACTTGACTATGACAGAGGAATCTAGGGAACAAGCTGTAGTTCTGTGTTAGTCCTGATACAGTCCTGTTTTAAGCCTGGTGTAGTCCTTCCTAGATTAATTCTGGTTTATTCCTGGTTTAATCCTGGTTTTGTCTTGGATTAGTCCTGGTTTAGTTCTGGTTTAATCCTGGTTTTGTCTTGGATTAGTCCTGGTTTAGTGCTGGTTTAGACCTGGTTTAGTCATGGTTCAATCTTGGTTAAGTCCTGGGTTAGACTGGGTTTAGTCCTGGTTATGTTCTGGTTCAGTTCTGGTTTAGTCCTGATGCAGTCCTGTTACCTGGTTTAGACCTGGCTTGTAAAGTTGAAGGTTTGAAGAAAGTGATTTTGAAGGATTTTGTTTGAAAAGAAAAAAGTTTGTTTTTTGTGAAAGTTTGAGGCTTTTGTTTTGAAAAGAAGGATTTTGCAAAGTTAAAGTTTACACGATCAGATGATTTAAACCAAACCTGGGAAAAAACTCACAAGAATTTTGAGCGCTGAGACTTTAATAAAGATTTACATTTTAACTCCTCATCTCTGTTATTTTTTAAAAAGGATGCCCTCCCCACCTCCTCCTCACAAGGTCAGAGCCTCTGTTTACAGAACCACACAGACACATAATCCTTATCACAGCTACAGCCTTTAAACCTGTGACCTTCAACAGGAGGAAGGGGAATTGTCTTGCCCAAGGACACCACATAAACAGATAAGAACGACTGTTTTGTCCTCGTTTCATGTTTAGAGGCACTGTCCTCTGTGAAATACCAATGTCCCACACATTTGACCTGTACTGACCCCGCCTCCTCCATCTGGACTCTTGCAAACGTCCAGACTAAACCAGGACTGAAACAAGACTAAAACAGGACTGAACCAGGACTGGACCAGGACTAAATTAGGATTAAACCAGGACTCAACCAGGAGTAAACCAGGACTGAACCGGACTACACTGAGACTTAAAGGACTAAACCTGGACTAAACCAGGACTAAACCTGGACTAAAGCAGGACTAAACCGAAACTAAACCAGGACTAAAGCAGGACCGAAGCAGGACTTTACCAAGACTGAAGCAAGACTAAACCAGGACTGAAACAAGACTGAACCAGGACTAAACCAGGACTAAACTAGGACTAAACCAGGACTAAACCAGGACTAAACCTCACAAATGTTCCTCAGAATGTCCCTGTCTCTGCCCACAGCATCATGTCCTAGCAACAGATCTCTGTCCCTCATTCGTCCAGCTGGACACCTCACTACACTGTACAACTTGTGTCCAGTTGACAAAATAAAATTTTTCTTTCGCTATCCAATGGAGGGAACGAGGGAGAAATGGAGGGAGGGAAGGAGGGATGGACATTAAGGATGGAACGAGATACAAATCCCACAAGATTGGAAGTAGAGCATCTCAAGAGGAGTAAATGATCAAAAAACTTTTTTTTGTCCAACACAAATGTAAAACTGATGCAAAAATCTCACAAGATCATTTCCATTGTGTGTGCACAGTCTTGTGGCAGTTTGGTCGTGCGAGGTCTTGTCCTGTCCCTGATAAACACTTTAGGCCTATTGTTACTTTGCAGCTGATGTCATCAACTTGCCTGGGGTATGGAGCTAACTGTAGGCACTGCTCTGTTTGAGGCTTTATTAAAGCTTTGTTTTAACACAATCACACAATAAATAACTGCCTTAACTGGAACAGCAACAGGGGAGCTGATTTGTGCTGTTAAACAAGTCCCTCTCAAAGATTATTGCAGTCACAAGCTAGCTAGCATTAGCCAACAGTTTTTCAGCTGCTCTCACCTTTTTGGTGAAAATCAAACATCAGAACAGGACCATAAATCTATTTTAAGACCACAAACTATCTACAAAGGTATCAGGCAGTGTTTGCTAATGTGTGCATTGTGTCACCGTGGTAACTCCTGAACAGTCTGTCATAGACATACATGTAGAGCGTCCCCAGAAAGATGTCAAAGTATCAATACTTTAGGTCTGTTAATCCCAAACACAGAACCTTTTTGTTGTGGGGTGTGCGGGTTAACCACTCTGCCACACTGTCTCTCTGGTCTCTGTGTGTCTGTAGATTCCTTTAAGGGTTAGGGCTGTAAATAATGCATCACCCACAGGAAGTTACATGATCTGAAACATGAGAGCACTTCCTGTAACAGAGAACAGCTGTTTGGGGTTATCCTCGAGCCTCCACCTTAGGCTCTGGTCCACGGGTCTGGTCCACGCTCTGGGGGTCCGGGTTTTGGTCTGGTCTACGCTCTGGGGGTCCGGGTTTTGGTCTGGTCTATGGTCTGGGGGTCCGGATTTTGTTCTGGTCTAGTTCTGGCAGTGGTGAATATGTGAAGTTAAGTAATAAAGTACTTCTACTGAAGGTACCGTTACTTTCTACTCAACTGCATTTTTGAACAGGACTCTAAAAAGCTAAAAAGGCTGAGGGTTTATTTTCAATATGTTCATAGTTTGAGCAAACAAAAATATACAAACAATAATATCTAGGAAAAAAATATACTCAATTGTTTTTGTTGAACAAAATTCAGCAGAAATCTTTATCAAAATCAAAAAGACTTCAAAATCTGCATGGAATACTTTCGCATTTGACTCTTTAAGAACAATTTTGAACATACACTTTAATACCTTACTTTTTTACTCTTATTTGAGTAACTTTTGCCTCCCTATCTGTGCTTTTACTTAAGTAACAAAATTGAGTACCATACTTCTTCTACTAGTGAGTTCTGGTTCTGGGGGCTTTTCAGACATTAGCAGTTTAACCACAGACAGTTTCTGTGTGTTATAGAGTATAAACCAGTGATCCATGTTATTATTTTTCAGTGAGAGTAAAAGTATTTCTGAAAACACTACTCAAGTATCACTGTTTAGACAGAACATTATGATTTATGATTTAAAATGTATTGTAAAGAAATTTAAAACTAAATCCTATCTGAAGCAGTGACGCAAGAAACACAAATGTTCAAATCATTTCATATTGTCAACATAAAGCTCAAGTCAGCTGTGAACCACAACTTTTACTCAAGTAAGAGTACTGTTACACTGTACGATATATTACTCAACTAAGAGTACTGTTACACTGTACGATATATTACTCAAGTAAGAGTACTGTTACACTGTACGATATATTACTCAAGTAAGAGTACTGTTACAGTGTACGATATATTACTCAAGTAAGAGTACTGTTACACTGTACAATGTATTACTCAAGTAAGAGTACTGTTACACTGTTGGAGCAACTCAGTAGCGTACTGTTACAGTGTAATTATACTACTCATTTAAGAATAAAAGACACAATGTACGATATATTACTCAAGTAAGTTGTTACAAATACGATATACTACTCCCTCTGGACTCTACTGTTACACTGTAACTATAACTCAAGTAAACGTACTGTTACAGTGTACGAGGTCTACTCAAGTAAGAGTACTGTTACACTGTACGATATATTACTCAAGTAAATGTACTGTTACAGTGTATGATAGGTCTAACTCAAGTAAGAGTACTGTTACAGTGTACGATATATTACCAAGAGTAAGAGTACTGTTACCGGCACTAATATATTACTCAAGTAAGAGTACTGTTACACTGTACAATGTATTATTTCAGTAAAAGTGACTTGTTGGAGCAAGGGAGGAGCAGATAAACGGTGTAATTATGGCTCATTTCACAATAAAAGACATAATTCTTCACATTTTTGAGAGAAAACAGCTGTGTGGAGATGCCCTCCCCCCCCTGTCCTCTCTGGACACAGAACTAAAACAGGACTAAACCAGGACTGAACGAGGTCTAAACCAGGACTAAACCAAACTAAACCAGGACTGAAATTAGGACTAAACCTCTGGACTAAACCAGGACTCTCCAGGTCTAAATCAGGACTTAACCAGGATGAACTGGGAAGATGGACCAGGTCTAAATCAGGACTAAACCGGATATATTTCTAAACCAGTATAAAACCAAGGACTAAACCAGGACTAAACCGGGACTAAACCGGGACTAAACCAGGACTAAACCAGGACTAAACCAGGACATACTGACACTGCTCACTCTGGAGTACATTTCATAATTTAATTGAATCATAATTATGTTTGAGAGAAAACAGCTGTGTGGAAAATGCCCTCCCCCCGTCCAGAGGTCTGAACCAGGTCTAAACCAGGTCTAAACCAGGACTAAACCAGGACTAAACCAAGTCTAAACCAGAACTAAACCAGGACTGAACCAGGACTAAACTCTGGACTCACCCAGGTTCTCTGGAAAGTTATCAGTGTCTAATCATGTGATTATATCGTAAGATCTGTTTATTGTAAGTATTTTATGGACCATGATATATTTCCCCAGAAAAGTATAAAACAAGGACTAAACCAGGACTAAACCGGGACTAAGACGGGACTAAAACGGGACTGAACCAGGACTAAACCAGGATTGAACCAGGACTGAAGCAGGACTAAACCAGGACTAAACCAGGACTAAACCAGGACTAAACCAGGACTAAACCAGGACTAAAGCAGGACTAAAGCGGGTCTAAACCAGGACTAAACCAGGACTAAACCAGGACTCAACCTGGTATAAACCAGGACTAAATCAGGACTGACCCAGGTCTAAACCAGGACTAAATCAGGACTAAAGCAGGACTAAAGCAGGACTAAAGCAGGACTAAACCAGGACTAAACCAAGTCTAAACCAGGACTAAACCAGGACTAAATCAGGTCTAAACCAGGACTAAAGCAGGACTAAACCAGGACTAAACCTCGTCTAAACCAGGACTAAATCAGGACTAAACCAGGACTAAATCAGGTTTAAATCAGGACTAAATCAGGTCTAAACCAGGACTAAACCAGGACTAAACCAGGTCTAAACCAGGACTAAACCAGGACTAAACCAAGACTAAACCAGGACTGACCCAGGTCTAAACTAGGTCTAAACCAGGACTAAAGCAGGACTAAACCAGGACTAAACCTGGTCTAAACCAGGACTAAACCAGGACTAAATCAGGACTGAGCCAGGTCTAAACTAGGTCTAAACTAGGACTAAAGCAGGACTAAATCGGGTTTAAACCAGGTCTAAATCAGGTCTAAACCAGGACTAAACCAAGTCTTAACCAGGACTAAACCAGGACTAAACCAGGACTAAACCAGGACTAAACCTGGTCTAAACCAGGACTAAACCAGGACTAAACCAGGACTAAACCAGGACTGAACCAGGTCTAAACTAGGTCTAAACCAGGACTAAAGCAGGACTAAACCAGGACTAAACCTGGTCTAAACCAGGACTGAACTAGGACACCGGCCACATTGGACTGAAATTTTGTTGTCATTTTTACTGCCTTTAAATAATCTAATAAATAATCTAGTCCTTGTTTTTTTGGTCCAAATGAGCTCAAATGTGGCATGTCACACACTGACATAGATTTTTTAGCACCGGCGATAAACACCTTCATTACCTTTTTCATTGATGACTTGTCACAGCCATAGAGAGCTCAGACTTCAATCACTAATGGGATGGGGACATGTACTTTGCCTTAGGCCAATATACGGCGTCAAAAATGCATCTATTCCCTTTGATACCTGCTCACGGCCTCATGCACAGAGCTTGAATAGAGCAGAGTAATGAGCACATAACCAATCGTGACTATAGCGCCCCCTATAATACCCCCTAGATTAATTGTATTCACCACAACATGCAAAAAAGTCAAAGGGACCAACATCGTATTCTTGATTGTTTGGACTGTGGGAACATAAACCCTATCAGTATAATTCAGTCGGGCAAACTGCTCTACATAGTCAGCTTGAAGAACATCACAGTCGCCTGGGCAGACTTAAGCATGTTGAGTCTAATTAACAGGACTAAACCAGTTTGAAACCAGAAGAGAAGAGTTCATCTGCGGTCACTGGGCAATTCAATTCAAGAATTTTTTTTGTAGAGGCAAAAACAGCAGTTGCCTCACACACACTTTATGATGTTAATTATATAGAAAATCAAAGTGAAACTGAACTGATCAAAAAGAGACAAGCAGATTAAGGAACATTCACAGGAAACAAGCAAAGGATTTGGGGATGGATAAGAGTAAAAGTCATTTTGAAAGGATAGTGGAAGCAGGGCAAAACCTAACTGCAGCCAACGCCTACAGAAGAGCCTCTCGTCTGCTCCTCAGCCTCATCATCATCCAGTACCCCCTGATAAACCCACAATCATCATCGTCGTCCTAAGAGCTGCTGTTCAATAAAGCTCTACTAATGACTCTTTAGTTTCTGCTGAAGTTTGAGGTGCAGCTCATATATTTCTTTCTTTATTTATTCTGCATTTGTCAGGGGCCATGTACAAATTAATTAATCTTACAAAAGAAGAGATGATTTGTACTGCTACTTTCCCTCTGCAGTCCCTGGGCAACTGAACACTTATTAAAATACTTATTAACATACACATCTCAACACATTAAATTCGCGTGTCTCTCAAATGCAGAAAACATCTCCTCTTCAAAACTTTGTATCATTCAGAACAAAAAAAAACACACTTAGTTTCGTGTGTTTGGTGATTCTGCAGATTTTCTTTTACATATAAACTGCCATTTTTGTTTTGATACAAACAGAGCATACGTCTCTGATTGGTTAATCTGCCTGTCAATCACACCCTCTGGACTCAAGGAGACAGGACATGTCCCCAGACCTACTTGTCTTTCTAAAGTTTTGTCAAAGTGTATGGTTCTGGCTGGACAGGTAAAGCACAAACTATCCTGGTTGGACCACACTACAAGTTTTTTTTATGGTGAATGTGCATAATCTTACAGTACAGATATCTACTTTCAAATGTAGTGAAGTAAAAATACTCACTGTAAAGTTTACTTAAGTAAATTTTTCTGAGTGTTTAACATAAGTACAGTAAGATAAGGAACATTATTGTCAAAAAAAAAACCTTAAGACACTTTAATTGTCCCTGTAGGAAAATGAGTCTCCTGTATTTGACCCGTCCTTCAGTGTCTGTCAGGAGCAGTGGGACCCGTCTCTCCACAGACACAAACGCTCAGAACAGGAGAACATGCAAACGCTCACAAAGCCACAAGCTTCTTGCTGTTTGTCTCCACCTCAAAACCTACCGGGTCTCGACCAAATACTTAATGCAACCATTGTTGCTGTTTATCTATACGTGCTGTGTCATCTTTCACACACTTCATCTGAAAAGCTGGCACAACACAGCATAAAACACGTTAGACTAGATCTTGACTCACCCAGAGCAAAAGACGAAGTTAAAATTTGTCAAATGGACAAATTGTTGTAAGAGTTCTCCAAGCCTCTTCTCCAGAACTGAAGAAGCGGTTTGGATGAGCAGCAAAACGTCTTCACTCCTACAACGATTTGTCCAATTGACAGATTTAAACTTTGTCTTTTGCTGTGGATTAGACCTGGATGACTGAGGGTTTACACAGGTTCACTCACCCAGGTTCTCTGGAAACTTATCAGTGTCTTATCATGTGATCATACTCATAAGATCTTTTTATTGTAAATATTTTATGGACCGTAATATATCTCCCCAGCAAAAGTATAAAACAAGGACTAAACCGGGACTAAACGGAACTAAACCGGAACTAAACCGGGACTGAGCCGGGACTGAACCTGGACTGGACCTGGACTGGACCAGGACTAAACCAGGACTAAACCAAGACTAAAACATGACTGAACCAAGAGTAAACCATGACTAAATCAGGATTAAACCAGGACTAAACCAGGACTAAACCAAGACTAAACCAGGACTGAACGAGGACTAAACCAGCACTAACTCAGGGGACTCCACAAGTCCAAACCTGTGGTTTTGCTGCAGGCAGTGTTTTTATGTAACTTGTTTAGGTCGAGTTTTAAATCCTGATTTTAACTTTTTGTTTTCTTTTTCTGCGCTCAGATTAAGGTTTGACATTAGACCAGATGCCCTCCCTCACAGTGAACAGAAAATGTTGTTTGGGTTTATTGTGCGTTCACACTTACAGATTTACATCAATTGGACTAAACCCAAAACTAAACCTAGAATAGAGCAGGATCAAGACAGGTCTACATTAGGACTGAACTGGGCTCAAACCAAGACTGAACCAGGACTAAACCAGGTCTAAACCAAGACTAAATTGGGACTAAAAACCCAAAACTAAACCTGGACTAGAACAGGACCAAACCAAGTCTATACCAGGATCAAACTGAGCTCAAACCAGAAGTAAACTGGAACTAAACAAGGACTGAACCAGGACTAAACCACAACTATACCCAAAACAGCTGCGGTTCTTTACTGTTGCAACACTGGAGTTTCCCCAGTGTGACACAAATGGTTCTGTATCAAACCAGGATTCTGGTTTGGATCTCGTTTGGAGTTGGTTTGGAGCTGGTTTGGATCTGGTTTGGACCTGGTTTGGACCTGGTTTGGACCTGGTTTGACCTGGTTTGAAGCTGGTTTGGACCTGGTTTGGAGCTGATTTGGATCTGGTTTGGAGCTGGTTTAGATTTGGTTTGGACCTGGTTTGGACTTGGTTTGGACCTGGTTTGGATCTGGTTTGGAGCTGGTTTAGATTTGGTTTGGACCTGGTTTAGACCTGGTCTGGATCTGATTTGGACCTGGTTTGGATCTGGTTTGAACCTGGATTGAACCTGGTTTGGATCTGGTTTGGACCTGGTTTGGACCTGGTTTGGATCTGGTTTGGATCTGGTTTGGACCTGGTTTGGATCTGGTTTGGATCTGGTTTGGACCTGATTTGGACCTGATTTAGATCCTGGTTTGGATCTGGTTTGGATCTGGTTTGGACCTGGTTTGGACCTGGTTTGGACCTGGTTTGGACCTGGTTTGGACCTGATTTAGATCCTGGTTTGGATCTGGTTTGTACCTGGTTTGTACCTGGTTTGGATCTGGTTTGGACCTGGTTTGGATCTGGTTTGGACCTGTTTGGACCTGGTTTGGACCTGGTTTGGACCTGGTTTGGATCTGGTTTGGGCCTGGTTTGGATCTGTTTTGGATCTGGTTTGGACCTGATTTGGACCTGGTTTGGACCTGGTTTGGATCTGGTTTGGATCTGGTTTGGACCTGGTTTGGATCTGGTTTGGATCTGGTTTGGACCTGATTTGGACCTGATTTAGATCCTGGTTTGGATCTGGTTTGGATCTGGTTTAGACCTGGTTTGGACCTGGTTTGGACCTGGTTTGGAACTGGTTTGGACCTGATTTAGATCCTGGTTTGGATCTGGTTTGTACCTGGTTTGTACCTGGTTTGGATCTGGTTTGGACCTGGTTTGGATCTGGTTTTTGGACCTGTTTGGACCTGGTTTGGACCTGGTTTGGACCTGGTTTGGATCTGGTTTGGGCCTGGTTTGGATCTGTTTTGGATCTGGTTTGGACCTGGTTTGGACCTGGTTTGGACCTGGTTTGGACCTGGTTTGGAGCTGGTTTGGATCTGGTTTGGATTTGGTTTGGACCTGGTTTGGATTTGGTTTGGACCTGGTTTGGATCTGGTTTGGATCTGGTTTGGACCTGGTTTGGACCTGGTTTGGACCTGGTTTTGACATGGTTTGGACATGGTTTGGACCTGGTTTGGATCTGGTTTGGACCTGGTTTGGACCTGGTTTGGACCTGGTTTGGACCTGGTTTGGATCTGGTTTGGACCTGGTTTGGACCTGGTTTGGATCTTTTTTGGACCTGGTTTGGACCTGGTTTGGACCTGGTTTGGACCTGGTTTGAATCTGGTTTGGATCTGGTTTGGAGGTCTACCTTCTGTCAATCAAACTTTAGGGGCCGGACCAAGTGTGGGGGAATGTGGGCGTGGTTCACATTTCACACCACGCCCTTTCAATTTCACCACGCCCCCTTCCTTTCTGTGCGTCTTTTGCGCGTCTCCGGTCCACTCGCGTCTTAACGCACGCGTCTGTCCCCAAACCTCAAACTGAACCGAACTAAACCTGAGTCCAGAGCCGAGCCTGGACCCTGGACCAGCTGTAACAGGACCAGATCCGGACAAAGAACAGAACAAACCCGAGGAGCGGACAGAGAATGCGGCGGGGATAGCAGCGCTGTAACGGTAACAAAGACAGCGGTTTCTTTGGTTTGAAGCTCTAAAGTGGTTTTCCGGGATCCAAACGGGCCCCGTTCCGGGTTTTGGGTCGGAACCAGGTCTTGACACGGATTTGGACTTTACTTAATGACTTTTGAAGCGGTTTGTTTGTGAGAAAAGTGCTTTTAAAAGAAGAACAGGGCATAGAAAGAGGGGCATGTGAGAGACAGCGATAAGAGCCGAGCGAGGAAAGTGACGACATCAGCAAAAACTGTCAAATAAAGTTAAATAAAGTTATGACGCCATGACCTTATGTTTTATTATAAATAAATAGGCGCTTAAGAAAAACTAAAGTTTAAAAATAGGGTTGAGGAACAACGAGATCTGAGGAGGAACCAGAGAGGAAATGATGAAAAGTTAAAAAGAAACCCGAAACCAGGACTAAACCAGGTCTAAACCTGGGACTAAACCAGATCTAAACCTGGGACTAAACCAGGTCTAAACCAGGCCTAAACACGGTCTAAACCAGGTCTAAACACGGTCTAACACTGGTCTAAACCTGGGTCTAAACCTGGGTCTAAACCTGGGTCTAAACCAGGGTCTAAAACCTGGGTCTAAACCGGGGACTGAACCGGGGTCTAAACCGGGGTCTAAACCGGGGTCTAAACCGGGGTCTAAACCGGGGACTGAACCGGGGACTGAACCGGGGACTGAACCGGGGACTGAACCGGGGACTAAACCAGGGTCTAAACCAGGTCTAGACCAGGTCTAGACCAGGGACTAAACCAGGTCTAGACCAGGGACTAAACTAGACCAGGGACTGAACCGGGGACTGAACCGGGGACTGAACCGGGGTCTCAATCGGGGTCTCAACCGGGGTCTAAACCAGGGTCTAAACCGGGGTTTAAACCGGGGTCTAAACCGGGGACTAAACCGGGGAATAAGCCTAATCTGAGCCTGATCTAGACCAGGGACTGGACCCGGGACTAGTCAAACAACTGGACCCGGGTCTGGACCAGGGACTGAACCAGGTCTAAACAAAATCTAAGCCAGGAACTAAGTGAGCTAAAGAGGAAGTTGAAATGCTGCTGTTCATAGAAAAAAGAGGAACAGAGGCCAGAAAGAAAAGCACAACTGAGGTAATAAATAAGGTTTAGTCCCTGATTTAGACCTGGGTTACTCCCTGTGTTGGACCTGGTTTAGTCCTACTTAAGACCTGGTTTCTTGTTTCTTGGAATGGGAGGAATTCATCAGTACTCAGATTGAGGTTTCAATTTAGACCAGATGCCCATCCTCTCTCTGAATAAAACATGTTCTTTAGTTTAAGGTTCACACTTTACAAATTCACACTAAACCAGGACTAAACCAGGACTAAACCAGGGCTGAACCAGGTCTACACCAGGACTAAACCAGGTCTACACCAGGTCTACACCAGGTCTACACCAGGTCTACACCAGGACTACACCAGGTCTATACCAGGTCTATACCAGGTCTACACCAGGACTAAACCAGGACTAAACCAGGACTAAACCAGGACTAAACCAGGACTAAACCACGTCTACACCAGGTCTACACCAGAAGTAAACTAGGACTATACCAGGATTATATCAGGACTTGGGGAGAGGAGGGTCTAACAAAGACCTGAGAACGAGACCATTAGACCCAGAGTGCGACCAGGACTGGAGCAGGACTGGACCAGCACTGGATCAGGATTAGACCAGGACTAAACCAGGACTAAACCAGGCTTGAACCAAACCACTAAAGCAGCTCCAAAGGTTAACTTAAAAGACAAGCATTCTTGAGACTTTGAGCTGAAATTAAAAACACGAGACAAAAGGAACAATACGGCTTTGTGATCTTAAACACGGCTCAGTATCACTTACTCACACAGATTTAGTTTCATGCGAAAACCTTGTAATTGCAGAGATATGAATAAACCAGGTCAACAAATCAAGTTTAGTCCTGCTTTAGATGGGGTTTAGTCCTGGTTTAGACCTGGTTTAGGCCTGATTTAGGCCTGGTTTGAATTGTATTTAGTCCTGGATTACTCCTGGTTCAGTCCTGGTTTAGTCTTGGTTTAGTCTTTGTTCAGCCCTAGTTTAGTCCTGGTTCAGTCCTGGTTTAGACTTGGCTTAGACTTGGCTTAGACTTGGCTTAGACTTGGTTTAGTCTTGGTTCAGCCCTGGTTCAGTCCTGGTTTCCTGGTTTAGTCCTGGTTTAGTCCTGGTTTAGTCCTGGTTTAGTCCTGGTTTAGCCCTGGTTTAGTCCTGGTTTAGCCCTGGTTTAGCCCTAGTTTAGTTCTGGGAAAGGGATTCATTTAAATAGGATTAGAGATGTTTGAGTTTGGACAGTGGCAAAGTCGTCGTCCTGGAGACTAAACCCACAAACACTAGAACGCGGATGACAGGAGAGCATCTGACACAATCTGACACACAGGGACACAGCTCGACACACAATGCCACTGCATCCAACGCTAATAATGAACGTTAACAGCCACATTAAAGCAATAAGATCTGTAGCTTTTTACCAGCTAAAAACAATGCAAAATCAAAGGTCTGAAACCAGAATCAAACATCAAAGGTTAAAAAAAACAGACGTGGAGAGACTTATCCATTCATTTGTCTTTAGTAGTTAGACTCATAGACTGTATAATTAAGGGCACTGAGGGGGTGTCACGTCACCCACAGTGCTCAGTCCAAAGGAAGCTCATCAAGGCTAGCAGTTATAGGGGTGAATTTTGAGCCAAGTTTTAGGGACAAAATACTGAAATAAAAATCCCAGGATCATGTACAGTGGGTTAAAGACAAAAAAAAAAGCCTGACAGCAGGGCAAGAGGGGTGACTTTTTTTCTATACAAATTGAATTAAGTCAATTGAGTCAGAGTCGATGGAGCAGGAAGCGCGCCCATGCTCACTTCCTGTTTGGAACGTGACTGCTAGCAATGATAAAGTTTATTTTTAAGTAAATTCTGTGTCATCTAACCCTAACCCTGTGCTCCTCCAGCAGCATTAGGCACAGGCCTTATCTGGCCCTGTATACAAACAGCACTTTTCCTCATTTTGAGGAATAATTTCATGGTATTGTAATGAATTGCAAAAATTGGCTCATTGAAAACAATACAGTCTTGTTAAAACATGTTAAAACATCATTGAATATAAATGTGTGCACTGTCTCTGACTCATGTGTTTCTTATCCTGGAAAGCACTTGGAATCACAGTGTATGACTTATGCTATGCAAATAAACTTGCTTTGCCTGTGAGAGCATCAGGAGTAACTCTCGGTTCCTGTGTTTCCAGGTGTGCATGGCTGTGGGAGGGCAACAGGAGTAATCCCGTGTGTATGGCTCTGCAGCGCCGCCTGGTGGTGGGGCTGGGGACCGCCTCCTCGGTCTTCCTTGTCTATCTGCTGTGTCTGCGCCTGGAGTCTCCACTCCGTGTTGCCCCCTTGAGCCACAGCGGCAACCCAACAGAGTCGAGCAGGTGAGTCTCAGCCAATCACAGGGCACAGCTGAAGGTTAGGGTTATTACTCTCACTATCAGATAGTACTATAGTGGCCCATAGACCACTATAGAACCTACCTGGACCACTGAGGGATTACACAGACATAAGGCCACATGGAAATATAAAAGAAAGTACTACCTTTTAGTGTTTAAAATCACATTCTATTGTCTAAAGAAAGAGGTTTTTTTTTTTTATCATAGTGGTATCGGAATCGTCATCGAGTATCGAGTCTATTCCTTAGTATCAAAATAGAGTTTCAAATTTTAATATCATGACAACATTAGTCCTGACCATGACTAGCTCAAGAGCAAGATGGGTCCCACTGCTCAGATACTGAAGGATGGGTCTAATGAAGGGGATAATAAAGTGAACCTTAAAGCAGACATATTGTGCTTGTGTCTGGTCTGTAGTTATAGTCTGTGACACC
The DNA here is from genome assembly GCA_019594935.1 of Periophthalmus modestus. NCBI lineage: Eukaryota > Metazoa > Chordata > Actinopteri > Gobiiformes > Gobiidae > Periophthalmus > Periophthalmus modestus. The sequence goes on from JAIEZT010000304.1 coordinate 19,185,608, forward strand.
CGTGGATCATTACGTTATAACTTGGACATTTTAAATCACAATATTTATCTAAAAACAACTGAAAAGAAATACGTCTGTGAACTTCCACATTTGACACTGGGCACTGAAGCTGTCTCACATCATCACAACAGAATAGCACATTACCCCTTTTACTTTTTTTTCATTTGTACCAAAATGACCATGTGACTCTGCCGAATCCTACAAGCATCACCAATTAAGAAAATAAAACTGGCGGAGGAAGTGCGTACGTCACAGTGTGAGGTGAAAACATGGGTAGATCGGAGCAATGACGTCTTAAATACGGCAGAATAAAGATTACTCAAACATGCACGAATCATTCTAAATATACCTCCAGAGAGTCAGTGAGAAGGACTGTAACATGGTTAAAAGTCCATTTTGCAGAATAGGTCTAAAGATTTAAAGTCCCCCCAGAGCAGCGTTGTCTATCACAGCAACTTTATATCAGCACATTGTTCAGTAAATGATGAAGTCTGACATTTTTGGCACAGTCTGAGTAAATGTTTGCTTTTCTTTTGTGGTGTGATAAGATTTAGGCGGAGGTGGAGGGTTAAACACAAAACTCTCAGATAATGAGTAACTATAATCTTGTTCTGCTATGTTTGCTTAGTTCTTGTTGGTTGAACTGTTGTTAAACTTGTAATATGCCGGAACATCAAATCAACAGGTACACCTTAAAAAGCAGCTTGTTGAAAAGAAATACCTGCTTTTATCTTAATTTATTTATTCTTTTTTCAACACAAGTATGCACTATATTTAGCAGTTTAAGATCAGAGCATTATAACTGTGCACACACTGTCCTGTAGTGTCAAAGTTAGTTCAGCTCAGATGGGACATGTTCCTAACTTTAACCATGATATATGTCCCTCTGCACCCGGCAATTTAGCACCAAGCTGAAAACGAGTGGCACATGTTCACATCAACTCACTTGAAGTACATATGTTTCTTTCACAGACACACACAAAAAAAGTCGTCCTTTGTCCCTGTGTCCATAGTAGTAATGTAGTATTTGTGTACTTGCACTGCAGTAAATAGTACTTACCTGTCCTGCACCTGCTCATTACTCACCGAAGTACAGGTGTAGCAGAGATCACAGGGAGGATACTAAGGAATAGATTTGATACTCAATACCGATTACGATACCATGATGATAATAAATACTCTTTTTGTGGAGAATGGTATTTTCAACATTAAATGGTAGTACTTTCTTTTATATTTTCCTTGTATCTGTGTAATCCCTTAGTCGTCCAGGTAGTTTCCATAGAGGTCCATGGGTGTATACTAGTCTTTGTGTCTTATACTTGTTCTGATACAGCTCAGTTTCATTCCAAAACTATTCAGGAAAGGCTCATTTCTGTCCTGTGAATGTGACTTTTTAGTATCGATATCTGCTCAAATGAGTATCTAGTTTTGATCCAAGATTTAATATTGCTTGGTGTATGATTTTGAAGTGTGATATATTGCCATAGAAAAATATCTCAATAAAGGATAATACTGAAAGTACTTTATACCACTGACACAAGCGACCACTGCAGTAGTTAGTTCTAGTATCTCTAAAATGTCATAGACGTGAAGTATTTTTCAAACTACAGCTCCAATGTTTAATACTACAAAAAATTAGGGGGAAAAAATCCCTGCAGTGCAAAGACAAGTGACACGCGCCGTTTATTGAGCCTGAATACGTCTGCTTATTTTATCAGATATTGAACGATAAGTCAATATAGTAATTGCCATGATAGGCCTTAATAAAGATTAATAACAGAAACGATGTCGATGATACTTCATGTCAATTATAAATTATAGTTTTACCCCAATCAAGAAGCAATTTGTGAGGAAAAGTTGTAAAATATGTTGAAATTTACAGGAAGTGGAGAGTTCACACTGATGACGTTTGGTTTGACCCAATTTACACAAGTAACACATTTTTCTGACACTTTAAACATGATTTCAACAAAATAAAAGTGTTTTATTGTCAAAAAATAATCTCTCTGTGCATTAGAGGCATTTTAGTAATGGGTTGTACACTAGGGTTGCTAGGTAACAGTTATGAAAGTCCCTTATGTGGCGTCAAGATTTCCAACCAGAAAGTAAAATTTGAAACCTAAAAAATGGCCAAACTGGGGAAAAAAAACAATATATTAAAGTTGGGATACTCAATATTGAACTGCTGAGTCTCCAAAACTAGTATCACAACTAGATACTCATTTGAGCAGTCACATTCACAGCACAGAAATGAACCTTTCCTGAAGCTTTAGAATGATCTTGAGCTGAATCAGAACATGTATAAGACACATAGACTAATGTACACCCATGGACCACTATGAACCTACCTGGACGACTGAGGGATTTTCATAGACTGTATATATAAATGGACTTTGTTAATGCACTAGTCTCCATGCTCCAAAAAGAAAAAGAGCATGGGCGCGCTTCTGGCTCCATCAACTCTCACTCCAATTCACTTTTTATTGGAAAAAATGTCACCCCTCTGTGTAACCGTTGCTGTCAGGCTTTTATTTCATTACTTTGTTCCAAAATCAAGACATGAACATTAATAACAGACCAGTCGGGAGCCTTTTTTCCTGCAGTCCAGCTAGCGTTAGCAACAGGTTTGATTGACAGCATTGCTAAGCGCCCGCCCCCGGCCAAACCAGCGGCGTGGTAATGTAAAAGAAAGTACTACCGTTCAATGTTGCAAATCACATTGTAATGAAGAAAGAGTCCACCCTGTGTGTTTGTGGAAGATTTTGTCCTCTGCTGCTGCTAAACTACAGTTGCTGTGGTTACGTTTAATCATTATGGACATTTTATGAGGTTTTCAGACATACACATAGACTTTGACCCTGTCATAAACTTCCTTCTCATTTTCCTTGGAAATGTTGTACCTTTTGCTGTAATTGATAACTTGCAGTTGATTAACATTTCCTGGGGGTGTGATGCTAAATGTAGGCACTGCTCTGTCTGAAGCTTAATTATACTTTAGTCTGAGCTTTGTTTCCACACAATCTGACCATAAAGAACTGACTTAGCTGAACTACAACTCGTGACCTGATTTGCACTGTCTCTCTCAAATACCATTAGTCACAAGTTAGCTAACATTAGCCAACAGTTTTCCAGTTAGTCACTCTCAGCTTTTTGTTGAAAACCAAACACCTAAACGAGGTCATGAATGCTTGGATTGGTCACATTCTCCTGGAAATGTGCTCTTTAAATTAATTTTGTATTTTTTCTCGGACAATCTTAAAACTTTTTGGTTGTCTGCTAATGTGTGCATTGTGTCTTCATGGTAACTGCTGAACATTCTGCCATAGAGATACATGTAGAACACCCCGAGCAAGACATCACTGTAATCTATCAATAGTCCACAATATGGCATGAAACTGATCTATCTCCATGGAGAATGTTCTAGAGTACAGTTTTAACTTTCTATTTCAAATTAATAGAATTATCCAGGAGACATGCCACCTCCAGAAAGTTACATACTGTTGCTTTAAACATCAAATAAAAAGTGTATGTCTTTTTTTAATTAGTCAGTTCATTTTGTGTTTTTCTTTTTCAGTTTTGGCGCGCATTCTGTAGAAGACTCTCTCTCTAGATCAGCACAAGAACTTTCTCCAGAGTCTCTGAAGGAAACAAGCAAGGAAACGAACAAGGAGACAGACAAGGAGGCAAGGAAAGGAGACGAGGTCGCATCTCAGGATGACTCTGCAGACCCCAGTACTGCAAACTCAAAGGACAAAAGTATTACGAATAATAGTACTGAAAAAAATACTGCAGTAAAACCAACCACTCTTACATTTACTACTCCAGCCGGGGCCAGAACTACCACTAAACCAGGATCTAACCAGACTACACCAGGGACTAAACCAGAACCTAAACCAGGACCTAAACCAGGACCTAAACCAGAACCTAAACCTGGACCTAAACCTGGACCTAAACTTGGACCCACCGAGCCCTCTTTCATAGGAGACTACTACTACAGCGAAGAGCACCCTCCTCTGACGGTGAGTTTGATTTTTATCCAACCCTGGTGCATTGTGGGAGTTGTAGTTTACACGTCTAAACCAGAAAGGCACTACTTCAGAGGATCAGAGCTGAGGGCTATTTCAGGGAGGGCATCTGGTTTAGAGACATCATTTGACAAGAAAATGAACTCATAAACCCAATTAGACATCAGTACAACCAACACGGCACACTATTCAACCAGGTTTGTTTCTAGGTTGTTCTGTAGGTTTCTGTGATTCCATAGCATTCATTTCCCATGAGTTTGGGTGGGGTATATCCTGTGTCCTCGATTCCAGAGGGTTTGGAAGAACCAAACTCTTATTTCTCTCCAGGTAAAAAAGTTTTATATTTTGTTCTGAATGATAGGCCTACAGAGTTTTGAAGAGGATATATCTTCTGTATTTGAGAAACCTAAGATGCAAATTAATGGCTGTCACTCTTTCTGGTCCGATTACAGTCCCTTCTGAATTGTAACGGATGTAGAAGGGACTGGTTGCTCAGGCAAGGGAATTACATTTTTTTTTTATTAAATAAAGTTTTGGGTTTGTCACAAATATGCAACACCAGGCCAAAAAAACCAAACACGGCTATAATGTATTCCAAATACAGTTTCAAATACACAATACAATACATCAATACATATATATTTGTTTACAAAATTCCATCAATAAAAATATTCCAGTTCTGGCTTATCTGGATTTGGACTTGGTTCAGTCTGGTCATTAAAGATAAACATGTAGCATCCATAATTTCAAGAGCTTTTCAATTTCATGGTTAATTTTTGTTGAGACAGAAGTAGAGCTGGGTACTGTTTGATTTTTTTTTTTCGATACCAGTACCTTAATGATACCTGCTTTTAGGTGCTGGTTCCTTTTCAGTTCTTGAAATATGTTCTAACAATGTTAACTCATATTTTAAAACATAGTACTAGGCTATAGATGTTCAGTTACAACTCAAAACAAATGCATGTGCAAATGTACCAGAGTTGCATCTCTGGGCACACTGTTTCTTCAGTTGTTTTGTTTTACCAGTAAGATGACACGTTTGGACACACCTTTGTTAAAACAGAAGTGCTGTTTGAACGCAGTCGTGATGCGTGAGCACCTGTGCTTCTGTTAAATAAACATAAGTGTGGTGTATCTTCTGGCTTATTGGCATGAGCATTTAAAGCCAAGGAACCGCAAGTTGGGACCAAACAAACGTTTTCTGTGCCAGTGCTTACGAGATGTTTTTGGTAAGTGCCTGCCTGAACAGACTTTCTGTCCTAGAAAGAAGTGTTCCATTAAGATAAGATAAAATAAGATAAGCCTTTATTAGTCCCACAGTGGGGAAATGGCCTAGTGTCGCATATCTGCAACAAACACAAAAGCACTTTTTTTTTTTTTTTTTTTTTAAATCAACGCAGCCTTATTTTGTAGTCCAAATGAAGTAAAAATCACCATTCACATATTTTGTTTTGTAGTGGGAAATAATTTGGGTATCAATAGAGCAAAAGTATTGAGAATCAGATAATTGATACTAAAACTAGTATCAAAACTAGATGTTCATTTGAGCAGGTATCGTTTCTAAAAACTCCCATTCACAGGGAATCTTTTCTGAATTGCTTTATAATGAAATTGATATTGTACACTCATGGACCTGTATGGAACCTACCTGGACCATTGAGGGATTACACAGATATAATGACACAAGGGAATAGAAAAGAAAGTACTACCATTAAAAGTTGAAAATCACATTATATTGTCTAAAGAAAGAGTGTTTATTTAATGTGTGCATCAGACTCGATATTGAGCATCAAGTCTTTTTTGACAGTTGTTTTGAAACTTTGTCTCAAGGGGTTCCCAGGGCTGTCCCCTCAGCATCCGTAAACTGGTCTCGCAGACGGTCTTTGGGACCCGGTTGATATCTGATGTCCCAGTTTAAACCTCTCCAGTGGTCCCCTCAGCACCTGAGTCAAGACCAGGGACCCGGTTGAGACTCAGGATGTACCCAGGGGCGCACGGCTGGGTCAAGGACTCAGCTACCCAGGGTGAGGACAAGGGACTGACCCAGAGTGAGACAAGGACTAGACCAGGACTGGACCAGGGACTGAACCAGGGACTGGACCAGGGACTGAACCAGGGACTGAACCAGGGACTGGACCAGGGACTGAACCAGGACTAGACAAAGACTCATCAGTGTTTCATTTGCATGGCTGTTGTTTTTCTTATGTTTGAGTTATTTGCATGAGTTCAAAGCGTGTGCGCCACTTTCACAGAATTCGCTTTGACTTTGGGATCAATTCAAATGTTTAAATATACAAGTTATACAAATGTAAGATAAACTAACTAAGTCTCCCAGAGAATCGGTGCAGTGTTGACTTGTAGTTGCACATAAACATTGAACTCAGCCTACTTTATATAATATTTTAGCGCCAAAACTTTTCCCAAATTTTCCTTTGAAAGGAATGGGATTTCCACCTAACCAGAAGTGTCACCACATAGAAAGTACGGTTTAGTCGCATTTACGAAAAAAAGTGGGCGGGACGGAATAAAGTCAGTATCACCAAACCAATATATTGGTCTATATCTAGTGAGAACAGGGACCGGACCAGGACCAGGACCAGACCAGGACTAGACAAAGACTCATCAGTGTTTCATTTGCATGGCTGTTGTTTTTCTTATGTCTGAGTTATTTGCATGGAGTTCGAAGCGTGTGCGCCACTTTCACAGAATTCGCTTTGACTTTGGGATCAATTCAAATGTTTTAAATATACAAGTTATACAAATGTAAGATAAACTAACCTTTTAATATTTAAAGCTACAGTGTGTAACTTCCCAGAGGTGGCACCTGCATGATTCCTTGAAAAAAGGAAGTTAAAACTATACTTCGGAACATTCTCCATGAAGAGAGGCTTTATGCCATTCTGTGGAAGATTATAGAGCTCCACAGTGACCGCACTCCTCTGGTTCTGGAAGTAAATGACTTGTTTAATGGTATAAATCAGCTCACCTGTTCCAGTTCCAGCTAAGTCAGCTCATTCTGGTCAGGCTGTGTTAAAACAAAGCTCAGATTAAAGTCTATCAGAGTTTCAGATAGAGCAGTGCCCACAGTTAGCTTCACACCCCCAGAGAATGTTGATGACGTCCGCTGCAAAGTATCAGTATAGCTGTCATATTTATTCTGATCATACATTTCTGTCCTCAGCTCTTGTAGACACACTCTCCGCTCTGGACTCCCCCATCTCGGGCCTGCTCCTGGACGATCTCCCATCGCGCCTGAACGCCTCACAGTGCGTCCGATGTGCTGTTGTCGGCAACGGAGGAATCCTCAAAGACTCACACAAGGGCCCTGAGATAGACCAGCACCACTATGTGTTCAGGTAAGGCTGTGTTTAGACTGTGTTTAGACCTGGTTTAGTCCTGGTTCTGACCCAGTTCTGGTTCTCCTGTAGGACTAATGGAGCGATCATCAAAGGTTTTGAGCAGGACGTTGGCTCTAGGACAACTCACTACACGTTCTCCACCAACACTCTGAGGAACTCTCTGAGGAGCTACGGAGGAGCAGGGTACAGCAAACCACCACAGAGCAAGGTACTTTTACAGACCAAAGTACTTTACTACTCCTACTACTGCTACTATTACTACTACTACTGAGGAGTGGGGTACAGCAGACTGCCGCAGAGCATGGTACTTTTACTAATAATACCATTGCAAATACTGCTACTACTACTACTACTACTGACACTGCGGTGGATCAGAGTACAGCAGACTGCCACAGAGCATGGTACTTTTACTACAAATACTACTACAAATACTACTACTACAGCTGCAGAGGAGGAGCAGAGTACAGCAGACCAACATAGAGAAAGGTACTACTACAAATACTATGACTACTACTACTGCAAATACTACTACTACTACTACTACTGATACTAGTGCTTTTGTTTGTAATATATTTCTCATATTAATGATTGATATATTTTTTTTTATCAGGAGACCCGTTACGTATTCCTCCCGGACCATGACAGAGACTATTTGCTCATGAAGGCAGCAGCCACACACTCCCGAGTCCAGAGTGGCCCTGAACACGGCATTGAGTAAGAACCACATTTACACACACACAGAGGGTGCTCACTTCCTGTTAGGAATATGGCAGCTAGCAGGTTAGCTATGTCCATTTATATATAGAGTCTATGTATTGAACACACTTTTTTTGAGAATTAAAAACAAAAAAAACAAAAGAAACATTAAGTTTATTAAGCTTAGTCCAGACCCAAAGCCCTGACATGAATCTTTAAATCTCATCTCTCCCTCTGGTGTTCTATGTCAGCCCCGCCCAATTCTTTGGTTCTGACGTGACAAAGGAGAAACTCAAGATGTACCACCCCGACTTCATCAGATACCTCAGGAACAGGTGAGAACTTTATCTGTACCACCTTTACCTGAGAACATATAGAACGTAGAACCTCAGGAACAGGTCAGAATGTATATGAACCACAATATAAAGAACTACAGTATGTCTCACCTGAGAACATACAGAGCACAGCAGCTCAGGAACAGGTGAGCTGAACCTGTACCTTTACCTGAGAATATGTATGACCTCAGGAACAGGTGAGAAGCCCAGATAATATTCTGATCTGCTCCAGGCTTTGTTCAGGTTTTGTCCAGGTTCTGTACAGATTTGGTCCAGATTTAGTCCAGGTTTAGTACAGGTCTGGTCCAGGCTTGGTCCAGGTTCTGGTCCATGTTCTGGTCCATGTTCTGGTCCATGTTCAGGTCCAGGTTCAAGTCCAGGTTCAAGTCCAGGTTCAAGTCCAGGTTCAAGTCCAGGTGACTTCTTGTTAAACCTTCTCCTCTCTGCAGGTTCCTCCGATCGAACACCCTGAACACCAAATACAAGAACATCTACAGACCTTCCACCGGAGCTGTGATGCTATTGGCTGCTCTGCACTCATGTGACCAGGTACTAAACCAGGACCTGAACCAGGACCTGAACCAGGACCTGAACCAGGACCTGAACCAGGACCTGAACCAGGGACTGAACCAGGGACTGAACCAGGGACTGAACCAGGGTCTAGACCAAGAACTAAACCCATTCCAAACCCGTTCTAAACTCACACTGAACCCGGTCTAAACTCACTCTCTTGTGTTTCAGGTGAGTGCGTATGGCTTCATGACTCCAGACTACGGGAAATACTCGGATCATTACTACGATAAAACGTTCCACGCTGTTGGGTTCTTCATAAACCACGACCTGCGTCTGGAGATGTCACTATGGCAACAGCTCCACCAGGCTGGCCTCATACACCTGTACATGCACCAAGACCCAGAAAGAGGCCTAAATGACATCTAAACCAGGACCGAAGCAGGACTGAAAATAAGGACTGAACTAGAACTCTAGGAATTTAACAACCACACAACCTTTGGATCCTTTGAATGTCCTTTTGGAAACAGTCCATTAGCCTGATAAATACAAATGCACCAAGAACCAGGTCTGAACCAATTCTAGACTTGCAAGTCTGGTCAGAGACACAGACCACAACCAAAGACTGACAAATGGTTCAGTCCAGTCCTGATCCAGTCCGGTTTAATTCCAGTCTGGGTTTAGTCCACTTCGGGTTTATCTCCTCATCTTTCCACTCCGGTTATTTATTCTTTTATTTAAGTGTTTTTCAAGCAGCTTCACAAATTCTGCAGAAAGCCACTAATTTTATGTCATTGTTCCTTTTGTTTGTGTTATATTTAAAGTTTACAGTTGAAATGTAAATGTTTCAGATGATGCAGAGATTCTAACAGTGATCAGCTCTGAACCTGTGTTTTTTGGATTTTCATGAAGGAATTCAGTCTCAGACACATTTATTTATCATTTATTTAGTTTTAACGATGCAGAAATCTCATTTCAATGTATATTTTGTAAATAATTATTTTTATTGTAGGTGTTTAAAGCTTTTATGAGCTGCATTTAGCAGCACTCATTTGATCACAATGGACTAAACTGTCATAGGGTCATAGGCTATAGCAAAAAACTGCTTCAGACGTGGTTTAGACTTGGTTTAGTTCTGGTTTAGTCCCTTGTTTAGTCCCTGGTTTAGATCTGATTTAGGCCCAGTTTAGACCTGGTTTAGACCTGATTTAGGCCCAGTTTAGACCTGGTTTAGACCTGATTTAGGCCCAGTTTAGACCTGGTTTAATCCTGGTTTAGTCCTGGTTTACACCTGATTTAGGCCCAATTTAGAGCTGGTTTAGTCCTGGTTTCCTGATTCACAGTCTTAAGTTCCGGTCAGATCTTGTTCCTCTAAATGTCAGTGGAACAGTTGACTGTAAGCTGAGCTCATAAAGCTCCCATTAAGATCCGGGTGCAGTCCGAGATTTGGTTTAAGTTCTGGTTTAGTCCTGGTCTCAGGAGGGAAACTGGAGTCAAGTCTAAACAATACAGAGGCCAGAGCAAAAGGACAGGGCTAAAGCAGGACTGAACCAGGACTGAACCAGGACTGAACCAGGACTGAACCAGGACTAGCTATCATGTCCAGTTATGTTTAACAAAGGGCTTATATGGTCTGATTCTTTTATAAAAAGTGCCTTCTTTTCTTTTGCTTTTTGGGACAAATTTTGACCCAGATTCTGAAATTCTGAAACACTTTGCCGTTTTGTGCCTTATTTATTTCAAAATTTGAAATGAAATGAAAAACCACTCTATGTCTGTGCCTCTGAGTTCCTGCAGAAACCAAAGACGATTCAGGGACAAACCTCACTCCAATGTTTCGTATTTGGGAAAAATGTGCAATTTGTTAAATGTTTTGATAGTCAAAATATAAACTGTGATTTAAATGCTGTATCTGACTCATTTGTGCAACTTTATAATAATATTGACCCCGTGATACGTAACATTTATAAAAACGTATTAAAATGTTCATGTTTTATAAGTTTCACTTACGTTTTTGATGGTCTGAGTCCCCTTCAGAGTGACATCACAACACAATCAGTGTGCTTCCTGCTAACAAAGTTACTGCACATCGCATCAGGTTTGTGAAGTTGCGGTGTACAGTTTTGTATCATGTGTATAATTATGGAGAGTTGCCATGTGGGCGGAGAGTTGTCATGTGGGCGGAGCCTTGTACAGGCTTGTATTACTAACTGTAAGGAGGATTTGAATAACATACGTATATGGATGACATCTAAAACATCTCCAGGTGTGTATTTGATGAAAGAATGTTATCACATGGTAGAAATCTTTAAAGATGCACCATGTAATCTTTCTGTGGAGAGTCTGTCACTTGTTTCTATGGAGATGCCATTGTTTTTATTCCTCGAGAAATCTCCAGAGTGGCTTGCCTCCTAACAGATCCGATCTGTAACCTGGCCTGGCATCACTTGCTTATGTCCATGGACTGTGGAACATTTCAAGTAAAGCCATAGTTTGTCCATAAGGGCAAGCATGCCCCATCAGAAAGGTTACCTAGTGCAACTTTAAGTACAGTGGGACTACTGAAGCTTGAAGCCTCCTTTTTGGAACTGGAGGGTTGCCGGTTCAAATTAACCAGACTCACACCGAATTCATATGAGTAGCTCTGACGTTCATCTGTTGTTGTCGCCATAATTGTTTTGATTCATTCAGGCACTTGGCCTATGGCTTCCACACACACGTCCACACACGCTGCTCTGTGATTAGTCCTCCTGCTTGATTAACCTTAAAGCAGGTGCATTCATTTGTTAAGACACGTTTTAATTTGTTTTAAATTGTTTAAGAACATTTATAGTACCAGCTGCCACAAAATTACCCAAATTCAAACTTTCTATGAGAGTAGCAGAGCCAGAGGAGCCGAGTCAGAGGAGCAGAGTCAGAGGAGCAGAGTCAGAGGAGCAGAGCCAGAGGAGCAGAGCCAGAGGAGCAGAGTCAGAGGAGCAGAGTCAGAGGAGCAGAGCCAGAGGAGCAGAGCCAGAGGAGGAGAGTCAGAGGAGCAGAGTCAGAGGAGCAGAGCCAGAGGAGCAGAGCCAGAGGAGGAGAGTCAGAGGAGCAGAGCCAGAGGAGCAGAGCCAGAGGAGCAGAGCCGGAGGAGCAGAGCCGGAGGAGCAGCAACATTTTACTTGGTTTAATTTAATCGTCTCCAAATGAGAACAGGACATTAGAACCACCAGCACAACACATCACACCCAGAATGTGTCATTGTGAAAACTACTCCTCTCTCCCCTGTTCTTCCCCCTACGCTGTTCCTCCACCCTCACGTGTTTGTCCCCCCTCCTCTGTTCTTCCCCCTCTTCTCATACTCCACTCAGAATTCAGTGTTTCACGCTGTTAGCATAAAGTCATATTTAATCCATCCTCTTTCTGTGCGACACTGAACCCAAACCAGGGCATTTAAAGCACCCATGTTTTAACCATAGACCAGGTCTAAACCAGGACTAAACCAGGTCTAAACCAAATCTAACCCAGGACTAAACGAGGTCTAAACCAGAACACTTAAAGCACCCATATTTTAACCATATATCAGGTCTAAACCAGGTCTAAACCAGGTCTAAACCAGGTCTAAACCAGGACATTTAAAGCACCCATGTTTTAACCATAGATCAGGTCTAAACCAGGTCTAAACCAAGTCTAACCCAGGACTAAACCAGGTCTAAACCAGGTCTAAACAAGATCTAAACCAGGTATAAACCAGGACTAACCCAGGACTAAACCAGGACATTTAAAGCACCCATGTTTTAACCATAGACCATATAAAAACATACAGTCAGGTCTAAACCAGATAAAAAACCAGGTCTAAACCAAGTCTAAACCAGATCCAAAACAGATCTAAACTAGGTCTAAACCAGGACTAAACCAGGTCTAATCCAGGTCTAACACAGGACTTTTCCGGCCTCAGGCTACCTCTACCTCCTCCTCCTCTTCCTTCCTCCTCATTCTCTCAGAGTAAACACAGTCTGACCGTTTCTAGGGAAAGTTGTGGCTAAAATACCAAGTACTGTTTATCTCAAAGGAGTGCCTAAAAGAGTACCCTCCAGATCTGGCTCTGATCCTGGTCTGGAGTACCTAAAGGACCCTGCTCAGATCTGGTTATGGTCCTGGTCTGGAGTATCTCGTTGGGGGATTTTTGGGCATGTTCAACTGAGAGGAAGAACCAAACTTGAGGCATCTGCACCACCCAGAGATGACAGAAAGATACTGAGGGAGGGAGGGAGAGGGAGAGAGAGAGAGAGAGATAGAGGAGAGAAAAGGAGAGGGAGAGAGATAGAGGAGAGAGAAAAGAGGAGAGGGAGAGAGATAGAGAGAGACAGGGAGGGGAAGAGAGAGAGCGGGACAGAGGGAGAGAGAGAGGGAGAGAGAGAGAGAGGAGGGGAGGGGAGAGAGAGAAGGAGAGAGGGAGAGAGAGGGAGAGGTGGAGAGAGAGAGAGAGAGGGAGAGAGAAGGGAGAGAGAGAGAGAGATGGAGAGAGAGAGAGAGAGGAGAGGAAGAGGGAGAGAGTGGGAGAGAAAGAGAGAGGACAGAGAAGAGAGAGGGAGAGAGAGGGTGCAGAGGTGGAGAGAGCGAAGAGAGAGAGGGAGAGAAAGGGAGAGGGGAGAGAGAGATAGGGGAGAGAGGGAGGAGTGGAGAGAGAGCAGGGGAGAGAGGGAGGGAGGGAACCAGGAGAGGGAGAGAGGGAAGAAGAGGGAAGAGAGAGGTGAGGAGAAGAAGAGAGAGAGAGATGGAGAAAGAGAGAGAGGGGAGGAAGAGTGGGAGAGAGAAAGAAGGAGGGTGAGAGAGAGAGAGGGAGAGAAAGAGGGTGGAGAGGTGGCGCGAGAGAAGAGAAAAAAGAGGAGAGAGAAGGATAGAGAGAGGGATAGAAAGAGTGGAAAGCTGTAGAGAGCAACAGAAGGGAGAGAGGGACGGCGAGAAAGGGACACGCCATTCAGGAATGAAGTCATGGGGCATTTAAGACAGAGGGTGAGAGAGAGAGAGGAAAAAAGAGGGATGGAGGGAGTGGAGTGGTAGTAGAGGAAAAGAAGGGAACAAGGGGCAGAGAGAGAAAAAGAGAGAGAGAGAGGAAATGATGGTTGAGTTTTGGGCTGGACTCAGACTTAAGGGAGGCTCCCAAACAACATAATGTAACACATGTGTCTGTCTCTCACACTCACGCCTATGTGCACGCTCACACACACACACACACACACACTCCACATCCACGTGCACGCTCTGTCTCACACACACACACACACACACACACACACACACACACACACACACACACACACACACACACACACACACACATAGAGGGAGGTGCATGCTGGGAAATGTAGCATGTAAAAACAACAAGACTCTCTGTAAATACAAGGCTCGGAGAAAAGAGGCGACGTGGACACTGCTCCTCCTTAAACTGGGAAACTGACAATTTAAAGCCTTCTTCAGGAACTTTACTAGAACTCAGGCCTATGACAGACCTCAGAATGTGATTTTAAACATTAAATGATAGTAGTTTCTTTTATATTACCATGTGGCCTTATTTCTGCGTGTCCATGTGGTTCCATAGTGGTCCATGGGTGTATACTGGTCTGTGTGCTCTTATACTCATCCTTAAACTTCTAAAGCTACTCGGGGACTTTTTTATAACCTGCTTAAATGAGTATCTAGTTTCTATTTTATTCTGTGTCTTTTGGGAGGTTTCTGAGGTGATACAGCACCTTTACACCCCACCCACACGTTTTCTGTCATACATTGAACACAGAAGATTCAGTTATTCATAAATCTTTACTTTTTATCTTTTTAGCAGACATATTGTGCTTGTGTCTGCTCTGTAGTTCTGTAGTATCATTGTGGTATAATTTGGACATTTGGAGGGGAGAAGAGAGAGAAGGCGAAAAGACAGAGAGAGAAGAGAAAATAGAGTCAGAGGAGAAGAGAGATGGGAGAAAAGAAAGAGAGAGGAGAAGAAAGGGGGAGAAAAGAAAGAGAGAGAGAGAAGAAGAGAGATGGGAGAAAAGAAAGACAGAGAGAGGAGAAGAGGGACGGGAGAAAAGAAAGAGAGAGAGAGGAGAAGAGAGACAGGGGAGAAAAGGTCAACATGTGTGTCTATGGCAGAATGTGTGGCGGTTACCATGGTGACGCAATGCACACATTAACAAACACTGTCAAAAACATTTCAAGATCGTCTGAAAACTCAAGTCAAAATGCAAAACTGTGATGTTGTGTGTGTAATCGTAGGTGCGATTTTCAACAAAAAAGGTGAGAGTGACTAACTGGAAAACTGCTGGCTAACGCTGGCTAACGCTGGCTAGCTTACGACTGTAGTGCTATTTGAGAGGGACTTGTTTAACAACTAATTACAATTACAGAGCTTCAGACAGAGCAGTGCCTCATGTTAGCTTCACACTTTCAGGGAATGTTGATGAGATCGGCTGCAAAGTATCAGTCGACTCAGACTTGTTATTGATGTAGGTCTGCTCTCAAAGGGCATTTTCACTCACTTTTTAAAGAAATTGTACTTTTCAGAGTACTTTTCTGGCAACATACTTGACTCGTGTTTTTATTGAAGTAACAGTACTCTTGAGTAAAAGCTGTGGTTCCTCTTCCCATTGTGAGTAAGTTTATAAGTGACAAAAGCTTTGACAATATGAAATGATTTGAATATTTGTGTTTCTTGCGTTGCTTCTTCACATAGGATTTAGTTTAATTTTTGTGTCTATTTGAAAACACCAGATTTTGTGTTTTATTTCATGTTTTGTCCTGCACATCATATTCACTTCAAATCTAAATATAAATCAGTTCTTATGTCCTGACAGTTACTCTTTAAGTTACTCTTACTTGAGTAGTACTTTTCCCAAATACTTTGTACTCTTATTTTCTTGGAGAACTACTTTGTACTTCTACTTGAGTAATATGATTTTTAAGTATCGTAGGTTTTTGAAACAGAAACCAAAGCTGAGGCCTCTGCTCAACTTTCAAGGATGAAGTCATGGGACATTAGAGGGGGACAGGAGAGAGAGAGAGAGAGAGAGAAGAAGAGAGAGAGAGAGGGGGGGGAGGGAAAAAGAGAGAGGGAAGAGAGAAGAAAAGAGAGAGAGGGAGGGAAAGAGAGAGAGAGAAGAAAAGAGAGAGGGAGAGAGAGAAGATAGACAAGACAAGAGTTAGAGAGAAAAGAGAAAAAAGAGGAGAGACAGACAAGAAGAGTGAGACAGAGAAGAAAAGAGAGAGGAGGAAAAGAAGACAAGAGAGAAAGGGAAAGAGTGAGAAGAGGAGAGAGGGATAGAGAAATAGAGTGGAGACAGAAAAGGAGGACAGAGGGGGTGTGATGTTTCAGTTTTGTGTTTAAAAAGGTACAAATAATTAAGTGAATTCTCTCTCTGAAGTCTCTCTTCTTTGCTTTTCTTTTCTTTGTTTATTTATTTATATTCTTGGTGTGTTAACTTTGGATTTCCATTGAGTCATGCAGGTGACTTGCCACCTCCAGAAAGACAGACTGTTTCTGAATAAAAATAAAACATTACACCACCGCTGAGTGTGGAGCGTGTGACTCGTATCAGTCACACACAGCACAGAGGCTTAGAAACAGAGGGCTTAGAAACAGGCGCTGGGGCACACACTAGTCTCTGCTCACAGAGGGGTTATAAACACTCTGTGGGGCACACACTAGTCTCTGCTCACAGAGGGGTTATAAACACTCTGTGGGGCACACACTAGTGCCTGATCACGGGTTATAAATAGGCTAAATGTCTGGCTCAAGTTTCTCATTTTTTAAGTTACACTTTGGTGCCACCTACTGAATGTCGTGCCTAATTACACTTAAACGAAAAGTTCATCTTTTTTTATTTTTTTTTTTTTTAACTAAACTCCCATTAAAAATAAAATAAACGTACATTATTACTTAAAGGTACAGATAATAACTCTGCATGATTCAATGGAAAAAGAAAGTTAAAACTTTGGAATATTCTCAATGAACATAGATGAGTTTTATGAGTTTTAGGGAACAACATTTCCACGGAAACAAGCAGGAGGAGGCCTTCCTGCGTGACAAAAAGAGTCATGTTTGTGGCAAAAAGAGTCACGTTTGTGGAGAAGCAAAAGCGCATGTTTTTGCTTATTTTTCTGTTTAAAAAAAAGAAGCATACTGGGGCTTTAAATTTGCCTAAATAAAAATAACTCCAACGTTTTCTATTTATTATTATTCATTTTATGGGGTGTTCTATGTGTGGAATATTTATTTATTTTTATGGATTATACGGTATAATCCATAAAAAAAAATACATGTGTGCAGCTCTGTGTGCAGCGCCCCTGACTTCATTAGCCTCTGTGTGAAGCTCTGTGTGCTGCTCTGTGTGCAGCCCCTGGCTTCATTAGCCTCCATGTGAGCCACAGCTGCGCTCTGAAAGACGATTATTCTGGGATTATTCTAAGCTTTTCTGCTTTTATTTGACCTTTTATTTCACCGTTACGCGGGTTTTATTCTGGATATTCATTTTTAGCTCAGTTCTAAATCTGCATGGCCCATTTTGTTTGAAAAACAATTTAGTTTAGAGGCGTAAACGCCGCTAGCCGCAGTTTGCAGTTAGCTTAGCAACGGCTAACGAGCTCCGGGTTTGTGCCCCTGATTTTGGTCAAAGCGCTGTGAATTCGGAGGTGGGCTGAAGGTAAATACTTTAAACACATTTAATCTCACTTCCGTCATGTTTTAATGTGAAATTATTTAAAATTATAAATGTTTAAATCCTTATTTTGAGCTCAAATGTTCACAGCCAAGTTCGTTTGTCGCGGGCCCGTCCTCTCTGCTCTGTGATTGGTTGAAGGCAGTGTCAATCTCTAAAGTCCAGCTCTGATTGGTTAAACCTGACCCTTCATTTCTCGTTTCCTTCTGCAAAATCTTCAGATGCAGATTACTGTGGAACAGTCTTTGTTTCTCATGACTTTTATGTGATCGTATGGCCCAGTCCCTGGGTTCATATCAGAACTGCCTTGCCCCTCCTTTTTTCAGATGTAGTTAGCTAAATATGTTTGACATTTTTTACGCACTGGCGAGATGTGAGATGAGGCTTATCTGGATTTATACTACTTAAACACACTTCATGCGTCTTAAGATAAAAATGAATAATGTAAAAATAAAACCATTCATATTGGTGACAATTCTGGGCTGGGCTTTCACGATACAGGGACATTTGTTTGAGCGAGTATCACTGGTGAAGATTTGGACCACATTCTGAGAGGAGCTGACACTGGTGTAAAGAATAAAATAAAATAAAACATTTAATTTTAATACTTTCAATATATTTTATACACAGCACAAATACTAAAACAACCCTGAAGGTGGCGTTGGAGTGTGTGTAGTGCGTCTGAAGGGGACCTCCGGAGGGGACTCCACAGTGGGTGCAGTGCAAGGGTTGAGGGAGAGGTAGGAGGGATTGGGTTTGGAAAGGCCCTAACAGACTCTCCACCTGATCTGACCCTGACCTCTGACTCTGACCCTCTCTGCTGTAGGTCCTGTGCATTTTCCTTGACTGTGACCTTGAACCATGTCTCGCCGCAGCCTTCGTATCGATGACAGCCTCTTGGATCGCAGTCTGCCCCATGGAAGCGCCTCATTCAGTGTGGGGGGAGCTGCAGCGGGATGGAGGAACAGGTCTGCTCCTCTGGCTCTGCTCCTCTGGCTCTGCTCCCCTGGCTCTGCTCCTCTGGCTCTGCTCCCCTGGCTCTGCTCCTCTCACTCCTCTCTTTTGTGTTTAGGTCTCGTTCGTCTCGGCGTCTCTCCTCTTCGTGCTCGGAGTCACTCCTTGCTCACACGCCTCTTAAGCCTCCTTTGAACAGCTCTTTAGTCCACAGTTCTCATTTGAACAGTTCTGTGATAAACAGCAGCGGGGTGCACTCTGTGGCTGCTTCAGATGCTTCTCTTCTGTCCTCACTTCTTGATGAGTCCAGCATACAGGAGTCCACAGCCCTCAATGGCTTCTGGGGTGAGAGCCAAAACCCATCACACTAAACATATTCTAGTCCACCATTAATGAGGGTTAAAGCAGAGTTATTGTCCTTTTGTCTGCTCTATAGTTATAATCTATGACACCCATGGATCATTATGTTATAATTTGCTCATTTTTAATTCACAATATTCATCTAAAATTACTTAAACAAGTCCACTGACTTTCACGTTAGAAAACTGTGGTGCCTAATGGGAGCTGACGTTGCCATAAACATCATTGTGATGACGCTTATGGCTCGCAAAATGTGCAACCAGATTGTTTTAGATATTTATGTGAGGTGCACACAAATTCACAGAAGTTTCATAATTTTCTCAGTCAGAACTTATTTAGTATTTGCCGAGTGTGACCCAGGACATCTCCAGTATCTGTCTAGGACTCATCTGAGGCTTAAATTCAACCATCTTTTTGTTGTAAAAATAAGACACTCACATGCGATGCGTGTGAACCATAGATTGTATAAAGAAGTGGACCAAAAGAGTGTGACATCACCCACAGCCATCGGGGAAAGCAGCTATAGGGCAAAATTTGGTTGCCATGTTACTTGCGGAATTCCAATCTTAAGGCAATTATCTTATCGGGATACTCAAATGAAATGGTAATTTTTGTTAATATTGCCCACTCCCACACTTAATGAGGAACTGACCGGTTAAATGAACATTTACATTTTCATTTTCAGGTCTGGACTCTGATGCTGATCCCAGAGGTGAGTTTATATATTTGAGTTCAAGGTAAGTTACAGTGAGACTCTGGCTGGTTTAGGTCTTGGGGACAGTACATTCAGCCAAAAGGTGAATTGATTCTTTTTATTTGAATTTTGGATAATTATATAAAATACACATAATTTTATTTTGTTTATTTTCCCTGTTCAGAGAGCACTCTGTGTGAGAGCACCATTCTTGCAGACAGCACCGTGATTGGTCCAGACACTTCCTGTTTGAAACCACGCAGCACTCTGATTGGTCCAGAGTCCTCCTGTAGTAACTACAGTAAATCTCATTGTGACTGTGATCAGCTGACGGAGTCAAAATACTCAAGACCCACGTGTACCACCTCCTCCTGCTCCTCTGCGAGACCAGAGACCAGACCAGAAACCAGACCAGGATCTGAGCCACTACCAGAGGAGACCGGCACCATCTATTGCAGAGGCCGTAAACACAAAGGTGAACAACTGAGGGGTTTAATTATTTGGGGTGGAATTTTTTCCTTTTTTTTTTTTTTTTTCAGAAATCAGAAAAAAAAAAATCTAACATTTTAAACTGAACTTGAAACTAATCCAATAACCTAATTTCAGAACATGTTTGTAGAGATCTAGGCTACAGGGCTAGCAGCTTTTACACAAAATAAAGGGAGGGCATCTGACACACAGGGGGCGTGCGCATCTGACATGCAAGGTTTTTCCCTTTTTAAAAGAAGCTAACAAAAGTAATAAAGGAGACATTAGGGTAAAACAAAAAACAAAAAAAGATTTTTGTCAACAGAAATGTGTGGGTCTTGCAATGGATTTTGCTATAAAAATCAAAGTTATCGGTCGCAACAGCAACTCAAATATTTTATATTGATACCTCAAAAAATAAATAAAATCCGTGTGGGACCAGGTGTGGTGCTGTGGCTGTGGATCAGGAGGTGGCTGTCCTGGTTCGTTTCAGTTCTGACTGGACTGAACCAGAACCTCCAAAAGCTTGAACTCAAAGGTAAAATATTAAACCACAAAATAACCTCTGTCACCTGAGATTGTCCCTCCTCACCTGAATATTAATACTTTGCAGCTGATGTCATCAACATTCCCTGGGGGTGTGATGCTAACTAGAGGCACTACTCTATTCTACACTACTCAGAAGTTCTCTTAGGCTTTGATTTGAGTTGTATTTTAACACAATCTCACCATAAAAAGCTGACATAACTACACGTGCAACAGGTGAGATGATTTGTGTCCCTCAAATCAAATTAGTGACAGTGACAAGCTAGCTAGCAGTTTTTCTGTTACACTCTCACTTTTTTGTTGAAAATCAAACGCACTAAGCAGGACCATGAATAAATAATTAAAAATAATTTGAAGTTCAAACTGATTTGTCTGGAAGAAAATCAGTTTTTATGTTCTGCATTTTATTGCAATGAAGTGTTTTGTTTTGTTTTGGTTATTTTTTTTTATAGAAATTGTCCATTTTTGGACAATTTTATTTTCAGTCAAAACTCCCTAGCTCTACTGCAAAGTATCAATAATCTGTCCCACCTCACCTGTATATGACCTCTCTCACGAAGGGCTGGGCACCGGGGGGGGGGGGGAATACAGGCATTGAAAAAGAACAGGAACCGCTATAAGAAAGGAGGTATCGAAAAAATTAAATGGTACCCAATCCTAGTCTCACATGAATATAACCTGTCTCTTCTCATTTGGGACTGTCCCCTCTCCCACTGCCCTCTTAGTGAGTCCTGTCACTGGTGTGGAAATGTTGGGTTGAGTTCCTGTGTTTATGTCAGTTTTTCTGTTTGAAGTTCATGTTTGTTGTGTTTTTCTGGTCTTTTCTTCTGAGTCTGACATCATGAATTCAGCATGAATTCCTGTGGCAGTTTTCACAGATTCTGAGTTTGGATAAATCTTTTGTCTGTTTGAGCACATCTCTAGATTCGGCTTAGGTTCATTCCATAGACTGTAGATATAAACGGACATAGCCAGCTGCCACGTTCCAAATGGGAAGTGACCATGTGCGCGATTTGTCTCCACCTCATGTTCTATTGAAAAACCGTCGCCCCTCTCTGTAACTGCTCTACAATATCATGTTGTTTTTGTTTTACTATTTGGTCTGTTATTAATGTTCATATCTTGATTTGCGGACAAATCAGGTGCTTTTTTTCCCCAAGGTTGCTCCAACTTAGCGACAGGTTAATTGATGGGGTGTTGGGCTCTGACTCGTCTCCCATTTTGTTCAGTAAAGTCGTCTCTATCGTGTTTATCATGTTTCCTTGTAAACGGCGCGTTGCAGATGTGCTGCAGCTGTGGCTCTGCTCTTCCCTCTCTTACCTTAAGAGGGCAGTACTGCTCTGTGGCTCCACCTTCTCTTTCACCTGGATGCAGGTGTGTGAGAGCAGAGGCGCCCCCTTCAGGCCTGCAGGTACAGTGCACAGAAGGTTAAAGGTGCTACTGTCACTACAAACAAGAGGCACAAAAATTACAAAATTCTCTTCCTGCTTTCTGGTCTTTGGGTGACATTTTTACACCAGTTTGTGTTTGAGAGACAGAAGTGATGAAAATAACATTAGATTTAAATAATCTTAAATGTCCAAAAATCAGATAATAATCAGATTTTGGTGCATCTGACCAAGGCCAGTGTTTGGAAGCACCTAAATACATGCACAAAAATATGTAGTCAGATATTACTAATTATGAGTAACTCTTCTGGTACAGTTACTTTCATTTGATAGTATTCAGAGTACAGTGACTTCACTAGTCAAAGGAACACATGATGGTAACTGACCTCACAACATGGGCTTCAAACTGCACTATTAATGACAAGATGAGATTTACTTATTTTTCAATTTAAAATCCTTAAAAGAAAAACAAACCAAAAAGCTGTTTTAACCCATGTTTACGTCTGTGTGAAGTATGCAGGATACAGGACTTTAGTTACAGAACAGTGATATCTGCATTATAAATAAATAAATTTTCAAAGTATTCTTCCCAGCACTGGTAATCATAACAGTATAATAGTACACTTATTAGTCGTATTGTCACTGGGCTTTTGAATATTGACGAGTTGTGATTTAGGTGGTGATTTTCCTGTTTCTATGACGACATGTAAATGAGCTCCTCTACCCTGGTCCACACCCTCTCTCCTCCGTCACTGTCCTTTTTCCTGTGTCTCTGTAGGACAAAAGTAAAGACTTGCACGTCATAATAATAGTTTTTATTTCCAGGTCGAGTCTGCGCTGAGATGAGAGAGTCCAAAGACAAACAGCCCAATGGAGCTCTGTGTGAGTCACTTATTTTACATCATACATTTATCTAACCCAATCTTATTTTTAGTATTATCAAAAGTATTTGAGTTCTGAGTTGTACATGTGTGAACTCACCTGCGCACGGGCTGTCTCACTTGTTTAAGTCCATCTGTTTATGTGCTGATCTCTGTGAGCTTTGTTTTGCGTCACCTGGTTTTTAGACTTATATCTAGACCCACAGTCTACGGAGCGTAATCCACTGCAGAATCCATCGCTCTACCTCCCTCTACCACTGTCTCTATGTCTCTCATCTAACATTTCTCTGTCTGTCTCTCTCAATCTCTCTCTCACTTTCTCTGCGTCCAGTCTAACCTGTCTCCTTCGACTAACCTGCCTATCTCTGTGTAGTCTAACCTCTCTCTAACCTGTCCCTCTCCCTTTCTCTCTCTCTCTGTATAGTCTAACCTGTCTCTCTGTATATATAGTCTAACCTGTCTGTCTCTCTCTTTCTCTGTATAGTCTAACCTGTGTCTCTCTGTGTCTCTCTGTTGCTCTCTCTGCCTCTCTGTGTGGTCTAACCCATCTCTCTCTCTCTCTCTCAGGTGCAGACCGCAAACAGACTCCTCTCTCACACACAGCTGTCTCTATGCTCTTCAGCCTTATGGCAGTTCTGTGGAGTGCTACAGTGTTCACAGGTTTACTCTGACACAGTAACTGAATGGGTAGTAGCAGTAGCACTGCTTCTGCTTTAGTTTCCTTTTGTGGTGCTGATGATGATGACATCCACCTGCTAGTGGTAGTAGTAGTTAAATAATCTCTTATAGCCCTTTTCCATCAAGCCTGTGCTGGTTCTGGGCCAGTTCCCATTTCAGAACTGCTTTTGCTGTTTTCTACTAAAACAGCCCCAAACATATTGATCCTTTGCAGCTAATGTCATCAGCATTCCCTGGAGGTGTGATGCTAACGAGGGCACTGCTCTGTCTGAAACTCTATTAGACTTGAATCTGATCAGTCAGTATCTTTTCAACCTGTCTGGTGTTGTGACTCCCCCTGCAGCCTGTAATACTGCTCTCTCGCAACAGCTCTGTGGTAGTAAGTTTTCTCTGATTTTATATTTAAACCTTTTTGTTTGTTGGTTAATTTGAATGTTTCCTGTATGATTGCTCAGTAGTGTTCTTATTTACACCTGTTGTTTTTGCGCCCCTTTTAGCCTACCACCTGTATGATGCATCTCTCAAAGCATGTGCAGCCTTTTTGGAGTGATAGTTATTGTAAATCTTTTCGCTTTAAACCTGCAGCCTGTTGGATCCAGTATCTGCCATTGATACAGGAGACTATGGTGGCCGGCCATAGTCTACAGTTCTCTCCCACAGTCTAAAAATACTCTGGACTACACATTGGCATAACAAAATCACACTACCGTCTCTTATAAGAATGCCACTATAGTCTCTCCAGAATCTATGGGAAACACTGGGATGCTTTGGTCTTTTCCTGTATTCTCTTATTTAAAGGTCTAAAGATTGTTTTAGTTTTATGTTTAAACCTGTTTATTATTGTTATTGCACCCTCTTTAGCCTGTCTGGTATACGACTCGTCCCTCAAATTGCTCGCCGCTCTTCTTCCTCTGTGCAGGAAGTGCCTGAGTGTTTCTGTGGAGCTGGGACAATCTGCAGGTTCAGACTCCGCCGTGTGGTGTGGGGGAGAGATGCACTCATCCAAATACTGCCTGATACAGACACATGTACTACAGAGTGAGAAAGTGGCAGTAAATGTATGATTTAGGGATTTTTATGCCAAAGTTCTGGTCTGTGTCAGTGCAGAGGATGGATCAGTGCATCCTCCGAGTGATGTGATCCTCTGTTCCTACTGACTTAAATCTGTTTAAAATGTGTTCTGAACTTTTAAGAGTGTATGGGTTAAACATGAGATGAAACCAATGTCTTTTAACTTTTTTTGTTTGTATTTTCGCAGTTGCAATGCATATGACATGTTGGACTACTCATTTGACCAACACATAATTACTTTGCAACCATACTGTAAACAAGGGCCAAAACTTGTCTAAATGACACAATAGTTATGAGTAATGCAAATAAATGACAACACCTTTATTTTATTAAATTAGGTTTAAACTAGGCCTGTCATGATGGCAAATTTTGAAGTATGATATATTGAAGAAAATATAGATGGTAAACGATAATATTGAAACTAATTTATACCACTGACACGATAACTCTTAAGCAGGATTTTCTCCCCAAAAAACAATTCTATATAAACAGCATTGTTAATATCAGCTGTTATAAATAAATGAAACACTTCAATATATGTGAGTCCTAGTCTTAGTCTGTTTATTCAACTCTTTACAGCTCAAATCTTCAGAAAAGTACATTTGTTCCATCTATCATGTATTGAACGATAAGTCGATATCGTGTTTATCGTGACAGGCCCAGTTTAAATTGTCAGAAAAACTTCTTCCTTGTGCATAACTTATCTGTGTATTTTTGGATGGAGTTTTCTGTGTTGACATAAGCAGTGGGATTCTGTTTCACAGCTCAGGTTAGGCTAGTTTGCTTTATTTGTAATGTAGGCAAATTTGTTTTGTAGTTTGAGAGGCTGCTCCCAACATTTCATTCATTCATATTATAGACACATATAAAACATTAGAACAAAGTTCTCCAGGGCAGAATCGGTTTTGTTCCTTAAGTAATAAATCAAGCTGGGCGAAAGGTCATGATAAATATTAAATGTATGTAAACCCATTAAAAGGCTTTGCAAGGAAATAAAACTGATAAATAGAATACACTTTATTCATTAACTCAAGAAACAGCTGGAGCAAAGCTTCTTTTAAAATTATTTTTGTTAGATTTTGGGACTAAAAACCTCTGACCAGAAGGAAGCAGCTGCAACTCGTAAGTGTAGAGGATGTAACTGTCTAGAGTACAGTGGGACGAAGCCTTAACTGCCGCCACCTCCATCTAGAATTAATTCCCATAAGTCTGATTTATTATTATCATTATTATTATTAGGGAGTCCAGGCTGTTCTGAGGATGGCCAATTTCAATTTGATTCCAATAATGTCTCAGAAAAGTGTCGTCATTGTTCTGTCTGCACAGAAGAAAGACAATTTCCTCACAGCACTGAAGGCGCTGGTGGTCTTTTTTGCACACAGCAACACAGTTGTCAACTCAGCGCTACTTCCTTATTATTTTATTTAAATTTTTTCATAAATATGTAGCACAGATGCGCTCCCACCAAACCAAGTCATAATTGGGAAAAAAACATGAAACATGTCAAATGAACTTCTGTTCTTCTAGTTTTCATTCCTCTCTTCGTTAAAGCTGCACGATGTAACTTTTCATGTTAAGGGCCTGTCTGTTCTTACTTTGATTAGAATGTTCCACAGTATGGCATTAAATTTATGTAGCATTATTCAATTTTTTTTGCTTAAACATAGACTCCATCAGAAAAGTTACATATTGCAGCTTTTTTCCTTCACATTATGTAAATCATATGTGGTCCTGCCCCTTTCCCCTCATTCTCCCTTTAAGGACTTGATCCGTTGCCGTTTGTTGTGTCTCATGGATGTGAAACTTTAAGATTTACTTACTGTTTTTTGTTCTGTTTTTTTTTTTTTTTTTTTTTCTCAGGTCAAACTGGGGCCAAACTGTTTCAGTGGATCAGGAGGAAGTGGGGTCAGATCAACGCAAACAAGAAGAAGAGGTAAACCCACATTCACATCTGATTGAGAATCATGAACAAACTTCAGTTTAAAGAGCAACACATATAATATTACGGCTGTACAATATATTGCCACACACTACAGGCTCATTTGACATAAGCCCTGATTTTCTTCTCCCTGACTTTGAGGGGGCGTGACCCGACTTTAGATCTTCGTATTAAATTTTTGTGTGGTGTCCGAGCAATACTGTGCTGCTCTGTCATATCGTAACCACAAAACATATTCTGAACTTCGCATGGTTTTACTGGCTGTAGTCGTGATGAAGTGATGGACACAGAGGAGCAAGATGCAAACCCTGGAAACAAAAATAATGAGACAACTTTAATACTCACCTCTCGTGAGTAGTAGTGTTGTTGAAGCATTAAAAGGTGAGAGTAGATCCTCACATGACCACCACATTTCACAAACAATGGTACAACAATAACACACAGTTTTGACTTCATCTGAACTAGAAGTGCAATGCTCTCATCTTTGGAACATTTTGGAGTCTCAAAGTGTATCTTTTCAGTGTAGACAGGAAACTGCTGACGTTAGGTGCACTCACATCTTTTAGCTCGTGGTGTGCGGTCTCTTTGCTGCCATATCCCGCTGCAGTCTTTGTGCTCAAAGGACTTAAAATCTGATTCTCCTTGTGACTGTGGTGTGGCCTTTTTAATGCACTTTTAGAAATCGTTTAAGCAAAATGCTTTGTGTGGCTTAAATCACAATTTCAGTTGGCCCAGTTATGAACAAGCAAAGACTGGTTAAATTAGAAGTCCTACTTTTTAAGACTGCACAAAGTTAATGTTCAAACTCAGGTTAAAATGTAAATTTTATAAATGTACTGACTTGTTTATCTGTCGTGTGGTTTGTGCCTCAGGTTTCCTCTGGGTTTTGTCCTGTTTCTGCTGCTCGTGTTCGGAGTTTTTTTCAGTGAGTTTCCTTCAAAACATTTAGAAAAAGTGAATTTGACAGATTATTGTTTTTGTATTGTTTTTTTTACTTTTTACCTCATTTGGTTTGATGCTAAATATTCATCAAAGTTTTACATCAGTTAAGTGGCAGTCTGAAGAAATGTAGAAAACAAAAAGTTGTAAAATACAGGAAGTAGCGTTGTAAAAAACAGAATCCCTCTACCTCTGTCATCAACACTGAAAACTCCTTCCAAAATGCAGAGAGAATTTACACACAAGAAAGGCATTTTTCTGACAGGTTTAACCTTTTAACTAAATAAAATGTATTTTTTTAGTAGTAGTATCAGTAGTATTATTTATTTTTATTAGTAGTCTAATGCACTTTAAGCTTCTGTGTATTTTTTTTTTTTTTTTTTTTTTTTTTTACATTTGTCTTTTTAAAACATATGGAAGGGCTGGACGATATGTATTTTTTTCCCTCATTGAACAATCTATCATTACATTTGATTTAATTTTGACTTTTTAAAATAGCTTTCAATTTTCCTTAACAAACACATCAGTTCCATTTTAAAAGTCCCGTTTCTTCCTCCAAAATCTTCAGTTTGCTCCAAACCACATACATTTCCTGAGAGGATTGGCTGTAGACTTCTGCATTAAAAAGACCCAAACTGATCACTGATTATCGTCGGACAACTGAATTCTCAATTAAACGTTGGGAAACAATTAGATACAGGTGCTTGAGTAAAAAATGTGCCTTGCCCCAGTACAGATATATTGTATAAGCAGCTTTTGAGGTCAAAATAGGTCAGCTGTCTGACTCCGATTAAGAAAGTGTGTGGTAAACATGTTAGTTGTTGTTAGCTTTACCGTCACGGAAAGCTCCACTTCTTGCCTCAGAGTTGTGAAAAGTTCATATAAACAAATCGCGGTGAATAATGAGATATGCTCAGAATCTATAAGGTGCTATAAGGCGCTTTGATGTGATGGTGTTTATGGTGATGTCAGCTCCCATTGGGCACTGCAGTTTTCTAACACAGAAGTCAGTGGACTTGTTTCTTTTAAGTTGTTTTAGATTAATATTGCGAGTTAAAATGTCCAAATTGATTCACGGGTGTCATAGATTATAACTATAGAGCAAGACAGTAAAAATCAGATACAGTGCCTTTAATTACACTGTATCAAATGTCTTACCTGTGTGTTCCAGGTATGCTGTGGATGGGTCTCTCCTCTCTATCCTCCTCCTCTGTCTCTGAGCTCCTCGAATCTGAACTGCCATTCCTACAAACTTTAACCTCACAAACTAAACCAGAATCTACAAACTCTGACACAACAAAACATGAAGCAGAATCAGGATTTGGACCGGGATCTGTACCAGACCTCACCGAAGAGACTGCGGTTCAAATGTATGAAGAAACAGACAAAATGGAAGCTGAAGTTGAACAGGAGTCCGCAGAAGGAAAGAAGGTACTGAAACCAGGACAGAACCCGGGACAGAACCTAGTTCCTAAACAAAGATCTCTTTAGTTTTCAGATGTGGACTTGTCTCGTTTTGAGCGTCTGGAGCAGAATTTGTCATTGCTCTGGCGACAGATGGAGGCCAGAAGTCCTGACCCTGTTGCCCGTGGCAACAATGAAGACTCAGATCCGGACCTGGACTCAGACCGAAGCTCAGTCCTGGAGCAGCAGCTGGAGCGCATCCAGACTAGACTGGAGCAAGACCACAGGCTCTGGCAACAGGTTAGACCGATTACCGTAAATTCAGGACTACAGAGCGCACCTGATTAAAAGCTGCATGCTTTAATTTTAGAGAAAAAAAATTCTATAAGCCGCACTGCACCATAAGCTGCAGGTATCCCACGTAGTAATTTGAAAAAAATTAGCTCAAAAACGTTCATTTGCAAGGGACCACTAGTGCAGTTTTGCATGCTTTTTTTTAGTGTATGTAGGCGCGTGTTCTGCGTCCTGATTGGCTAAAGGAGGTGCCGTGTTTCCTGTACAGGACAGAATGCGTTCAGCCAAATTTACCAAAATGTTCTATGCTGCAGCGTGACTCTGAAATAATCGCGTTGGACACCTTTGTATTTGAGGACAAACGCCTCCAAGGCGCGTTGTGGACGCTCTGGACGCGCGTCCACAAGAGACTTTATGTGTGAAACAACAGGAGGAAGGAAAATGATATAAGGACGACAGCAGAATAAGTTTTAACAAGTTAATAACGCGCAAATGAACGAGCGCGCGCACAGCTGAAGCTCACGTGGACGCGATTAAATGTCACTTTTGTTTTCTCTTCTGGGATTAATAACAAATGCAGTGCTGTGGAGCACGTGCTGTTAGTTGTGATAAATTACAAGATTTACCTGAGTGAAGGAGGAGGATTATGGAGCTTTACGCACGCGCTCCACATGGATACACCACATTTACCTGGAATTACACCTTTACCTAAAGACAGAGGAGGAGTTTTTGGCGGAGTTTGGTTCATATTATGTGTTTGGTTTCAACTTTATGCGCAGTTTCTTCTGTTACCGGTAAGAAAACACACTGCGCTTGGCACAAACATTAAACCCAGTGGTAAAACATGAGAGGTGCTGTTGTTGGCGCAGGCACAGTTGTGTTTTTTGTTGTGACCTGAGCTGCTGTTCATTCAGTTGCAGTATTTGTTTTATCTCAGAACAGTCACACTGACTGTCCAGAAGCATTAGTTCAGATATTGTTCGTATCAAGCGTAAACTCATCGTTTCCCTCTGGTTTTGTCCTAAGTTTCTAAACCAAAACTTGTAGACTTACATGAGATGGAGTGTCGTTAAAGTTTTGTAAAGGTCTGCTCCACCTTCCTTTTTATGGTCCCGTGCCTACGACATTAAGTTATATATAGTCACTCTTCAAAGTCTTTAACATTATATTCGGCAAACTGTAAGTTTAGTAACTTACTCTGTGTTTGGCGACTCTGACCTAATCTCCTCTCTCCTTTTCTCCTTTTCTCCTTTTCTCCGTATTTGTTACTTTATGTAAACGTCACGTGTCGCAGTAATGTCCAAACTGAATTTCTGAATGATACAATGAGGCTTTATTGGCATTAGCTAAACATTTTCGCTGATTTTCTGTGTCTTTGGTGCGAAAAATGACACAAATGCACAGCCCTGGCGCCCGTGTGCACGTCGCTGAGCAAAGGACTAATCCAATGTTTTCAGATTTATTTAATGACAGTCAACTGTGTGGATACTGTATATATAATTAGGTTTTACCATAATTTACAATTTGTCATAAAGCCTTAATGCAAGGGCAGGCGGGACAGTAAGAGGGGAGAGGGAGACACTAGTCAACAAGGGGGGTGGGTCTGGACCCCCGTCCCCCCGTGATTTCCACCTATGATTGTAAAAACAATTAAGTTTTCTACTTCATGGATTTCGTTTATACTAAACCCCTGAAGAAACCAGTCACTGTCTTCTTATCACTGTAAGAAATGAGTCACTGACAGCGGGTGACAAGCAGACAGGTAAGGAGCAACATCCACTCTTTTCACTTTTAAGCCTACTGTTGCTTGGCAAAATGTTTTTAGCGCCACAGAAAAAAAATGTATAAGCCGCACTGCACCATAAGCCACAGCAGTTAAAAACTGGAAAAAAGTAGCGGCTTGTAGTCCGGAAAATACGGTAATAACTTTGAATTGTTATGAATGTTTTATTTTTGGTAGTTCAAGAGCTTGTACCTCTGCCATGAACATGTTTTAGTTCAGATATGAGCAAACTACGACCTGGGGACCCTTTGGGCTTATTAATCCAGCCCGCCGAATATGACCAAATTACACTAAAATAGGTAATGGTAAACCTTGTTCAGAGTTTTTATGCTGTGTAAACTAAAATTGAATAAATGAATTATTAATTTAATTAATGCATTTGGAAAACAATTTGTACAATGAGCCTTGCATATTTATGCTTTGCTACATGTTACAGGCCAAATCTCTAATATAATTTATACATATATGTACACACATCTCCTGGCCCGGCCCCTCTGACACATAGGCCACAATGGGTTCTCATTTGACAAAGTTTGCCCACCCCCTAGTTTCATCTGTTACTTAGTTCTTTCAGTGTGATATTGCACCGTGTTACATAAACTACTGTTTAGGATAGTGTCAGGCAGCTGTTTCTTTATAGTTCTCACGTCTCTGCTACTATTTGTTTTTTGCCACTCTTAAACACACCATGACAGAGAATCAAGTGTCTGAGATGATGTCAGGGAGTGGGTTTCCCGTGAATCTGAGGAACAATGTGTCTGATAGGTCAAAAAATTTGACCCTGTCTGTAGCTTTGGTATGAGTTGTGAGAAGTGTGTTTCATGTTTTTTTTATTTAGCAGCGTTTACCAAATAGTGAAGTAAAGAGCATTTATCTTTTTAAAATCAGGTACTCAACCTTTAAGGTAATTCTAAACTTCATGACGTTTGGTGTTTTTCAGACTCGAGAGCGCGACTCTGAGCAGCAGCAGACTCTCTCCTTCAGACTGGAGGAGATGCAGAAACACCTGGATGAGCTCACACACAGGACGCAGGTGAGTGACCTCACAGGGCGCGCAGGTGAGTGACCTCTGACCTCACAGGGCGCGCAGGTGAGTGACCTCTGACCTCACAGAGCGCAGGTGAGTGACCTCTGACCTCACAGGGCGCAGGTGAGTGACCTCTGACCTCACAGGGCGCAGGTGAGTGACCTCTGACCTCACAGGTGCATGAGCTCAGGGTAAACTTTATACTCTCCATAAAAATGTTGCATAAATAATGAAAAATAAAAAACTTAGTTTATTTATGTATTTGATTAGGACAGTGTTGGACAGACACGATATAACACGAATGTAAACACACACTGACTAAAGCCAAAGGCTCATTTCCATCCTTTGTCCCCGAGTGCTGAGGTCACAAAAGGGTCAAACAATTAAATAAATAAATTTCATACAAACAAGAAGACCCATTCACATTATTGCACAGTCAGGCCACACATTCAGATAATATACATTTTGTTCTAATCTGCAGTTTTCCCTCTGGTGTTTCAGGCTCTGGAGCTGAAACAGGCGTCTGCTTTGAGGGACGGCTCTGTGCCTGCTCCTCTTGGGTAAATGTTTGTGCAATTTTATAGTCTTTTTTTTTTTTTAGAGGCCTGTCCCTTCAAATAAATGTGATATTCTAAAATGTGTGTGCAGGTCAGGGGTGGAGTCTCAAGATGTGCTGTCCACTGAGCTGTCCCGTCTCCAGGGGGCGCTGCAGTCTGTCACACAGGAGGTGCAGGCTCTGTCTGGCTGCAGAGGAAGATGTGCCCTGCTCCAAAATCTGCAAGACACGGTCAGAAATCTAAAAAAAAAATACCCTAAAACTGGTTTAAATAATTCCTCCATAGACCTGTTCAGATCCTTATTTAAAGAGGAGGTATTCTGCTAAATGTATTTTTCTGAGCTTTTATCCCGTTATAACGTTCCCTCATCAAAAACACACTTGAGGAGGTTTTAGATGTCATCCATGCAGGTTTGAGTAATAAAGCGATCTTTCCTGGGCCCTAATCGAGCCCTCCTTGTGGTTAGCAGTCACTCCTACGTCACTCATGCTTCACCAGAGGGGCCCCCCCTGCTCAGCTCTGTCCCTCACAGCACATCAAACAATGAAGAGACTGAGCGTTTTTTTTTTTTTTTTTAAGCATATCTTTTTAACTTTGTGCATGCCCTTATTTGTATTTATTCAGTGTGTTTTTATGTTGCACTTTATTACCAAATTAAGTTCCTAGTCTGTGAGCCGTGTTCACTGACAATGGCAATAAAACGAAAGTGAAAGTCATTAAACATGTTATGTTGTTGTGGGTGAAATTTAGCATTTTCAAAACAATGAAAGGTAACATGGTGATCTGTGTTATGTGTTAGCAGTTAATACCCCGTAGAAGTAAAATGCCCCCTCTCTAAACCCTCTCAGACCCTCTTAGTCCCTGTAGTCTTTTGATCCTCAGACCTGGTCTCTCTGCAGCTCTCCCCTCAGGTCTCAGTCCTGGTCCAGGAGCAGGTCCGGTCTCTGGTCTTCGGGTCTCAGGTCTCGTCTCCTGGGGACTCGTTTGTGTCCAAGTCTCTGATGGAGTTTCTGACAGAGCTGTTTGTGAGCGAGCAGAGGCTGCAGGGGGCGCTGTCTGCTCTGGAGCACAGGGTCACGGAGCATGTCCTCAGGGAGCATGTCTTCAGGGAGCAGCAACAGAAGAAGAGTGAGGAGGAGTGGCAGCCTCAAGGGGGCGCTGTCACACACCAGGTACAACTACAGCACTGTAACCCTGTTCTAATATCCCACAGTGGGGATTTAACTTTGTTCTAATGTCCCGCAGTGGGGTTTTTACTCTGTTCTAATGTGATGAAATGTTCCACAGTGAGGCTTTAATCCTGGAGTTGTTTCATTCATTCTCTTTAACATTAGTTTGCTCAGTCTGACCGATTGATAACAATTGGTATTGTTAAAGGTTTATCATTATTACTCTTATCGAAACGGCTTATTGATCTGGACCTTTAATGATATTCTAATCTGCACTTTTAAAACATGAACATACAAGTAAAATAGAGTTTGCACAAGTTAACAATAATGATTTCACTGCTCTGAGACAAGTATGATTTATTTCAAATCCACTGTGTTAAGATCACAGACAAGACTGGAGCTGATGCACTGGACCTTAAATGGCCCTAAGCTGTTTTCTGATCTAAGTTACAATGTTGTTTCCTCATCGCAAACATTCAGGGAGTTGTGTTCTTTTTCATTCACATGTTTAACACACAAATCCTGCATATCTCAAACAGAAAGACTCTGTTGCACCTTTTGATATCATGTGGTAATACAGGAGGTGCTCCACTGTGTTCTTAAACTTCATACACCTTCAATAGAGTCATCTGGATGAATTAAGCCCTGGTATAAGAGTATTTTGAGCTTTGGAGATGTAAACAGACTAATAAAAACATTAATTTCTTTTACACATGTGAGCAATCCTTTATTAAGGAGGTAACAACTTTCTAACATGTCTTAAAACTCACAAGAGTCAAGTTTGCATGATATAGGACCTTTAAAGACTAACAGCCCCAGTGCTGTTATGATTCTGGTAGAGTTCCTGACTTCTGACCTATGTCTTTAGGAGGTGCAGAGTATTGTGCAAAGCGCTCTAAGACAGTTCTCTGAGGACAGGACTGGACTGGCTGATTACGCCCTCGAGTCTGGAGGTAACTCTGTCTTTACATTTACCATGTATTACCATGTTTAATATAGTCTGAATAAAGCCTTTGTTTTTACCAAATTTACCTAAAGAGCTGCTGGTGTTGTTCCCCTGTGTGTCCTGTAGGGGGCAGTATCGTGGCTTCTCGCTGTTCTCAGACGTTTGAGTCCAAAGTGGCTCTGCTCAGTTTGTTTGGGGTCCCCCTGTGGTACTACAGACAGTCCCCAAGAGCTGCTATACAGGTACTATACACGTATACAGGATACATACGTATACACATATGTATCCTGTATATGTGTACAGGATACATACGTGTACAGGATACATACGTGTACAGTCTCTCCCTGTGGTACTGCCATAGTCTGTACATATCTCTGGACATATCTATGCTGAGAGCCACCACGTTCCAAACTGGAAGTTTTGATTTGATTTGCTCGTTTCCTCTTTAGAGCTCAGGATGGAACGTCAGAAAACTGCTTGTTTATGGCAGTAGGGCAAATCTCTGAGATATATTGGTGCAAACGTTGAAAAGTAAACACAAGCGCGGTGGAACAACCCAATAAATTGCTGCATCACTGCTGGTAAATACATCTGTTAGCCTGTAGAGTCAGAAAACATTTGAATGAGGTCTAAGCTTAGCATTTATCTGAAAATCTTCAGTGAGCCAAATGTTAAACCAATGAGGTGTGATGTCACAATCCTGAGCTCTATTTTGTCCCTACATCAAGATATGAACATTAATAACAGACCAATCAGGCACTGCCTTTCCCCAGGGTCGCTCCTGCTAACGTTAGCAACACGTTTGACTGATAGTGTTTTTAAGGGAAGGGGCGTTACCTTCAACATCCTCACTCTTGATTGGTTGTTTGGTTGCTATGATACACACACTCGGGTTTGACAATATAACTGGTAGCTTTGATGAGCTTCATTTAGAGCCAAACGCAGCCAAGCAGGTGATGTCAAACTCCCTCAGTCCAGGTTTTTACACAGTCTATGACGTACACCTGTACAGTGTGTTTGGGATCCCCCTGTCCCTATGAACAGTTATACAGGTAAATATATACACATGTATGCAGGTACAAATGTATATATACAGGTAATACTGCTATTATAAACACAAACACACACCTGTGCAATCTCCACTGAAATGTGTATACTTGTATATATGAATCCTATGACTTCAACTGTACTACATTATGTACAGGTAAATTTATACAGAGTTATAAACACATAAACCTGTGCTCTGCCCTCACTCTGCTGCCTGCACACATGGATTTACTGTTGAATTTTGTGTATTATATCCAAGTGTGTTCTCTGTATGTTCTAGCCGGACGTCCAGCCAGGTAACTGCTGGCCGTTCCGTGGTTCCTCAGGGGTCCTGGTGCTCCGTCTCTCCTTTCGGGTTCTGCCTTCAGCGTTCTCCTTAGAACATGTCCCAAAGAACCTGTCTCCAACAGAGAGTCTTCACAGCGCTCCCAAGGACTTCAGAGTCTATGTGAGAACCAGAACTAAACCAGAATAGGCTGGACCCGGGGGCTGGACCCGCTTTAACCCAAATCTTTTTCAGGGCCTGAGGGAAGAGGAAGAGGAAGAGGAGGAGGGGAAACTTCTGGGGACATATGAGTATGATCAGAATGGAGAATCTCTACAGACCTACACCACAACTGTGAGTCTGCACCGCCCTGCTCCTCTGGCTCTGCTCCACTGAGTCTGTTCCTCTGATATTTCTGTTTTTGTTTCAGGAGGAAAACCATGAACCGTTTCAGATCATTCTTGTTAAGTTCTTGTCAAACTGGGGACACGAGGAGTACACCTGCATTTACCGCTTTAGAGTCCACGGGACCCCAGTCCAGGCGGACCCGGAGGCGGACCCGGAGGCGGACCCGGAGGCGGACCCGGAGGCGGACCCGGAGGCGGACCCGGAGGCGGACCCGGAGGCGGACCCCGAGGCGGACCCGGAGGCGGACCCCGAGGCGGACCCCGAGGCGGACACAGAGGCGGACACAGAGGCGACAGGGCGGACCCCGAGGCGGACACAGAGGCGGACACAGAGGCGGACACAGAGGCGGACACAGCTTTAGAGTCCCAGGAGCAAGACCAGACCCCGGATTAGACCTCTAGACCCCCACACTGGACCCCGGGCTGGACTTTGATAATGGCAGCTGTTTTATTTATTTGTGCCTTAAGGAAATATTTTAACTGTTTTAACACCAAACTTCTAATAATAACTCAAACTTAAAGCATTGGTTTAAATCCTCTGCTGTTGTAAACACGTTTAAACAGACACAGGTTTGAGTGAGTAGTTTTTATAATGTGTAAATATGTGTGTTTTGTACGTGATTCTGAATAAAGATGTGAACTGTAAATGTGTTAATAGATTTAGTCCTTGTATTTCACTAAAATAAAACATTAAACATAAACAGATCCACCAGCACTCAATTACTACACTAGTCAAGCAGGAAATTGGCTAATTCTGTTTGACTGATAAACTGAGTGATGGAATGAAATTAATGTTTTTAGAGCTTGGATGTTTAGGAAAGTAATGTAAATGCTTTGACTATATAATTTTGTAAACATTAAACTGCATAGTGTTTTATGTTTAACTTTTTTTCCAGTTTGGCCATTTTTTTAGGTTTAAAATTACACATTCTATTCGGAAATCCTGACATACTAGCGAATTCCAAACTGTTACCTGCATCCATGTGGTGCACCAGACCAAAACTAATGTACACAGGAATTATTAGACAAATAGACCTGTATTAACACATTTATTTACTTGAGTTCATATTTAAAGTATCAGAAAAAATGTGTTTTTTGTGTAAATTTGGCCCAAACTTTTGGAAAGAATTCTCCCAGTGCGACTATAAAATGTAACCATCTACTTCCTGTCATTTTCAGCATATTCAACTTTTCTTCAGAAAATACTTCTTGATTGTACAACTGTAAAAGTGTAAAACTATCCATCCATTTTCTTCCTCTTATCCATGACTGGGTCATGGGGGCAGCAGTCTAAGCAAGGACCCCCAGACTTCCCACACCCCAGACACTCCTCCAGCTCCTCCAAGGCGTTCCCAGGCCAGTTGAGAGACATAGTCCCTCCAGTGTGTCCTGGGTCTTCCTCAAGGCCTCCAAGTGGGAGATGCCTGGGATCTGGGACAAATGAAGACGATGATGATTGAAGAGCCACCTCAGCCGGCTCCTCTTAATGTGAAGGAGCAGCGGCTTTACTCCGAGCTCCTCACATATGATTGACCTCCTCACCCTATCTCTTGTATTCACGCCGTTGTCTTTTTGGTCAATCCTCAAAGCTCATGACTAGAGGTGAGGGTGGGAACATAGATTGACCAGTAAATCAAGAGGTTTGCCTTTCGACTCGGCCCCTTTTTTAGCACAACATAATCTATATTTACAACGGGTATTGTCCCCCCAGCAGTCAAAAATAGAGTCATCATTTGTGTTACATAGTTGACCGACTGAGAAATGTGATTGTATCATTTCTCATCTATTAGAGTGTTTTGAATGAAAATTATCATATGTTTTAGTTTTAAGTTGGTACAGTTTTTATTTTTTCTTGAAAAATATGAAACAATGCCTTAGGTGTCAAATATTGCTTTTATTATGTTTTCTTTAAATTAAAATGATATTTTACAATGATATTTTGAATAGTTTTTAGAGCTTACACATTTAAAAATCCTACAGTCAAAGCATTTTTATTTACATTTCCAAAACATTACTATACAGATATTTAATTGCATTGATTCTGTGAGTTTTTAAAATGATTATTATTAATACTCTCAACAAATCACACAGGCATGTAAATATATACATGTATACATTTTTCAAGCTGAGCAGTTTTCTATAAACAATAATATACAAAATAACAGAAAGCCAGAGAACACTTAAGGTACAACTGTGAGAAAAGAAAGCTTTGATACAGTTGTACAGCCATTGTGCCTTCATTGACTGAACAAGACTTAACAAATCTCTTAGGGAGACCCAAATATACAGTAAACAGGTTTTAGTTTCTCCAAATTTGCGCTTGTGTATAAAGGATTTTGACATAAAAATTAGGTTACTAGTCAATAACTAAAAAATGGTTAATGGTGGACCTCCCCACCCTGGACGATTGGCATAACCTGGTATACTCAATCTTTGTCACGGAACGGATTACAATGTACAACAGTCTCCAAAAGGACAAATTTGACAAGATATGGGAGAAATGGAAATCTTAAATTCTGCTTAGAAGACCAGATCTCTTCTGATCTTGTGATTGTTAAATATGTGAGATTGTAACTGTACACCCAAAACAAAAAAAATAGGTAACTAATTTTGAATTTCATATTTAGTTTGAGTGATATTGCATTGATTCTGTTCTGTTTAAATATTCTGTTTAAATACAAAATAATCAGTTTATTTTAAAATCGATTCTCGTGATCCGGAAGTGTACTCTTACGTCACTTCCTGTTCCCGGTGCGTGGTTCCGGGTTTCACATGTGATTTTCGCAAACCGCTAAAAACATTGGAAGAAAGGTCAGTATTTAGGGTTTATGTGTGTTTTATGTGTGTTTTTTTACGCTGTGGTTTTTAGTTTTGTGTCGGGTCATGTTTGTAACTCAATCACTCAAAGAAAAGATTTAAAACGTGTTTAGGTTTGCCCAGTGAAGATAACTCGTGGAAATAAACGTGTTTAATCTTTAGGTGTAATACTTAGTCACTTTTTTAACCTTTCTCTATATAACACCTTTCATCATTACTGTCGTGTTGTTCCATTCCTGTTTATGTTTTTTGGCCGCATTTCATTGCTTTTGTAACTTTAGCCTGCTCCTTATAAACATGTCATAATAGTCATTTATTTTTCAACTTTGAAAGACAAATAACTCAGTAACTCTACGGTTATGCAGAAATAGTCGTTCTAGAAAAAAGTGTTTAGGTTTGCCCCTGAAGATGAGCGTTGTTTGTAGTGGAAAAAAAAGAAAAAAAGTTGTCACTGCACATGAAAACAACAATCACTGCACTAACTCTTTCCTATGTAAAACGGATTTATCTTCCTGTCTCCCCTGTTGTTAAGCCGTGTCTCACCGTTATTTGTTTCTTATGCTGTTCACATTACTCAACTTTAGTCCCATTTAAATAATACACATTTTGGTCGATTAAGACTCCATCAGCCAATTAATCGACTGACCAACTAAAGCACCAATAATCTTGAGAAATCTTCATAATTAGTCCCTTTACTTTTCAACACTCTCTTAATATAATTTTGTATATTTCAGGAAAAATGACATCTCTGGCGCTTCAGTTGAAGCGTTTGGCTCTGCCTCAGACCGACCCAAACCTCTTCACCAGAAAACATGTCGCCTCTTTATTATTTGATCCCAAAGAGGCCGCCACCATGGACCGGGCCATCTTCTACGCTCTGGGTTTGTGTCTGATGTACTCTCACCCTCCTGTATCCTGTGTGCCAAATGCCCTCCCATCCCCCTGTAGCCCTGTGTGTGGCAGATGCCCTCTCATCCTCCTGTATCCCTGTATATCAGATGCCCTCTTATCCTCC
Organism: Periophthalmus modestus; assembly: GCA_019594935.1. NCBI lineage: Eukaryota > Metazoa > Chordata > Actinopteri > Gobiiformes > Gobiidae > Periophthalmus > Periophthalmus modestus. The sequence goes on from JAIEZT010000304.1 coordinate 19,225,872, forward strand.
TGCATCCCTGTGTGTCAGATGCCTTCTCTGTGTGTCAGATGCCCTCCCATCCTCATGTATCCCTGTGGTGTTTGACTGAGATTTTGTGATAACTTAGAAGAACATGAAAACCTGTTATATGCATTTTAATTGTGACTTGGTTTGGTGGGATAGTACCTGTTCTAAATATTTTTCATTGCTAAGTGCCCCTCTAACCCAAGAATAAAAATGAATGAGGTCGCTTGACAGATCATTTTTTACACAAATTAAATGATATAGAACACACTCCAATAATTTGTTTTTGGCCCTTGTTCAATTGACAACTAAAAATCTTTCCTGAAATGTGTTCCTTGGTTCACTTTGACAGATCATCTCTGACCAGAGTAGACCACTAGACCAGTTTTGAGACACTGAGGCCCTCATCTCTGACTCCACTAGGTCACACTCAGGTGTACAGCGCTAAATGCACCACAGAGATCATGCCCCCCCCCCCCCCCCCCCCCCCCCCCCCCCATACAATTTTGAATGACACACAGTATTTACCTTTTAAAGAGCAGCATCAAACCTGCAGATCCCCCACACTGTATGTAGTTACTTAAATAAAGCTGCCGTTGCAGTGAAAGTGAAAAAGAAAATGTAAATCTAGATGGCAAAAGATGTTAGAGATCAACTATTGAAATTGAAAGTACTCTGCACTTAATATAATGAACTGTAAAGATCCTTAAAAGCACAGACTTGTCACTGTTTTTGAAGTCAATTTTTATTTAAGACTGGGTGCACCAGATCTGTGTTTTGGTGCACCCAAATGAAGGTCTTAAGCGCACCAGTGCACCCAACTCAAATTGTTAGTCCGTGTCCAACCACGACATAAAATAATAAACTTTACCAAAATTACAAGGCATGAATTTTAGCAAGAATTTAAGGAGGGGTATTATGCTTTTTTTTTTTTTTTTAGATTTCTACCATCTTGTAACATTATTCCCTCATCAAGGACATGCCTAGGGAGGTTTTGGATGTCATCCATGTATGTTTGGGTGATCTAGCGATCTCTCCCAGGCCTTATCCAAACCCCCTTACGATTAGCGGTGCAAGCTTGTACAAGGCTCCGCCCACATACCTACGTCACACCAAGCTCCCACACAACAATTCTTCATAAATATACAAAACATGATACAAAACTACACGGCAACTTGACAAATCTGATGCGATGTGCTGTAGTTTTGTTAGCAGGATACATATTGATTGTGATCCCAACTCTGAAGAGGATTGACGTAGAGGGGGGGGGGGGACGCAGAGTGTGAAAAATGTATGCGTTAATACGTTGTTTTTGGCAGTAACTTGGTGATCTAAACATGTTATGTGTTAGCAGTTAATACCCCATAGAAGTAAAATACCTCGTCTTTAAACCCTGTACTCGTCCCAAACTTATTAAACTCATGATATTGTTGCGTCTCTCTCCTCAGGCTGCACAGGGCTGGAGGAGCTGTTGGGAATCGAACCCTCGCTCTTGGAGTTCCAGCACACACTGTTCAGTTCCTCGTCGATGACTCTAGAGCGCAGTGTTCAGACCAAAGACACAAACTCCAAACTGGATCGGGACATTTCTTTGTTTCTGACCCGAGTGTCTCCGTACTTCCTCCTCAAACCCACGCACAAGTGTCTGGAGTGGCTCATTAACCGGTAATGCTACTACTACTACTGCTGCTGCTACTACTGCTACAATTGCTACTACTAATAAAGCTACTACTAAAGCTACTGCTGCTACTACTCCTCCTACTACTGCAACTAGAACTATTACTATTGCTGCTGCTACTACTACTACTATTTTGGTTACTACCAAACGGTGATATCAATTTGCAAAGGGAAACAAAAGCAGACTAAACATACTCTTTATAAATATATTTCAACTTGTACAGACATGAGCACACTGTAGAATTTCTCTAGTTTAACCTGAGCTGGAGACAGGTCAGAACTCAGGAGAATTTGCTGTGTAACTGTCAGATTGCAGATGTGTTGATCTGGTTTATGGTTAATATGTCTGTAATTACTGGGCCTATTTACATGAAACAGAAACTGGAGCAAACTTTAACATCTTGACATTGTAATTTGTTTTCTTTTTCTGAATAGCTTTTCTCAATAGCTTTTCTCAATAGCTTTGCCATATGTTCGGAAGGTAAGCACTAAAACAGGACTGAACTGGACCATGACTGAATCAGGACTGAATCAGCACTGAATTGGCACTGAATCAGAACTGAACTGGGACTAAACCGGGACTAAAGCAGCACAGGTTTCATTATTCAAACATAAATGTGTGATTATTGCCAGTTCAAAGATTGTGGATCAAATCCCTGACAAAGAAATATGGTTCAACATCAAGAATTTTTTATTTTATTTCTTTAAAAACACAGAACCTCCATATGAAGTTACATCATACAAGTCTAGACTGTTATGACTGCCATATTTACTGATGTTTTAAATATATTTTGTATTATCCTCTTTAGGTTCCACATCCACCTGTATAACGTGGACAGTCTGATTGCCTGCGTTCTACCGTTTCACGATTCCAAAGTCTTCGTCAGAGTGATCCAACTGCTGCAGATACAAGAGCCAACCAACAGGTGGCACTGGCTGCACGGTCTCCAGGTAATTACCTCAGTGTGACAGCAGGGGGCGCAGTTTGAATGGTTTATGTGGCACTCTTCTTTGTTTAAAATTATATACTGTGATATTACATATGATTATTAAAGAAAACAGACATCCCTCTTCAGACAAACTGGTGACACTGTAGGTCTTAAGTGTTCTGTGTGTTGTCCTTGTGTCTGTCTCTCTGGTCAAACCTGTATATCTGTATGTTCTACAGAAGCCTGGGGTCCCTCTGTCCAAACTGACTCTGGTGACTCACTGTCACAGAGACCTGGGCTTCATGGACTTCATCTGCAGCATGGTCTCCAACTCCATCCAGGTGAGAATGGGTTTAGACCTCGATTTACACCTCGGTTTACACTGTCTTTACACTAGGTTTAGAGTGACATTAGACTGGGGCTTAGTCCTGCTTTAGAGTGACTTTATCCCGTATTTAGTAGTTTTGGTATTGAAAAATTTTATTGTTATGTTTGTCTGTCATACATGTTCTCAGACAGTGGCATAGTGTCAATAGTGTGACCTTTTTACTGCAACCTCACTTCAGTAGCATTAGATTCAGTTCTATTTCTTCCCTTTTGGGTTGGTATTGTTCACTGCACTGTGCATCATTCACCCCAAACACCATAAGCCATGCAAGAGCCATCAGCTGAACTTGGCTCCAGCGAAGAAGCGCCCTGAGCAGCACTCGCACAGACACAAAAGCTTTTTATGTCATTCTGTGGCAGTCTGAAAAACCTAAATTATAAATATGTGTATCTATATTTAATTTATTTATTGTTCACAGGCATTCTCGGACTTGCGATGGCGGCGGCGGCTCTCAGCTCAGAGTAATTTTCTCATTTTTCGCCTCAACGATTGTATCAGCTCTGGACTCAACAGAAACTATCAGTGACGCCATCATCACCAAACTACTGCCATATGTACAGAAGGTACTGTTCTGGTTTAGTCCTTGTTGAGTCCTTGTTTAGTAGTGATCCAGTCCTGGTTCAGTCCTGGTTCAGTCCTGGTTCAGTTCTGGTCCAGTTCTGGTCCAGTTCTGGTCCAGTTCTGGTCCAGTTCTGGTCCAGTTCTGGTCCAGTCCAAGTCCAGTCCAAGTCCAGTCCAAGTCCAGTCCAAGTCCAGTCCAGTCCAGTCCTGGTCTAACCCTTTGTTTCTTCTCTGAGTCCTCTGTCCTCTCTCCTCAGGGTCCTTCTTTAGTCCTGGCTTAGTCCTGGCTTAGTCCTGGCTTAGTCCTGGCTTAGTCCTGGCTTAGTCCTGGCTTAGTCCTGGCTTAATCCTAGTTTAGTCCTAGAGTACTCCTGGTTTAGTCCTCATTTAGTTCTCGTCCCGTCCAGGTCCAGTCCTGGTCTAACCCTCTACCCCTCGTCTCTCCCAGGGTCTTCGGTCCTCTCTTCAGGACTTCCGCGCCTCATCCCTCATGATCCTGTGTCAGCTCTCAGTGAAGGTGGTGATGGAGAAGGTCCTGGTCCAGTCTCTGTCCTTGGTTCTTTGCAAGTCCCTCAAAGACAAAGTCCTGGTCAGAGAAGGTCTGGGGGCTCTGATAGTTCTACTCCAAAACCAGGAACACGCTGGGCCTACACACAAGTAAGGACTAGACGGGGGACTAGACGGGGGACTAGACGGGGGACTAGACGGGGGACTAGACGGGGGACTAGACGGGGGACTAGACGGGGGACTAGACGGGGAACTAGACGGGGGACTAGACGAGGGACTAGACGGGGGACTAGACCGGGGACTAGACCGGGGACTAGACCGGGGACTAGACCGGGGACTAGACCGGGGACTAGACCGGGGACTAGACCAGGGACTAGACCGGGGCTGAACTGACCCTGGTCTAATCCTGATCCTCTTCAGGGCTTTGTCTCGTCTGACGTCCGCCCCAGACCTGGTTTCTTCTTTGGAGGCAATGTCTCAGACTCACGATGTGTCTCCGCTGCTGCGCCACCTGCTGCCTCACCTCATGAACTGCACCTTCAGCTCAGGTACAAATAAAAGCAAGCAAACAAACAAAAACAACATTAATATTTAAAACCTCAGAAAAGGCACAAAACCAGATCTGTCCTGTTTTCTCACTGTGACAAAGGAGGGAGTAACAGAGACGGCATGGTACCAGCTCATTCCTTATCAATGAAAATGTTTGATTAGATGCAGAGCCCTTAAAGTGGGAGGTGGAGAGCTCCTAAAGCACTTGTGGAATTCCCTTGTGTGATGTCACAATTTCCAAACAGGAAGTAAAATTTTAAATCTAAAAATGGCCAAACTGGGAAAGAAAGTGTAATTTTTTTTAGGGAAATCTTAAATATATGAACTTAACTGTGTGTTAGTAGTTTAACCTGTCAAAGGCACTTTAAACTGACCTATGTTTAATTTCTCTCATTAAATGTGTTATTCTTACATACTGTTTTTTTTGTTTACTGAGTACTACCTACTGCAGTACAAGTATAAATACCCTTATAACCTGGATCAATGTTGGATCAGGGACTGGAGAGCTCCTAAAGTTTTTAAACAGTTCTGTCCTCCTCAGATTAAAAAGCTCTGAACATTTTTTACATATATCTCTCTCTTAGATTAAAAGTTGTATTTCTCTTCTCTCAGGTGAGGGTGGTGATGCGTGTTCTTCGGCTGAGCTCCTACAAAACCTGCTCACGTGTGTCCCTCTGACCTCTAACCTCGACCTCACCTTGTCCCGGTACAAACTCACACATTACACATTATGTGTATTTATTTACTCAGACTGTGTACATAAATGAACATAAGAAACCCGCTAGCCGCCGCGATCTGAACAGGAAGTGAGCATGATCGCGCTGCCACCTCCATCAACTCCAATTCACTTTCTATTGAAAAACAGCCGCCCTTCCCTCTGTAACTGCTACTGTCATTCTCATCATTTTGGTGTTAAGATGTTCGTATTAATACGCTCTATGTGATTCTGGAGTTTTCATTTCACTATTTTGTCCCTAAATCAAGACATAAATAATAGACAAAGCAGCCTTCTTTCCTCAAGTTGCTAAGCGTCCACCTCCTGCCAAACCAGGAGTGTGGGCTGGAAGGGGCGTTACCTTCAACAGCCTTGCTCCTGATTGGCTCTTTGGTTGCTAGGCTAATCATGTTCGAAATTCCAAATATGGTACTCGGCTCCAGATTAGCAGCTATAACTGTCAGCCTCGATGAGCTTCATTTGGAGCTGACCGCTGTGGGTGACGTGGCACTCACTTAGTCCACTTATGTATACAGTCTATGGTTTGTACACATAATGATCACGTGTCTCTCTCTTTAGTCTTCTGGTGGACCTGTACCTGTCTCAGTCTGGACTTTCTCAGGACGAACTTGAGGAATTGAACCAGCGACTGCTCCCTGTTCTCCGGCTGCTCGAGGCTAAGTCAGTATCATGTGTGAACAGAGCGTAAAGTACATTTTGGGCTGTTCAAATTTGAATCAAATTATCTAATGCCAAAAATTGAATGGGCAACTGATTTGAGGTTTATTATTGTACCTGTTCTATTTGTCGTTTAAAGGCCCTATATTATGCTATTTTCTATTTTTCTATTTTCTGATGTTTTTTCCTCACCAAAACATACCTAGAGTTGTGTTTTCTTTCATTCACACATGTTTAAACCCAACAGAAAACACTATCCAACCTTGTGGTGTCATGTGGTAATAAAGAAAGCGCTCCCCTGTATTTGTAAACTCCATACACCTTCACCAGAATCATTTGGATGATTTCAGTCCTGGAACTTCCAATCTCTAATGAATCTAATGGTAAAAGGTTGCTGTTAACTTGAAAACTACCACTGCATGACATCACAAGTGGGAACAGAGCATTTTGAGCTCTGGAGATATAGACAGACTAATAATAAAGGGTTAGTTAAACATGTGCTAAGGAAACAAAGCATAACTCCAGGTTTGTTTTTGAAGAGGTAACATCATTATTACATGGCTTAAAGCTCACAAGAGTAAAGTTGTGTTTTTATTAGAGATGTATAACTGGTCTGTCATTGTTTAGTTAGATTCCTATCTTGTATAAATCTTTAAACATATCTGTACAGGTACAACTCGTCTCTAGACCGGACCCTCGCATCTTGTGTCTCTGACCTCAGCGATGACCAAAAGCCTCTGTTCCATCAGCTGCTATCGCTGTCTGCCACCAGTGGGAAGTTCCAGGTATTGCAGGGACAAAAGTAAAGTGCAGCCAGAACCACATGCTTTGACAACTCTTTTCAAAGACGGGTGGCAAAAGTGAAATCTCAAATAAATTAGATGAGGAAATACAAGTCCAGACACACCTCTATGGACTGATATGTTCATTTGTGCTCAGAGTTTTGTTTGTTTTTGTTTATTTGTTTATTCCGGTTTCAGATTGTTGGCGACTCGGACTCATCTCTGCTGCTCAGTCTGAACCATCATCAGTCCTCCATCAGAGTCATGGCTCTGGAGAAACTCAAAGATCTGATCGCCAGCGGTCAGGTACAAGCCCCAAAACCACCTACCCTCTGTCCCCACAACTCTCTAACCCTCTGACCCTGTACAGATCCCCAGCACCCTACAGCACCCAGTGCTCTAATCCACAGTGTTGTGTTCAAGGACCAGTTAGAGTGCAGTTATTTTCTAAAACTGTATCGTGTTGTGTTCAGGGAGCGTCTGTGGATCAGGAGTTCCTGAAGTCGTCTGTGTTTGAGCGTCTCCGTGATGATGAGCCCTCAGTGGTATCTGCAGCTCTGGAACTACTACAGGTCTGAAATGTGTACTGCTGTACTATTACTACTACTACTACCAACATCACTACTACCACTACCTTTACTAGTACTACTACACACCCAACTACTGATACTGCTGCTACTGCTACTACATATTACGACGGTCTGCAGCTCTAGAACACTACAGGTCTAACATATATACTACTGTATTTATACACTCTATATTACTATTGTGTACTACCACTGCCTGTGGAACTTCAATATGTCTAAAATACATAATTTGACAACTCAGCCACATCAGACTACATGATACAGTGTTAGTCCATATCTTTATTTCTCTTTCTATAACTTTATTGCTCTTCCCCCCTCTCTCTTCTCCTTCTCTTTTTCTTTGTCTCTGTAGTTGTTGCTGGAGCGTTTGGACCCTGAGGACACAGTCTCCTCTCTCCTGTCGTTGCTGTACAGAGCTGAGCTTTTCTACTCTCAGGACTGGTCAGTGAACTACCCTTCTCTCGTGTAGAACCCACGCAGCCCTGTACCACCTAAGAAAGACTGTTTATCAAGATTGCTAAGTGCTCAGATCAGATTGTTGTATTAGTTCAGTGCAAAAACGTGGATTAAATTGACTCCAGACATGGGAAATATTTTAACTCCAGAGTGAATGCAAATGTACCCTAGACCAAAGTCTCAGGGGACTGGATATTTTAGAGCAGTGTGTCAGATGCGCTCCCTGGGTGTCAGGTGTCCTCTCCGTCAGAAGCCCTTACTGCATGTCTCCAAAGGGTCTTATTCTATGTAGAAACTGCTAACCCTGTAATTTAGACCTGTACAAACCAAAATCACAGTGGACTGGATATTTTGGAGTCAAAATGTAACCCCTCCACTCTCCTTTAGGTGTCCTGTTCTCTCTGAGGCGGTGCGTTTACTGGCTGTACCCGCCTTGGCTCAGCCCGCTGTACCCACCCCGGGGCAGCTTGGTGCAGACTCAGACCGGTTGTTCTTCAGGCTCCTTCCTCTCATGGTGCCTTCAGGGGCTGTGGACTCGGTTCAGTTTAAACTGGCTCTGAGTCTGTCCCAAAGCTCAGTGATCCAACAGCACCCACTCACAGCAGGATGGAGATCAGGTACAAGCCCCGTGTGTCAGATGCCCTTCCTGTGCCCTCCCCATATGTCAGATGCTCTCCCCGTGTGTCAGATGCCCCCCCGTGTGTCCATGGGATCTTATTCTCTGTAAAAGTTGCTAACCCTGTAGTTTAGACCTTTACAAATAGGTTCTGAAATATCCCTGTGTGTCAGATGCCCTCCCTGTGTCTACATGTTGTTCTATTCTGTGTAAAAACGGCCAACCCTGTAGTTTAGACCTCAGCTAACTGTTCTGAAATGCGTGGGATTCTTGGATTAGTTTAAAGTTCCTTGTTTTTCGCTCAGACCTGGAGGAGGCGTTGCGGTCTGGTCCAGCCCAGGGTCCAGACCAGGTTTTGGTCCTTGTCCAGACTCTGGTCTCGACTCTGAATAGAAACCTCGAGAATATGGACACCTTCAGCAGGCGGCACACGGTGAGTTGGAGCACTATTGAACAATAAACACATTACAAGTAAACCCCGCTGTCTGAGCAGTATTGACCAATTAGAGAGACACATGACGAGTGAACCCCGTCACGTCTTCTTCCTTCATCAGCTCCAAACCACATGCTTTTACTGATTGGATTGGTTCCATTAAAAACACCTAAGCTGATCACTGACCACTGGACAGGACTCAATGAACTGCCCTGTTTCAAATGGTCAAATATTGTATAAATAACTTCTTCCAAACACCACAAGTTTCGCACCCCCAGTAGTCTGATGGTGGATTCAGACCGTAGTGTTCAGGGCATCAGGTTTAAATGCAAAGTTCACAGGAGATGCACTTTTAGGTGGGTCCTACAAAACCGCTGCACTTTTGAGAGTAGGAAGATCCCATATTGATGCCGCGGTCTGAACGCAGCATGAGCCGACAACTTCCACATAACGTTTGCCCTAACTGTGACTTTTGAACTTGCCCTGACCTTTGCCCTTCTGTTGCAGCTGGACTCCCTGTGTTCCTGCGTGGAGCTCCTCTCTGAGTCCGGCTCTGGTCCAAATCGGACCCTGCTCTTGGTCCTTAGTCAGACTCTAGTCTTGGGTCTGAGGAATCTAACAGACACCCACCACCTCCTCACAGCAAGACGCATCTACAGGGTGATACAGCAACACCTGGAGGAGAGCCGCAAGGAGTTCAACCAGGTAATTTAGATCTGGTTTAGTCCTGGTTCAGTCCCGGTTCAGTCCTGGGTTTCGACCTGGTTTCGACTTGGTTTCTCTGGTTTCAGGAGCCTGTGAGTGTCGCAGCCCTTGATCCTGTCTCCTTCTCTGATTGGGTGGCTCTCTACCTGCGCAACAGTGGACCGGTGGAGTTCAGTCTGGTCCTCGTCTCGGTTCTGTCCCAGTTCATCAAGAACTCAAGAGTCCAGACCAGGCCTTCAAAGGTAACATCCCAGAGAGGTCCAGACCAGGATCATAACCAGATCTGGATCTAAACTAGGATCCATGACCAGATCTGGGTTAGACCCGGTGTTGGACCTGGTGTTGGACCTGCTGTTGGACCTGGTGTTGGACCTGGTGTTAGACCTGGTGTTAGACCTGGTTTAGTCCTGGCTCAGATTTGGCTTTTGCATAGCATCTGGTAAAAGCAGAACTTACAGTGTGTCGTAGAAGGAAATTGCAACGTAGTCTTTAAGAACTGAAGGAACTACATCCGCTCACTTTTAAAAATATATGAGACACAAATATCTGTGAAGTGTCAGAAAATTAAATCTATGGCTCACTTCTTTATGGTCACATTGTGTTAAAACAAAGCACAGGTTAAAGTCTACCTTGAGTAACAGAGCTTCAGACAGAGCAGTGAAATAGTTAACACATCCCCAGAGAAAGTTGATGACATCAGGTGCAAAGCGTTAATATACTGAATGTGTATGTTCTCAGGTGAGGAGTGGTGGAACCCTGAGCGGCTGGACACTAACACCTGCTGTTACCTGCAGCTGCTCACTCAGGTGCTCTCTGTTCTGATGGGCGGGGCTTCAGACGGACCAATCACAGAGCAGTACAGACCACTGCTGAAGCTCCTCTTTAAGGTACAGGCAGCCCTAACCCTGTTTCTGTTACTGTTGTCAGGATACTAAAATTTTAAAGTTGATTTCGATAGTAAGGAATCAGTGACAGCCACGATGAAAAAGTCTTCTTTAGACAATAGAAAGTGATTTTCATACACAAAATAAAGGTGCTTTGTTCATTACCATGATGTCTTATATTTGTTCTGATACAGCACAAGATGTCACTAAAACTGTTGAGGAAACCTCAAATTATGTTGTGACTGTGACTTTTTCAGTATCGATATCTGCTCAAATGTGTCTTGTTTTGATACTAGACTGTATAATAAAAGGGACTAAGGGAGTGTGATGATGCCCATAGCATTCGGTTGCAGCCAAATGAAGCTCATTGAGGCTAGCAGTTATAGCGGCTAATCTGCAACGAGGGACCATATTTAGAAATGCAGGAAAAAAGGCCAAAGAGTGAGACTGTTGAAGGTGACACCCCTTCATGCCCGCCGCTAGTTAAGCAGGGAATGGTCGTTTAGCAATGAGGCTTTCAATCAACCTGTTGCTAACCCTAGCAGGCATTAACTTCGGGGACAGGTGCCTGATTGGTCTGTTATTAATGTTCATATCTTGATTTAGGGACAAATTATGAAATTATGAAATTAAGAAAACCTAGAATGACAAGTCTGACAGCAGCAATTACGGAGAGAAGGGCCATGGTTTTTCAACAGAAAGTCAAATGGAACCATAGTCTAGCTAGTCAGGCTAGCTATGCCCATTTATATATACAGTCTATGGTTTCGACCATTGTGTTGGTATCGATTAGTGTCTGATTTTTGATAGTTTTGACGATTGTAGTTTCTCTTGACAGGTGCACCTGGACTCTCCACTGCTCGTCTTTCGTTTCCTGTCCCTGATCTGGAGCTGCA
>JAIEZT010000304.1:19242228-19408565 GCA_019594935.1 Periophthalmus modestus
CAGTAACAGTATCTCACCTGCGGGGGGCGCGGTCTCGTGGCACAGAGTCACTCTGATCCTGGAACTGCTGCAGCACAAAAAGAAGCTGAGCCGACCTCAGAGCCTGATCCCCCCCTTGTGCACCCTCCTCCAGAGGTCAGTTTAGACCAGGTTTAGATGGGGTCTTGGTCTGATCTCTGCACCCTCCTCTAGAGATCAGACCAAGACCAGGTCTGGACCTGGTTTAGGCCTGGTTTAGTCCTGCTTCAGTCATGGTTTAATCCTGGTTTGGTCCTGGTTTAGTCCTGGTTTAGTCCTGGTTTAGTCCTGCTGTAGTCCTGCTGTAGTCCTGCTTTAGTCCTGCTTTAATCCCGGTTTAGTCCTGGTTTAGTCCTGGTTTAGTCCTGGTTTAGTCTTGCTTTAGTTCTGGTTTAGTCCTGCTTTAGTCCTGCTTTAATCCCGGTTTAGTCCTGGTTTAGTCCGGGTCCTAGCTTAGTCCTGGTTTAGTCCTGGTCATGGTTTAGTCCTGCTTCAGTCCTGCTTTAGTCTGATTCTGACCCGGTCTCTCTCTCAGGCGTCTGGAGGCGTCTGTGGAGGACCAGGCCTCAGTGGAGTACTCCAAGCAGCTGCTGCTCAGCGTCCTACTGAGCATGTGCAGAAAACTGTCCCCAGATGGAGCGCCCATCCCTCCAGGTACCACCACTACTAATAACAACTACTACTACTACTAACACGACCACCACCAATACTATAGTACTACTACTGCTGCTAATACTATTACTACAGCTACTCCAAGTAGTCATGAGACACATAAACAATGGCCACTCACTAAATTCTCATCCTGAATACTGAGATGTCCTGTGGCACCAGACGTGCAGAATGCCCTCTGCTCCACTACAGACGCCTGTAAACAAGAGCTCAAGGCTGTAACATCGAGCCAGCACAAGACTGAAATCTCTGGCAATATGCTCTCACAACTGGACAAACTTGAAACCACTCTGAAACCACAAAACCGAGATTTAAAAAGAAAGGCAACGGAAAAAACTTGTAGACGGCATCACAGTCTCATCCTCCCCAAAGCCAACGAGGTCTGCGGCTGTGTCTGCCAGTCAAGAACAGGGCTCCACAGCCACAGAAGATGCTGTGCCAAATCCTAATCCCCGAGCACTAAGAATCTATGGTTTGGAGGCTGCAGCGTTGATTACTACTACAAATACTACTACTGCTAGTACAGCCCATGCTTGTGCGCCTGCTCCATTTGACTCATTATCTAAAAACTTTGACTGTTCTGATTTAAAAGAAATCTAAAAGTCTCTGAAGAAAAACATAGATGTTTAACTCAAGATATTTGAATTTTATTGAAAAAAGAAGTACATTTCTCAATTTACTTTTAAATATGTCCTTTTTCCCACAGACGTGTTGGACCCAGAGCGCCTCTCGGTGGAGCTAGTGGTGCAGTGCATCCGATCGTCTGAAATGTCCCAAACTCATCACCAGGCTCTGCTCCTGCTCAGTGCCCTGGCTCCTATCTACCCGGTATGTGCTCTTGTCTGCTCCTTTCGCTCTGTTCTTCTGGCTCTGCTCCTCTGGCTCTGCTCCTCTGGCTCTGCTCCTCTGGCTCTGCTCCTCTGGCTCTGCTCTTCTGGCTCTGCTCTTCTGGCTCTGCTCTTCTGGCTCTGCTCTTCTGGCTCTGCTCTTCTGGCTCTGCTCTTCTGGCTCTGTTCCTGTCTGCTCCTTTGACTCTGCTCCTCTGGCTCTCATATCTGTCTCATATTTGTGCAGGAAAAGGTCTTGTTGAACATCATGCCGATCTTCACATTCATGGGAGCAAATATCTTGAGGTTGGACGACGCCTACAGCTTCAGGGTCATCGATAAAACTGTTCAGATGGTCATTCCTGCGATTATCAAGGTGCTGATTTAGTCCTGGTTTAGTCCTTGTTCAGTTCTGGTTCAGTTTTAGTTTAGTCCCGCTTTTACTCTTGGTTTTAGTCCTAATTTAGTCCTGGTTCAGTCCTGATTCCTCTCTCCTCAGGCTCAAGACTGGTGTGGTCCAGACTCCCCTCAGATTCACGCTGTGGTCACGAAGGTCGTGCACGTGTTTGTGGACGCTCTTCCTCACGTGCCTGAGCACCGCAGAGTCCCAGTCCTGGTCCAGCTCCTGACCACCATTGGACCAGACCGCTTCCTCTGGGTCTTAATGGGTCTACTCTTCAAGCAACAGAGTACTACAACAACTACTGTAAATACTGCAGAGGAGAAGGTACAAACTGGTTCAAACCCTCTGGTCTTCCTCAGGACTCGGCTCTGAAGTGGGATTGGGACTTGTGTGTCTCGGTCTGATTCAGACCCAGTCTAGTCCTAATTCAGTCCTGGTGTAGTACTGGTTCTAACGCTGTGGTCTTCCTCAGAACTCGGCTCTGGAGCGGGATTGGGATTTGTGGGTCTCTGTGTGCTGTGAGTTCGGGGTTGAAGTCCAGATCCAGTCCTTGGTCCAGGTCCTTGTTTTCCTGCAGCAACTTCCTCACGACAAAGACGAAGGTCAGAAATTTTGTTAAAGGAAGGTTTAAACTGAATAATTCTGTCCTTGTGTATAAACTGTCTGCATTTTGGATGGAGTTTGGTGGTGCTGAGGACATAGGTAGAGGGTATTTTTGAACTTTTGTTCTCAACTTTTCTCTACAAACTGCCACTTAACTAATGTAATGTAAACTATGATAAATATTTACCACAGGTACTACCCCACCAAACCAAGTCACCATTAGAAAAACATGAAAGCCTGTAATATGCACTTTAAAGGGCCTATGTTGTGCTGTTTCTCATCTTTGTTATAATGTTGTTACCTCATCACAAACAGACCTGGAGTTGTGTTTTGCTTCATTCACATGTTTAACACACAAACCCTGCATATTTAGGCTCAGTTCTTCTCTCGCACAGAAGACACTCTGTTGAACCTTGTGATGTTAGGACATGCTCCACTGTGTTTTTCAACTCCATACACTTTTACTAGAATCATTTGGAGGATTTCAGCTCTGGAAATACCAATCTCTTTTAATGAATACTGTCATGTGGTGTTGCTTTGAATAAAGTTATGTAGATGAAATCTGAAGTTATATTTGCCTTGTTTTCCAGTTCCAGAGAAGCGTGTGTCTGGTCGCAGAGCCGTGCAGAAGCCTGAGGTGCAGCAGGAGAAGATGGAGGACCTGATCTTTAACGTGGAGACTCACACCAGCAAAGAGCTTCGCCATTTTAAGTACCTGAGTGTGACCTTCTGCGCTCACCTTCTGGGGTCAAAACGCTTCATACAGAAGGTCAGAACCAGACGCAGCGACCATTTTGCTCGCATTTATGCAGTTTGTCAATGGTACACTTTTGCTGATTAAAACTAAATCACAATGAAAAAAAAAAAATGTGTATATATATGATTAAAACTATTATTAAAATTTCATACATTTCTGTCTCTGACATTTAAAAGTACCAATATTTAGGTTGACAATAATAATATGTAATATAACCCTAAAGACTAAAATAATTAGTTGACTAAATCTTGACTAAAAAAATAAATTCATATTTCTTGTCAGAACTGGTCAGATGGAACCCAAACTGTTCATGTTTACTCTCATAACCCTTAAATCAGACCTATTGTGTTTGTGTCTGCTCTGTAGTTATAATCTTTGACAACCATCGATGTTGCATTATGTTTGGACATTTTAAATCACAATATTCACACAAATTACTCCAAATACAACTTCAGAGGGTCAAGAAGGAAACAGCTAAAACAGGGTTTAAATCTCTGAAAAGTCCATTTTGCAGAATAAGTCTGCTTTAAGCCAAATGTAAGAGTAACCTAAAATGGCAGATTGATCTAAGATGGCGTGTGTTGCAGGTGCTGGAGCTGGAGCATAGTGGAGCAGCAGACCAGAGTCTACAGCAGCAACAGCAGAGGTCAGTGTGAGGGACCAGGGTGGGTTTAACCAGTCACAGTGAAGCAGATTTAGAGTACACTCACATAGGATATTTGAACCATACCGTGCTTAGACACGAGGGCTCTGTGTCTATGAGTATCATCATCATATCAGACAGACCATGTTGACCATCCTGCTCTAATGCAAGATGGCTCTAAGAAAATTGTATGAATTTTTTGGCTCTTTTCTTTAGACTCCTAGAGAAAGTTTCATCTGTTTCGGTGTGTTAAAACCTGACTCTTGTCTTATGTGAACAAGTGTATCTTTAGGCTCCTTGTGGAGGTTTTGTTTGTATTTCAGTTAAACCCGGGTTCTTGTCTTCAGGCTTCTGGAGGAGATCCTGCGCTTCATCCATTCAGTGGCTCAGTGCGTTGAGTTGAACTCAGACAAACCCACAGCCAAGTTCTGGAGAGTGCTCCTCAACAAGACCTACGACCTACTGGACAAGGTGGGACTAGACTAGAAAACTGGACTAAAACTGGACCATAACTGGACAAAAAATAAACTGTCTTGTTTTTCATCAGGTGCACGCGCTGCTGCCCTCTGATTCTTTCATCACTGTGACCCGGGGACTGATGAGAAATGAAGTTGCTAATGTTCGACGTAAAGCTCTGGAACTACTCAACAACAAACTGCAGCAGAAGACCAGCTGGGACCCGCAGCAGGTACTTTTACTACTATTTTTGCTGTTACTGCTACCACTACTACTGCTACTACAACTAGGAATAGGAAGCTACTGCTACTGTTACTACTGCTACTGCTACTACTACTACTACTACTACTACTACTACTACTACTACTACTACTACTACTACTACTACTACTAGCTACTAACTACTACTACTACAACTACTACAAAACTACTACTTACTACTACTACTAGTACTACTATACAACAACTGCAGCACAAAACCATCTGGAACCACAAAAGGTACTAGTACACTACTAATGCTACTACTAATATTACTACTGCTGCTACTGCTACTGTCCATTTTCTTGCAGTAGTTGGCCCCAGATGTGTTGGAGTTTAAAATGTATCTCTATTCTTGCTGAAGGCTCACTCACTCTCTGTCTGTCTGTTCACTGGTTTTCCTCTTCCTCACCCTCCTCCTCTTTCTCCTTTTCTCAACTCTCCCTCCCACTCCCACTGACCTCGCTCTCTCCCCCTCTCTACAGGCCTCTCGCTCTCTCCTCCTCTCCCCTTCTCCCCACAGGTCTCCCTCTGCCTCTTGCTCCCCCTTGACCTCTGACTTTTCTCTCTCTTTCCACAAGTCTCCCTCTCTCCTCTCGTTCCCCCTTGACCTCTGCCTTCTCTCTCTCTCTCTCTCTCACCAGTCTCCCTCTCCTCTCGCTCTCCCCTTTGACCCCCCTCCTCTCTCCACAAGTCTCCCTTCTCCTCTTGCTCCCCCTTGACCTCTGACTTCTCTCTCTCTCCACAGGTTACCCTTCTCCTCTCGCTCCTCCCTGACCTCATGACATGCGTGACCTCCTCTGACCCCTCGGTGAACCGTCAGACCGCTCTCTTCTCTCTGAAGCTTCTTTGTCGTCTGTTTGGTTCTTCGGAGCCTCAGTCGTTTGCTGCCGTGATGCAGGCCGCTGTGGGTATTGTCACAGCGACGGAGGAGGACCGTAACGTCATGGCAACAGCGCTGCAGTGCGTCGCCGAGTGCATCACGGCAATGAAGGCGCTCGCCGTTCCCCATCTGCCCAGGTATTATAATATACTACTACTGCACCTGCCCCGGTAACCAAACATATACTACAAATACTACTCCTACTGTTACCACTATAACAAATAATACTACTACTACTAATAATAATAATATTGCTATTGCTACTACTACTGCTTAGATAACAAAACTACTGCTAATACTACAAAACTTCATATTTCAGTCTCTCTCAGATGTGAATTCTCCTGGAGTTTACAATGTGCTCTCTGAACGGAATCATCAGAGACTTTTTCACAAATCGAATCTGATCGATATTTATCAATCACGTTATTTTAGGTTATTCTACAGAACTGTGTATTAAGGCTGAAGTGTGAATGCAGTTTAAAATATCTGAAAAATGCAAAACATACCTGGGGGACATCTGACATTCTGTCTCTCCTCAGCCTGGTCCCTGCCGTGCTAACCACTCTGACAGACCGGAAAGACTGTCTGTCCTCTGAAATCTACCTCCTGAGCTCAGTCACGGCTCTGCACCGGATCACTGAGACCCTCCACAACTTCATCAGCCCCTACTTGCAAGACATCGTTGCACAGGTCAGGAATTGCACCCACAACCTCCCAACCTCGCACAACAGTAGGAATCTAACCCACAACCTCCTTATAGAAAGAAGGAGACAGGATAAGTACCATAGACTGTATATATAAATGGACATAGGTAACTCACTAGCCGCCATGTTCCACACAGGATGTGAGCATGGCTGCAAAGTACTTCCTTTGAGCTCTGGTTGCAGTTGACCTCTTTTGAAAAAACTGACCCCTATCTCTGTCACTGCTGCTGTCAGACTCATTTTGGTCTTAAAATGTTGGTTTTAACCCACTGTCTATGATTCTTTATGATTATTTCACAATTTTATTCCTGAATCAAGATATGAACATTAATATCTGACAAATCTGGTGCCTGTATTCCACGAGGTCACTCCTGCACCGACCCTGACATCAACAGGTTTATTGACAGCTTCGGTGCTAAACCAAAAATACAGTCAAATTCAGTCCCTACTTGCAGATGAGCCCTTATAACTGCTAGCCTCATGAGCTTCATTTGGAGTCGAACACTTTAGGTGACGTCACACTCACTTAGTCCACTTCTTTATACAGTCTATGATTACTACTCTGCCACAGTAACACAGCAAGGACATGCCCACTCCATTTAGAAAGATCAGGAGTCAGACCCACACCCTCCTTCCTGAGATCAGGATTTAAACTTTCACCCTCTCTCTGTCTCAGGTGTGTCGCCTCTCGTGTCTGGCCGAAGTCTCTGCCCCCTCTCCGCACCTCGCCGTTCGATTGACGGCACTTCGTTCAACCATAGCGACGAAAGTCCCACCCAGAGTCCTCTTACCCACGGTTACCAAGTGCTACGACAGACTGGTGCAGGACCAGAAGGTACGGACTCACTTAGACCTGGTTTAGTCCTGGTTTAGTCCTGGTTTAGTCCTGGTTTAGTCCTGGTTTAGTCCTGTTTAGTCCTTGTTTAGTCCTTGTTTAGATGTGGTGTGATTATGTTTCAGAACCAGCTGGTGGCGCTCATGAGCATCCTGCAGGAACATATTGGCCACATGGACAGAGATCAGCTGACTCTCCACCAATCAGAGCTTACCGCTTTCTTCCTGACTGCGCTGGACTTCAGAGCGGTGCACTGCCAGGTCTGGTTTAGTCCTGGTTTAGTCCTAGTTTAGTCCTTGGTTACTCTTTGCTTAGTCCTTACTTGGTCCTGGTTTAATCCTGGTTTAGTCCTGGTTCTGTCCTGGTTCAGTCCTAGCTCAGTCTTGGTTTAGAGCTTTCTTAGACCTGGCTTGGACTTCGTCTAGACTTGGTTTAGGCCTGGTTCTTCTCAAACTCTGCATGTGTTTCAGGAGGACCTGGAGAAGGCTCAGAAGGTGGAGGGAGCAGTGATCGACTGTCTCCTCGCTCTGGTGCTCAAGCTATCTGAGGTCACCTTCAGACCTCTGTTCTTCAAGGTAAGCCTCCAGCTAGGTACTCCTGACCAGGAGCACACCCTGCAGCCCCTCTCTGTAACTGCTGCTGTCAGATCATTCTGATCTTGTTGTTGTGTTGGTTTTAACCTGCTCTACATGATCATGGTATTTTTATTTCACTATTTTATCCCTAAATCAAGATATGAACATTAATAGGGTTACCTTCAACAGCCTCATTCTGTATTGGCCCGTTGAGTGCTATGATACTCGCAGTCAAAATTCCAAATACGGCATTTGGCACTCAGGGATACACAAGGAGGGGAAGGCATTTGACACATTTATATTTGTGTTGTTTCCTCAGTTGTTGGAGTGGAGCAGGAGCGCCCCTTCTGGGCAGAGGGAGCGGGTGCTCACGTTGGTGCGTCTGTGCGATGCTGTTGCACTCAGGCTCAAAGGGCTCTTCGTCCTGTTCTCAGGGAACCTCCTCCCACTGTTCTGTGACCTCCTGACCCCGAGGAGCACTCAGGGTAAGGCCTCCTCTGCTCCTCTGACCCTCTCCTCCCCTGACCCTGTCCTCTTCTGCTCCTCTGACCTCCTCCTCTGACCCTCCTCTTTTGCTCCTCCTCTCCTCTGACCCTCTCTCTCTTCTCTTCAGCCCTCGCCTCCCCTCCTCCTTCCTCCTCCTCTCCTCCTCCTTTGCCCTCTCTGACCTCCTCTGACCTCCTCCTCTGTTCCACAGCTCCTCTGTTCCAGTCGGAGGAGAAGACTTCTCTGTTGGTCTCTTTGGTTCTGGACTGTCTCCATAAGATCTGCCTCTACGACACACAAAAGTTCCTGAGCCGTGAGAGAGCTGAGGCCCTTATGACTCCCCTGGTTGACCAGGTCAGTTTGGGATGTGGTTTAAATATAATGTCACATGCTGTTCTAATGTCTTTAACCGCGTGTTCCTCTCTCTGTTCCTCTTCCTCAGCTGGAGAACCTACAGGGTGAGGAGGGAGAGTACCAGCGCAGAGTGACCCAGAGCCTGGTGCCGTGTCTGGGGCAGTTTGCTGTGGCTCTGGCCGACGATTCTCAGTGGAAGTCCCTCAACTACCAGGTCCTACTGAAGACCAGGCACACAGACCACAAGGTACAAATACTACTACTGCTACTACCAAAAGTATTACTACTACTACGACAAATAGTGCTACTATTACAACTAACTCAGAATCGTTCACTTTTACAGTAAATTGAATGTGAAAGTTCCTCATGACACTTTTATTGTGAAATGGGATCAGGGTTTAGACAGGACTTCCTCCAAAGTTCTGTTTAAACCACCATCATAAAATACCCATTACATTACATAACATTATGACCACATGGTCTGCTTCCTCTGTCCACGAATTTACTGTTAAATCCCTGAGCTACTGTCATGCGTTTTTGTGAAATCAGAGACTAGACTGATCTCATCAATTAAATCAGATCTATTCTGCAAACTGGATTTTTCAGAGCTTTTAACCCTCTTATACTTGTTTCCTTCTCATTGACCCTGAAGTTTTATGTAAAGTGATTCGTGCATGTTTGGGGAATCTTT
The DNA here is from genome assembly GCA_019594935.1 of Periophthalmus modestus. Taxonomy (NCBI): domain Eukaryota; kingdom Metazoa; phylum Chordata; class Actinopteri; order Gobiiformes; family Gobiidae; genus Periophthalmus; species Periophthalmus modestus. The sequence goes on from JAIEZT010000304.1 coordinate 19,251,391, forward strand.
ATTCTCCTGTATTCAAGGCGTCATTTCTCCGATCTACCTCCATTTTCACCTCCACTGGTACATGCCCACTGCGACAGCATGCAGTGCTTTGTTGCGATCAAGTTTACAGTGACTTCAGCTCCCATTGGGCACCACAGTCTTCTAGCGTGAAAGTCAGCGGATTGTTTATATAAAGTCATTTTAGATCAATATTGTGATTTGTCCAAATTGTCCAGATTGTCCAAATGTCTAAATTATAACATAATAATCCACAGGTGTCATAAATTATAACAGCGCAAGCACAACATCTCTGATATAAGTCATACAGTTTATGGAGTATAAATGTTGCTTATTGCCCATATTTAATCTTTTTCCTACTATGGTACATTTGGTTCAGTCCCGGTTCAGTCCCGGTTTAGTCCTCTTTTACTTATACTCATTGTATTTCAGGTGCGTCTCTCAGCTCTGGCCGCTCTCCTCGAGCTTTGCTCCAAACTCAGAGAGAATTACCTGGTGCTGCTTCCAGAGACTGTGCCCTTCCTTGCTGAGCTCATGGAGGGTGAGTATTGCAAATACTGCAAATACTACAAATACTACAAATACTACAAATACTACTGCTGCAAATACAACAGCAAATACTGCAGAGCTCACAGAGGGTCAGCACTATTCCTTTACTACTATTACTACTACTACTACTTTTATTTGTAATGTATTTTATTGTACTTTAGATTTATTCATTTTATACTTTTGAAAATGTTTAGCTTCATGTGTTTTGTTCTTTTGTTTAAATTCTCATTTATTAAGATTCACTTCTGTTATTGTCTTCATTTGGTTGTGCAGCACTGTGCAGCTGTGTCATGTCTATAAACTGCGCTACATTAATAAAGTGGATTGGATACTACAAATACTACTACTGCAAATATTAGCAATACTACAAATACAATTTTGTCATTAAATGAAATCGTAGACAGTGATTTATTTTAAAACTAATCAGATTAAACATGAGTGACCCGTATCTTGCACCGGTGTGATTTTAAAGAGTATAGATCATGTAGATTTCTCCTTAACTCTGCAATATTTGGACATCTAGTTTACTTTTATCATCATCCAAAAGGGTCCCTGGAGATCTTTGTGAAAAATAGACTTTATTATAAAGCCCTGTACCTATAACATTTACTGATATTGACAGTTGTGATGTTGTGAAATAGATTAAACAGCACAAACATGATGTGCTCTCACTATGTGCAGTTGTTGAAGCCGCTTAGCAGCTAACTCACTCATGTCAATGTAATACACACAAAAACATTTATTTAACTTTAGTTTGTGATTTTATTTTCCACAATTAACATTTTTGAGCACGCATTTAACGTTTAGCAAAAATAATTTGGGATCGTTCCTCTTTACACTCTCTCTCTGAATAATTAATGGACTATGATGATAATGAAATAATGACTAAAAAACTGTAAGTTTGTGTATTGAGACAATGACTCCAGCATTAAAATGTTCATTCATAGCTTAATGTACAGCTTGATTTGCTGCTAGCCAGTTAAATCCACTTCTTTCGTCAATCTGAAGTTTTGTAATTCCGGTAAAAGGCTCAGATTTTCTTCTACAATTGATAATGTGTACATCCCAGTGCAATAATCCACAATCTCTGAAACTCACATAAAGTTTGTTCATTGTAGCCGACACCATTCATTTCTATGGGAATTCTCAGCCGTGAGCACTGCCAATATGGGGTTTTGCGGTGCACGCTGGGATTGTGTGACAACTGCAGGAGCTCTATTTTGAAACAAAACCAAAACAAAACTGTGACGAAACCGTGATGGGACCAGGACTGAACCAGGACTGAACATGCACTAAAAGTTTGTGTTTTTCAGATGAAAACGAGGAGGTGGAGAAGGAGGTGCAGCGGGTGCTGCAGGAGATGGAGAACGTGCTTGGAGAACCTCTACAGACCTACTTCTGAAGAACCTACAAATGAACCTACAAAAGAACCTACACAAGAACCTACAGAAGCAAATGTTTCACTGCAGAAATTATTCATAAATAAATAATCACTTTGTTCTTTTTGTTTCTTCATTCTTTTTACAGTTGTGTTGACCTGATTTAGACGTGGTTTAGTCCTGGTTTAACCTTTGTTTAGCCTTGATTTAGTCCTGGTTTAGTCTTGGTTTACACCTGGTCTACTCGTGGTCTAGTGCTGATCTAGTAATGGTCTAGTCCCAGTTTAGTCCTGGTTTAGTCACGGTTTAGTTCTGGTTTAAACCTGGTTTAGTCCTAGTTCTGTCTTGGTTTAGTATTGGTCAATACCTGGTTTAATCATAGTTTCATTTTTGAGAAATGCAAGTTTTTCTCTTAAAGAGGAAATAAAGTGTAAAAATGGACACAGAGTCCTCCTCAGGACGCTGGAGGAGGGCTCTGATGCTGATCAAAGTGCTTTACAGAAAGACATTAAAATCAAAACACAAATAATCATACAATTTAAATTAAAAGGGAAGAGTGCAGAATAAAACCCTTTTAGTCATGCACAGCTAAACAGAACTGTTTTAAGCCTGGAACATAGTCAAAGTAGAGGCCTGTCTCATGTCTTCAGGAAGACTATTCCAGGTTTTAGCTGCATAAAACTGAAACACTGATTCCGCATGTTTAGCCCTGCTTTAGCCCTGCTTTAGCCCTGCTTTAGCCCTGCTTTAGCCTTGCTTTAGTGCTGACTTTCAGCACCAGCAGGCGAAGTGCCCCCTGTGGGCAGAGGAAGCAGATGCTCACGTTGGTGCGTCTGTGTGATGCTGTTGTTTCTTCCTGTTCTCAGGGACCCTCCTCCCACTGTTCTGTGACCTCCTGACCCTTTCCTCTGCTCCTCTGGCCCTATTCTCCTCTGCTCCTCCTCTTCTCTCCTTCTCTTAAGATCCTCTTCTCTCCTCCTCCCCTCCTCCCCTCCTCTCTTCCTTTGACCTCCTCTTCTGACCATCTCCTCCTCTGCTCCTCTGACCCTCTCCTTCTCTTCTCTTCAGACCTTGTCCTCCTCTGCTCCTCTGACCCTCTCCTTCTCTTCTCTTCAGACCCTCTTCTCCTTTCCTCCACTCCTCCTCTGATCCTCCTCTCTTCCTCTGACCTCCTCTGTTCTAGTCGGAGGAGAAGACTTTTCTGTTGGTCTCTTTGGTTCTGGACTGTCTCCTTAAGATCTGCCTCAACGGCACACACAAGTTCCTGAGCCGCGGGAGAGCTGAGGCCCTTATGACTCCCCCGGCTGACCAGGTCAGTCCAGGTTTTAGTCCGAGTTTGGGATGTGGTTTAAATATAATGCCACATGCTGTTCTAATGTCTTTAACCGTGTGTTCCTCTCTCTGTTCCTCTTCCTCAGCTAGAGAACCTACAGGGCAAGGAGGGAGAGTACCAACGCAGAGCGGCTACTGCTACTACCAAAAGTATTACTACTACTACTATAGTGCTATACTGCTACTATTACTACTACTACTCAAGACCAGGCACTCAGTAATAGCAGTAGTTGTAACAGTAGTATTTATGCCTTGTGGGCTACTACTTAAGACCACAAGTTACAAGTACTAGTTCTGCCACTACTACTACTACTACTACTACTACTACTACTACTACTACTACTACTACTACTATTATTACTACTGCTTTACTGCTACAGCTACTACTACTACTACTACTAGTACTACTCCTACCACTGCTACTGCTGCTTAAGTTCAAGCACTCAGAACAGACAATGATTTTCAGGTCAGTTTAGTTTGAATCAAAAACAGGTTTGAGTGAGTTCAGAGCTCAGAATCGTTCTCATTCAAACTGATTGCACTTAGATTTGGAAATTAGTTCTCACGGAAGCGGAGCTGGAGGGTTTGTTAATCTGTTTACTGTTGCAAACAGGACATGTGAGTTGTTACAGCAACTTCAGTAAGTTTAATGTGAAAGTTCCTCATGAGTTTTATTGTAAAATGGAATCATGGTTTAGACAAGACTTCCTCTAAAGTTCTGTTTCAACCATCATCACTAAAATACCCAAAACATTATGAACACATCGTCTGCTTCCTCTAATCTGTTGATTTTACTGTAATGATTTTACTGTAATGAGTCAACCATATAACTTCAGAGAATTTTCAGGCGGTATGACATTCTGGTCTATTTCAAACCTACAAACATTTTAAGACAGAAACTGGTTCACCCAAAAGACAAAATCCAGAGCCACAAAGTAATGTGGTCTACTCCATTCAGTGTAGTGAAGAGTGCAGTGAGCGGTACACCAGAGAAACTAAACAGCCACTACATAAGAGAATGTACCAACACAGAGAGAGCTCCTCTGAACCCCAGTCTGCCGTACATCTCCATCTCAAACACACTAACCTTTGAGGATAGTGAGGTTCAGATCTTAGCCAGAGAAAAGAAATGGTTTGAGAGGGGAGTTAAAGAAGCTATATTTTTTTTAGGAAAGAGAATCCTTCCTTAAACAAGAATGAAAATAAACTATGGTGGACGCACGTCTTGTGCATCCTGCGTTTTTGCGGCACATCTTCAAGTGTCCAGGCAGCGCGAATCTGGCGTCGAGGTGTCCAGAAGTTCAAACAAGCTGAACTTTTTGGCGTTCAACACGCAGCGTCAACCAATCAAAGACCATGCTCCAGTGACACAGTGACATCATTCTGTAGCGCTGGAGTCACAAACACGAACAATGGAGGACGTTATCTCCGCACCAATGCGGGACAGCAGGTCATCGAACTGGGCCTGGGTCACATGAAAATACCGCTGGAAGCGCTGATCATCCAGACGGAGCTCCTGGACCAAGTGATGAAACTCGCCAAACTCCGAACGCCTCTGAATTATGTCGTGAACCCAGACACGCCGCCGCCAAGGCGATCGTCTTCGTTGATGACTTTTGTGCAGTAAATACACCAAAGCTATTCTCTCAACATGGTCTGTCATTGTGCACAAAAAGAACGGAAAAACACTCGATGCTCTAGACGCGCGCGCGTCCAAGGCGTCTGCCCTCAAATGCACAGGCGTCCAAATAGAGGCGTCCAGCGCATTTTTGATGCCCGGTGTGAACACAGCATTAGACATCATCTCTCCCAGATCTATGATTCCATCCTCAGACCCAAAGCAAACAAAGAGAACAATAGGAGGGCCATTAAAGGTTGAATAGGCTGAAACTGAAGACAATAACTGTTTAGTTTCAGTGTAATTATCCCCTCCCTTCAGATGGATATAAGGCACTATCCACCAGCCATCTGACCAGAACTGAAGCAGCGAAACATCTTCATTCCTACAATTATTTGTCCATTTGGTGGTATTTGGTGACATCTACAGACCTACTTCTGAAGAGCCTAAAGATTAACCTACAAACTAACTGTGACGTGTGGTGAGGTTCATGGCTGGTGAGGCACTGATGTCGTCACAATCAGATTTACAAACATATAAACCAGGTGTCAGTACATTTGGCCCCGGGTCAATTTTTCTCCCAGAATAAAAAAGAATTACAAAATAAAAGTTCTGAAGTTCGTATGAAATAGCTCTAATAGTATGAAATAAAAAGCAAGCTGGTTTTGTATTGTTTTTTATCCTTATTCTGGTTCCCCAATTTTCAATGGATTGAAGTAATTGAATTTCTTACCATTTCGTACCACTCTGTTTGAAAAGGGCAAGTCTTTCGTCCGCAAAAGTTTTTCTTCTTCATAGGGGGGCATAACAGAAAATAATTGAGAAGCACTGCTGCAAAGGAACCTACACAAGAACCTACAGAACCAACTGTTTCACTGTTGTTCTTTTTGTTTCTTCATTCTCTTTGCAGTTGTGTTGACCTGCTCTAGTCCCGATTTAGACCTGGTTTAGTCCTGGTTTGGTCCTGGTCTAGAACGGGTTTAATCCTGATTAAGTCCTGCTTTAGTCCTTGTTTAACCCTGATTTAGTCCTTGTTTAACCCTGATTTAGTCATGGTTTAACCCTGATTTAGTCATGGTTTAGTGCTGTTCAAGTCCTGGTCTAGTCCCAGTTTAGTCCTGTCTTCGTTCTGGTTTAGACCTGTTTTAGTCATAGTTTAGTCCTGTTCTAGTCCTTGTCTAGTTCTGATTTAGTCCTGGTTTAACCCTGGTTTAGTCCTGGTGTAGTCCTGGTTTGGACCTGGTTTAGTCCTGGTTCAGTCTTGGTTTAGTATTCGTCAATACCTGGCTTAATTGCAGTTTCATTCTTCTTGAGAAATGGAAGTTTTTCTCTTAAAGTGGAAATAAAGTGTAAAAATGGACACATCAGAGTCCTCCTCAGGACGGTGGAGGACATGATAAAACTGCATAAAACTGAAATGCTGATTCCGCATGTTTAGTCCTGACTGTGAGATGGTTCATATGGCACTAACGTGGGAGATGTGCTTTACTACTGGAGACAAATGCATGGATAAGTCTCTCCAAGTCTGGTTTTGACAATATACCTTTGATTACAGTGTTTTTAGATAGTAAAAGCAAATGTTATTGATTTGATGTGGCTGTTCAAATTCAAGTCTGAGTCCATTATTACCCCTATATTTCTGATTTGAAGGTTTTAGAGAGAGACTGGAGGTGACTGCTGACACTTTCTCTTTGTTTCTGTGGGCCAAATACTATGACATGTCTGAGTTTAGCTGGAGAAAGTTGTTTTGCATCCACACACTGATCTGTTGGATGCAGCGACAGAGTGAATCCACTGGTCCATATTCACCTGCTGCAGTGAAACGTAGATCTGAGTGTCATCTGCAGAGTTGTGGTAGGACACATTATTGCTGCGTATTAACAGTCCTAACGGCAGTATGTAGAGATTGAAGAAAAGAGGGTCCCAGGATTGACCCCTGGGACACCCCACAGGTCAGGCCAGTTTCAACAAAGAACTCCCAGTTTTATGGATAGGACTTGAACCAGTTTATTGCAGTACCACAGATGCCCACCCAGTCCTCCAGTCTCTGTAAGAGGATCCCATGATCCACAGTGTCAAATGCAGCACTCAGATCTAACAGGATCAAGACTGAGACTTTGCCTGTATCAGTGTTCAGGCGGATGTCATTTGTCACCTTGATAAGAGCAGTCTCAGTGCTGTAGTGGAGTCTAAAACCCGACTGGAAAGTATCGAAAGAGTTGTTCATTTGAAGAAAGTTAATGAGCTGTTAGTAAACTACTTTTTCAAGGCCTTTCCAAAAAACAAAAACAAAAAAAACAAAAAACGGCAAATTTGAGATTGGTTGGTAATTTAGTATTTAGTATTGCAGGACTGCTCTTCTTTAGGAGAGGCTTGATAACTGCAGTTTTCAAAGCTCATGGGAATGTTCCAGATTGAAGTGACATATTAACTATGAAAACGAGTGGTGATAGTCAACTGTTGAGCACAGACTTTAGAAATTTTGTGGGTAACACATGGAGGCAGCATGTAGATGAACTCAGACTGGTGACAATCTCCTGGACAGTTTTGTCAGTTACAGGAGCAGAGTGAGTCAGCTCTAAGTGTCTAGGTATTATTTGTGTTTTTTTTTTTTTTTTGTGCCCTGAGCCTTCTTATTAAAGAAAACTCTTTGCACTTAGTTCTCACGGCAGCGGAGCTGGAGGCTTTGTTAATCTCTTTATTGTCGCAAACAGAACATGTTGTTTGAGTTGTTACTGCAACTTCAGTAACTTTAATATGAAAGTTGCTCGTGACACTTGGGATGAGGATGAGAGTTTTGACAGGACTTTCCCTAAAGAAACTGGGACGAAACGAAAACTAACATCACTAAAATGCCCTGAACATTATAACCACATCATCTGCTTCTTATAGTCTGCGGATTTGACCATGCTTTTATCGTGAGAGCCCCTGAGTCAGCCATATAATATAACTGCTGATTTTACTGTAATGGTTTTATTGTGAAAGCTTCGGACTCAGCGATATACCATAATTTAATGATCCGCGGGTGCCATAGATTATAACTACAGCGCAGATACATTTGTGTATTGAGACAATGAATTAATCATTAAAATATAACAAAATATATATGTGTGTAATATATATGTATATATATATATATATATATATATATATATATATATATATATATATATATATATATATATATATATATATATATATATATATATATATATATATATATAGTTCAGTGTAAAAATACATTTATAGCTTAATTAACACACAACTTGACTAGCTGCTAGCCTGTTAAATCCACTTCTAATGGCAATCTAGAGCTTCGTAAATCCTGTAAAATACTCAGACTTTCTTCTACGCTTGATAATGTGTACATCCCAGTGCAATAATCCAGTCTCTGAATCTCCCATTAAGTTGGTTCAATGCGGCCAACACAGTTAGTTTCTATGGGAATTCTCAGCCGTGAGCTCTGCCAATATGGGGTTTGGAGTGCATGCTGGGATTGTGTGACAACCACTATTTTGCAAACTGGACTTCTGTCATGTTATAACTTTATGTTATTTTTCATCAAAAGAAATTACGACTAAACCAAAACTAAACCAAAACTAAACCATGACTGAACATGCACTAAAAGTTTGTGTTTTTCAGATGAGAATGAGGAGGTGGAGAAGGAGGTGCAGTGAGTGGTGCAGGAGAGGGAGAACATGCTTGGAGAACCTCTACAGACCTAGATCCCATATCCATGATGGACAGTGTCAAAAGCAGCACTCAGATCTAACAGGATCAAGACTGAGACTTTGCCTGCATCAGTGTTCAGGTGGATGTCATTTATCACCATGATAAGAGCCGTCTCAGTGCTGTGGAGGGGTCGAAAACCTGACTGGAAACATCAAAGGAGTTGATAATATAGAGAAAGTTGGAAAACAACTTTTTAAACTCATCCTAAAAACGTCAGATTTGAGATGGGCGATAATTGTTCAGTACAGCGGAATCAAGACTGCTCTTCTCTAAGAGAGGCTTGATAACCGCAGTTTTCAAATACTGACACTGCAGGTTAGAGGTCACTGCAAGTCAGACGTCACTGCAGATCAGAGGACAAAACACTTATAAAATTATCATAATAAATATACCTGCAAGCGACTATGATGAGTCCTCATCTGTCACCTTCCAGAGGACTCACAAGAGCACCTGATTCTGTCCCTTTTTTTCTTGGTCCAGTTTGTTCCCTCCATAGAGTTGTTCACTGATGATGTCACTTTCAGGTCCAACCAGAAACTTCACAGCTTCATCAAACAAGAGACAGTTACCTTTCACAAGCATATGTTTAACCACAAACTGTATCAAATATGTAAATAAATGTAATAATCTAGCATAACATAGGGTCACCAGATACACACTGGTAATCCTATGTTATACGTATCTAAATGCTGGTCTAGCCCCCACCTCCCTCGTACATTTTCTGACGCAGTTAAAAGCATAGGTACATGCTTATAACCTTGTTAGCTTTAAACGACTGCACTCTCTTTTTTATGTGAGATGTGTCATCGCTACTAAAAATAGAGGAAACTGTAATGTGGCATGTATCACTGTATCTGGTCTGGCCTGTGTCTGGTCATGGGAGCGCTGAACAGTCACAATGTGGAGGAAGAGAGAGGAAGGGAGAAGTGGTGAGAGGAGGGGAGCCGAGAATGGGTTATGTGGTCATATGTGCACCTCCTTATTAGGACCCCAGTAGTGGCATAGTCCAGTCCTGGTCTAGTCCTGGTTTTATCATAGTTCTTCTTGAAAAAAGGGAGTTTTTTTCTGATGGTGAAATAAACATCCAATTTAAATTTAGAAACTTCCCAGATTTATCAGCAGAATCTGGATGCAGACCTCCCCCCAGAGCCATGTCTTAAGTCCACTGCCTCCTGGTCACTGTTTTCAGTGTAAAATTACAATGGTTGACATAGTTTTACAAAAAAGACAAGCCCAAACACTTTTTTTTTTAACCATTACAGCCAATTTTTACCCAGAGAAGGCGCCTAAAGCAACACACAGGGACAAACTGCATAAAATATATTTGTATTTACACCATTGTAGGCTGCACAGTTGAGAGATAAAAACGTGATGTGTTTGTGACAACATTTTTTAAATAATTTCCTTATGCAAGCAGAGCAGAGCAGTGACAACACAAAGTTAAGGAAACTTTTAGAAATGCATTGGGGAGTAAATGTAAAGTAAGTGCTAATGTAAGTGCAAACAATAAAATGATAAATAAATGTATTAGTGAACGAAGGCACCACCAGTTAAAAGTGTAATTCAATTGCATGTAAAGTGTAAACTAATGCAAAACAGAGACATAAGAGTGGAGGTGCATCCTGGTGGAGGTCTGCGGGGAGAGTCCTTCAAGAGACCTGCAGCAGGATGCACCTCTACCCACACGTCGCTCACCATTTCTTATTAGTTTGCTGCATAATCGATTTAACGACAGGTTCTATCAGTGTTTGCATGAGTTTGTTGTCTATTAAAGGTGATAAAGCTCCTTTCAGATGGTTAAAACACTTCAAAGACACTGAATCCCAGAGTTCATTTTTAGTTTGAAATGTGTATTTGTGTCGTCTCTGCTTGTGTAGGTTTAAATCTCACACTCACACTTGGTCTAAACCAGGACTAAACCAGGACTAAACCAGGACTAAATCAGGTCTAAACCAGGACTAAATGAGGACTAAACCAGGACTAAACCAGGACTAAATCAGGTCTAAAGCAGGACTAAACCAGGACTAAACCAGGTCTAAACCAGGACTAAACCAGGTCTAAACCAGGACTAAACCAGGACTAAACCAGGACTAAACCAGGTCTAAACCAGGACTAAACCAGGACTAAACCAGGTCTAAACCAGGACTAAACCAGGTCTAAACCAGGTCTAAACCAGGTCTAAACCAGGTCTAAACCAGGACTAAACCAGGTCTAAACCAGGACTAAACCAGGTCTAAACCAGGACTAAACCAGGACTAAACCAGGTCTAAACCAGGACTAAACCAGGACTAAACCAGGTCTAAACCAGGTCTAAACCAGGACTAAACCAGGTCTAAACCAGGACTAAACCAGGTCTAAACCAGGACTAAACCAGGTCTAAACCAGGACTAAACCAGGACTAAACCAGGTCTAAACCAGGACTAAACCAGGTCTAAACCAGGACTCTAACGGAGCTTTCTCAGGACTGTCACAGGTTACTTTGTTGTTGTTTTTTTGGGGTTTTTTTTTTGGATGAATGAGTGACCGCAGTGACGTGATGACCCGCCCCCTGTCCGGTCTTTATCAGGGCTCGCGCAGTCACGGTCACTCACCTCGCGCCGCACACGCACGTACACACGCACGCGATCATGATGAAGAGCGCGAGGACTCTGCAGCGGCTCGTGAGCTCCGTGCCCTCCGCGCGCGCACACCACTGCCCCCCGCGTGCGCCGTCCGTGGGACTCGTGGGCGCCCCGTTCAGCAAAGGACAGGTAAGTCACGTGACAGGTGCAACAGGTGCTCTCCTGTCACCTTCTCCTGTCTTCTCTGCCCATGTCTCTTCTCCTGTGGCGTCCCTTCTTTATTTGTCTCCTCTCTTTCTATACCCTCCTCTATACATCTGTCTCCTCTTCCTTTCTTTATTTCTGTCTCCTCTCTTTCTATACTGTCCTCTCTCCTTGTCTCCTTCCCCCCTCTCTCCTCTTCCCTTCTGTCTTTCCGTCTCCTCTCTTTCTATACCCTCCTCTCTTCTTGTCTCCTTCTCTCCTCTTCCTTTCTTTATTTCTGTCTCCTCTATTTCTATGCCCTCCTCTCTTCTTGTCTCCCTCTCTCCTCTTCCCTTCTTTAGGCTACTCACTCTTTTCCTCTCACCTCTTCTCATCTGCTCTCTCTCCGTCCTCTCTTTCTCTGATTTCTCCTCCTCTCATTTCCCAACCCCTTTGTCTCTCCTTCCCTCCTCTCTCCTTTTCTCGTCTCCCTTTCTCCTCCTCTCCTTTCTTCTCTTCCCTTATCACTGTCTCCTCTCTCGTTCCTCTCCTTCCCTTCTTTTCTCCCTTTCTTTGTCTCCCTCTCCTCTCCCTTTTTTCTTAGATTAACCCTTTGTCTTCTCTCCACTTTCCTTCTCTAGTTTCCCTTTCTTTCTCTTCTCTTTCTTCTCTCCTCTATCCTTTCTCATTCTCTCCTCTTTTTTTCTCCTTCTCCCCTCTCTTCTCTTTCCTTATCTCCTCTCTCTTGTCTAACCCATTCTCTCCTTCTCCCCCCTTCTTCTCTTCTTTTCCCCTCTTTCTTCTCTCCTCTATCCTTTCTCCTTCTCTCTTCTCTCCTCTTTCCTTCTCTCCTCCCTCCTTCTCTTTTCTCCTGCTCTCTTTCTCTCCTCTTTACTTCTCTCCTTTTTCCTTCTCTCCCCTCTCATTCCTCCTTGTCTCCTCTCTCTTGTCCAACCCACTGTCTTCTTCTCTCCTCTTTTCTTCTCTCCCCCTCCTTCTCTCTTCTCTCCTTCTCACTCCTCTCCTCTTTCCTTCTCTCTTCTCTTCTTCTTTCCTCTAACCTTTCTCCTCCTCTCCTCTCTCCTTTCTCCTTCTCTCTTATCTAACCGCTTATTTCCCCTCCTTCTCTTCTACTCTTCTCCTCTTCTCTCTTCTCTCTTCTCTCTTCTCTCTCGTCTAACCCCTTCTTTCCTCTCTTTCTCCTCAGCCTCGGCCTGGGGTGGAGCAGGGCCCATCTCGGATCCGTGAGGCTGGACTGGTGGATCTACTGCGGGAACAAGGTCAGTGTGTCAGATGCCCTCCCTGTGTGTCAGATGCCCTCCCTGTGTGTCAGATGCCCTCCCTGTGTGTCAGATGCCCTCCCTGTGTGTCAGATGCCCTCCCTGTGTGTCAGATGCCCTCCCTGTGCGCAGCATTAGCTTTACAATAAAAACAGGCTAATTATGCAAATGAGGCACACCTTTCACACGACACTTTCAGAACTCCTCAGTCACATTTAAACCGGACTCACATAAATGTTTGACTCAAGTTTGGACTTTACTCTGAGAACGGAGTATTGATCTGTTTAAACTCAACTGTCCAACCAAATATTAACCCAAAGTGTCAGATGCCATCCCTCTGTGTGTGTCAGATGCCCCCTGTGTGTCAGATGCCCCCCTGTGTGTGTCAGATGCCCCGTGTGTGTCAGATGCCCTCCCTGTGTGTCAGATGCCCCCCTGTGTGTGTCAGATGCCCCGTGTGTGTCAGATGCCCTCCCTGTGTGTCAGATGCCCTCCCCGTGTGTCAGATGCCCCCTGTGTGTCAGATGCCCTTCCTGTGTGTGTCAGATGCCCTCCCCGTGTGTCAGATGCCCCCCTGTGTGTGTCAGATGCCCTCCCCATGTGTCAGATGCCCTCCCTGTGTGTGTCAGATACCCTCTCCCTGTGTGTCAGATGCCCTCCCCGTGTGTGTCAGATGCCCTTCCTGTGTGTGTCAGATGCCCTCTCCGTGTGTCTGATCCCTGTGTGTGTCAGATGCCCTCTCCATGTGTGTCAGATGCCCTCTCCATGTGTGTCAGATGCCCTCCCCGTGTGTGTCAGATGCCCTACCTGTGTGTCAGATGCCCTCCCTATGTGTGTCAGATGCCCTGTCCCTGTATGCCAGATGCTCTCCCAGTATGTCAGATTGTCTCAGATTACCTCAGATGCCCTCCCCGTGTATCAGATCGCCTCCCTTCTCACACTCCGGGCTCTTTTCCACAGGCTGTGCGGTGAAGGACTTCGGGGACCTGGATTTTGAGGTGTTTCCCAACGATGCTCCTGTGGGCAGAGTCAAGAACCCACGCGCTGTCGGCAGCGCCACACAAAAACTGTCTCAGGCACTGCAGACCATCAAGAGAGAGAGCCACACAGCCGTGATGCTAGGAGGAGACCACAGGTAGACCTAGACCGGGACTAAACCAGGACTAAACAAGGACTAAAGCAGGACTGGACCAGGACTAAAACAGGACTGGACCAGTATTAAAAAAGGACTGGACCAGGACTAAGGGTGCATTCACATTTGCACATCACCACAGCAAAACTGGGACTAACTCCAAAACAAAACTTGACTAGAACAGGACAAATCCAAGACTAGAACAGAACCAAACCAGGTCTACATCAGGACTAAACTGAGCTCAAATCAGAACTGAACCAAGACCCTCTCTCTTTCCCTTTGTCCTTCCAGTTACATCTGTTTTTTGTTTTGTTTTTTTCATTTCTCTCTCTTTCTCCTCTCTCCTCCTCTTCTCTCTCCTCTTTCCTTTCCACCTCTGCTCACCTCCTCTACACCTCTCTCTCCTCTCCTCCTCACATCTCACCTCTCTCCTCCTCTCCTCCTCTCCTTCTCTCCTCCTCTCCTCCTCTCCTCCTCTCTTCCTCACCTCCTCTTCTCTCTCCTCAGCCTGGCTCTTGGTTTGATCCAAGGTCCAAGGAGATCTCAGCATGGTTGGGGTGAACTTGTCCTCCTCTCCTATCCTCTCTCCTCTTCACCTCCTCTTTCCTCTCTCTCCTCAGCCTGGCACTTGGCTCAATCCCTAGTCACTCCTCTGCAGTAGGAGACCTGAGTGTGGTTTGGGTGGACTTGTCCTTCTCTCCTTCTCTCCTCCTCTCCTCTCTCCTTCTCTCATCCTCTCCTCTCCTCTTCACTTCCTCTCTTTTCTCTCTCCCCAGCCTTGCTCTTGGTTTAATCCATAGTCACTCCTCTGCAGTAGGAGATCTCAGCATGTTTTGGATGAACTTGTCCTCCTCTCCTCTCTCCTCCTCTCCTCCTCTCCTCTCCTCTCTCCTCTCCTCCTCACTTCCTTTCTCTTCTCTCCTCAGCCCTGATCAGCCTGGCTCTTGGTTCAATCCATAGTCACTCCTCTGCAGTAGGAGATCTCAGCATGTTTTGGATGAACTTGTCCTCCTCTCCTCCTCACCTCTCTCCTCTCCTCCTCACCTCTCTCCTCGCCTCCTCAGCTCCTCTCTCTTCTCTCCTCAGCCTGGCTCTTGGTTCGATCCACGGTCACTCCTCTGCAGTAGGAGACCTGAGCGTGGTTTGGGTGGATGCTCACGCAGATCTAAACACTCCTCTGACCTCTGGGACAGGGAACCTTCACGGTCAGCCGCTCAGCTTCCTCCTCCACGAGCTTCGAGACAAGGTACAACAAATACACTCAGAACCATGACAACTATAACCACCATGAGAACCGCCATTACCTGATTTGTTACAGTTTTAACACATGACCAGATACGTTGGTATACTGCTCAAATACCATCCTGTTTGTTTCTGTTTCTAAGAATAAAATTTGTGAAAGAGTTAAACTTTGATATGAATATATTTAAACAGGGGCTACTGTGTAATATTTTTCAGCTTCCTACCATGTTATAACGTTGTTCCCTTTAAAAAAAAAACATGTGTGAAGAGGTTTTAGGTGTCATTTATGAGAAATCTAGTGATCTCTTTCAGGCTGTATTTGAACCCTTCTGAGCTGTAAGATTCTGTACAAGGCTCCGCCCACCTACATCACCCATGGTCCCACATGATAATTCTCCATAAATATACAAAAACGTAATATAAAACTGTACACTACAACTTCACAAACCTGAAGCGATGTGCAGTAATTTTATTAGCAGGATGCACGCTGATTGTGTTGTGTTGTTGCTCTGAAGGGGAAGTGCCAGACACCAAATGGAGGGAGTGTCAAAAATGAATGTAAAAACGTGAAAAAATTATAAAACATGTTAATACGTTGTTTTTGGGTGAATACAGCCTTTTCAAATCAATTAACAGTTCTCTTGATCACATTGTACTTTACCATGAAATATCCAAAAGGGAAAAGCACAAATGTGGAACCTGATCATTTCTATCAGTGACTAGATCATAGACTGTATAAAGAAGTGGACTAAGGGAGTGTGACGTCACCCACTACGTTTGGCAGTGGGTGACGTCATATAAGCTCATCGAGGCTCGCAGTTACAGCGGTGAATTTGGAGCTGAGTCCCATATTTGGAATTTTGATTATCACAGCAACTAAAGAGCATATCAGGAGCGAGGATGTTCGAAGGTAACGCCCATTAGCAACACTGTCAATCAAATCAAACAATCGTGGGAGTGACCTCGGGGGAAAGAGGGCGTCTGATTGGTCTGTTATTAATGCTCACGATAACTGGCCTGTAGAATGTGGTGATGTCATTTAAACACAGCAATAACCTCTGTTTATTTTATGTTTGTGACTGAAATAAAAATGATGGATGTGTCTTTTAACCAATCAGACGGCTGTTCCTCTTCTCAGGTCCCGGCCCTGCCCAACTTCTCGTGGGTGACTCCGTGCCTTCGGGCCAAGCACCTGGTTTACATCGGGCTGCGTGACGTGGATCCCGGAGAACAGTAGGTCACTCTGCAGGTCTGGGTATGGGCTCTGTGTGACCTTTGACTTTTGACCTTTGACCTGCTCCACAGCTTCATCCTCAAGGAGCTCGGGGTCAAGTTCTTCTCCATGAGCGAAGTCGACCATCTGGGCATCGCCAGGGTGATGGAGGAGACCAGCGACTATCTCCACAGCAAGTGAGGAGGAGATACAAGGAGGAGAGAGAGGAGGAAAGGAGAAGAGAGAGGAGGAAAGGAGAGAGAAAGAGGAGGAAAAGAGAAGAGAGGGGCGGAGGAGAGACAGAGAAGGAAAAGAGAAGAAAAAAGCAGAGGAAAGAGAGAGAGAGAGGAGGAGGAGACACATGAAACAGAGGAGGAGAGGAGAGAAAGAGGAGAGAAGGAGACACAAAAAACAGAGGAGGAGGAGAGAGAGGAGGAGAGACAGGAGAGAGGCGGAGGAGAGAGAGAGGAGGAGGAGACACGAGAAACAGAGGATGAGAGAAGAGGAGGAGGAGGAGGGGAGAGAGAAACACAACACAAACGAGGAGACACAAGAAACAGGGAGGAGAGTAGGAGAGAAGAGGAGAGATGAGTAAAGGAGAGAGGAGGAGGTGAACAAGGAGAGGAGAGAGAAAGAGGAGGCGAGGAGACACAAGAAACAGAGGAGGAGGGGAGGAGAGGGGAAAGGGAGAGAAGAGAGGAGGAGGAGAGGAGAGAGAAGGAGAGGAGAGCGAAAGAGGAGAGAAGGAGACACAAGAAACAGAGGAGGAGGAGGAGAGGAGAGAGAGAGGAGCAGGAGAGGGTCAGAGGAGGAGTAGAGGATTCTCGTGGTCCCTGTGTGTTCTGAATGCTCTTTCCTGTCGTAGGGTGCAGAGGCCGATTCACTTGAGCTTCGATGTGGACGCTCTTGACCCCTCCGTGACCCCGGCCACTGGGACCCCTGTGACCGGAGGACTGACCTACAGAGAGGGAGCCTACATCACAGAGAGCCTGCACCAGACCGGTGCTGGACCAGGACTAAACCAGGACAAAACCAGGACTAAACCAGGACTAAACCAGGACTAAACCAGGACTAAACCAGGACTGAACAGGACTAAACCAGGACTGAACAGGACTAAAACAGGACTGAACAGGACTAAACCAGGACTAAACCAGGACTGAACCAGGACTAAAACAGGATTGAACCAGGACTAAAACAGGACTAAACCAGTACTAAACTAGGACTGAACCAGGACTGAACCAGGACTAAAACAGGACTAAACCAGTATTAAACTAGGACTGAACCAGGACTAAACCAGGACTAAAACAGAACCGAGCCAGGACTAAATCAAGACTAAACCAGAACTAAACCAGAACAGAACCAGGACTAAACCAGGACTAAACTAGGACTGAACCAGGTCTAAACCTGTTACAACCATGGAAAAGAAGGCGCCTGATTGGCCTGTTATTAATGTTCATATCTTGATTTAGAGACAAAATAGTGAAATAAAAACTCCAGGATCATGTAGAGTGTATTAAAAGCAACATTTTAAGGTCAGAATGACGAGCCTGACAGAAAGAGGGGCCATGGGGTGATGAGATGTTGATGCTCACAGATATGTACAGGATATGATTATTGATTATTCCTCTGTATTTTTCCCATAGATCTGCTCTCAGCCATGGACCTGGTGGAGGTGAACCCCTGGAGGGCGGATACAGAGGGCGGAGTCAGGTCCACAGTGTCGGCGGCGGTCGATCTCATCCTCGGCTGCTTTGGACGGCGCCGAGAGGGAAACCACGCCTCCGAATACCAGCTGCCTGAGCCCTGAGCCAATCAGAGAATCCAGCAGGACTAAACCAGACCTAAACTAGAACTAAACCAGGTTTTAAACAGAACTGCTGCGACTTGTAATTATCAGATGGTCAAAAAATAATATATTATTTTGACATAATATAAACTGAGGCAAAAGCAAAGTTTATTGAGATATTTAAGGAATGTGAACACAAAAGAGGCACTTGTTCTGATTTAAATGTTTCCTTTTATGTTTTATATTAAATGATTTTGAAATGAGGCACCATATTACCAAAGAATAAAGTTGTGTTTATATTTATTTTGGTTTGATTTTTATTGTAAACGTCCTGTATTACACAAAACTGGCTCTTGTGAGCTTTAAGGCATGTTATAATCCGTTAGCTCCTCAAAAACACACCTGGTGTTGTGTTTTGTTTTATTCACACATGTTTGAGTAACTCTGCATCACTAGTCTGACTACATCTACAACACTCAAAATGCTCTGTTCCACGTGGTGATATCATAATGTTTTCAAATGAACAAATCAATGAACAAATTCCAGGGCTGAAATGATCTAAATGATTCTAATGAAGGTGCATGGAGCACTATGTATATATATATATATATATATATATATATATATATATATATATATATATATATACACACACACACACATATACTGTATATATATATATCACAATCACAACACACACAAGAGTCAAATAAATACAAATGTGACCTTTTTCCATTTTTAATATAATTCTGGAGGTTTAAAGTTGAGTCGAGACCAAGTCGTGATCTGAAAATGCATAAATAATGAAATATGAGGAGTAAACCAGGTCTAAACCAGGACTGAATTAGGACTAAACCAGGTCTGGACTAGGACTAAACCAGGACTCACCTTTGCGTTTCTTGCAGTAGTACAGGACTCCGCTCAGGGCCAGGACCAAACCCAGAAGTGAACCTGAAATTCCTATGGCGATCTTATTTCTGTCTCCATGTGAAACCGGCTCTGAAAAAAAAGAGAAAAAGAGGTGGAGAGGGACTAAACCAGGACTAAAACCAGATTAGACCCAAATTAAACCAGGACTGAACCAGGACTAAACCAGGTCTGAATCAGGAGCCGTCATGGAGAGGGAGGAGTCTGTGAGAGTGAAGTGTCTGGGGAGGGGGAGGCTCACCCCAGGGCACCTCTAGGGCGTCTCTCAGAGCGGCGTGTTCGACCCAACAGGAAACTCTGTCCCCCGACCTGAAACACAAGAACACACTCCTGTCACTGCCCCTGTTACTGCCCGTTACTGCTCCTGTCACTGCTCCTGTCACTGCACCTGTCACTGCTCCTGTCACTGCTCCTGTCACTGCTCCTGTCACTGTTCCTGTCACTGCTCATGTCACTGCCCTGTTACTGCACCTGTCACTGCTCCTGTCACTGCTCCTGTCACTGCTCCTGTCACTGCTCCTGTCTTCTTCTAATTACTGTCGAGTTTTTGCAGTTTTTCAGCTGAGACTTTTCCATCTCCATTTACCTTCCTTGTTCAGTTTCGTAGTGACCTTAGATTTAAACAGCAGCAGTGAGCTGCATCACACATATTTATCAGGGACGCGCGCACCAAACAGATTCTTTCAGTAATACATTTGACCTCTTTTAAAAACAAATGATCAATTTCACTTTTATATATTTCACTTTTTTATCTTAACGTATTAAATTATTTATACTTTTAACCATATTACATGAAATTCAGTCGTTTTATACCAAATAAATTATAATGGGCCTAAACCATCCCTGGAATATGGATGTCACAAGTGAGAAACGCCAAAGAAAAGGGACCAGAGCTGATGAGTTCACCTGAGACGCCTCAAAGTAGTCACCTACAGGGGGGAGGAGCTCACCAGGGAAAGGGAGGGTACCTCACCTGGGGGAGTAGCTGAGCTGGCTGTGGGCCTGGTAGAGCCAGGCTCCATCCGGGAGCGTGTCTGTGGAGGACACCTCTGAGGTGTGAGGCTGCTGGTTGATGGTCCACGAGATGGAGATGCTTCTGGGGAAGAAGCCAAAGGTGCTACAAGTGAAGAGCCTCTGTGAGCCTCCAGAGGGCGCTGTAGAGGTTAGCACGGCCTCAGGAGTCACTGGAGACACACAGAATAATGAAAGTTATTTTGTTACATTTGTCTGGGACCACAGCCCAACTAGCAGATGTTTTACTGTCTCTTTTGAATTAGATCTGCGTGTCTATGATCATATTTATTGGCTGAAAAAGTACCAAACTATTATTTATTAATTATATAAACGAGATGTCTCTCTTTCTAAGCTCTACCATCCTGTAGGCCCTTGCCTTCCTCTAAGCTCCACCCTCCTATAGGCCCCAGTCCCTGTAAGCTCCACCCTCCTATAGGCCCCAGTCCCTGTAAGCTCCAACCTCCAATAAGGTCCACTCTGCTGTAGGCCCCACCCTCCTGTAGGCGCTGGGAGGTGTTTGGGGGCCATGGAGGACTATCACCTTAGGG
This sequence comes from Periophthalmus modestus, assembly GCA_019594935.1. Classification (NCBI taxonomy): domain Eukaryota; kingdom Metazoa; phylum Chordata; class Actinopteri; order Gobiiformes; family Gobiidae; genus Periophthalmus; species Periophthalmus modestus. Next base: position 19,271,884 of record JAIEZT010000304.1, read on the forward strand.
ATCAGTGCTCCAACACACTTTACAGTATAAACTTAACAGTGTAAACTTTACAATGTAAACTTTACAATGTAAACTGTGGGTGGAGAGCGCTGACCTCGACTGTGGGGATGTGGTCAGACAGTGGGAGGAATGCTTTGAGGATCTTCTCATTAGCATTATTACACTCCTGACTCAAACATGACTCAGACCTGAGGACCAAGGACTGAGACTGGACCAGTGACAACTCTCAAGCTCCTCCTCCTACTTTTGTATCTGTTTTAAAGTGTGGAAAGTAATAAGAAACTCTGAGATGGACTGGACTTGAATTCAGTTTTACATGTTCAAGACTGGGAGATGTAAAGACCTGACTCAGACAGGTGCTTTACTGTGGGTAAATTCAGTGAAAAAGAACCCATAACCCTAATGTGGAGATTTCCTATGATCAGGTCCCACTGCACCAGAAATAAAACTGCTGTAGTGTTTTAGTTCAGACTCACTGGTTCTGGTCAGAGCATTCTTGTACCACATGCGCACGTGTGGCAGACAGTAGTGTTGTTTCATCAATCGTCTCCAGGTCAGTCGATCAGTGTCATTGTTGGCGATGTTGGCCTCACGCAGCCCAAACTCTGTGTACCCAGTGTACCGGTCCACACGGCTGGAGAAGCGCAAGAACTCCACACGGTTATAATACATAGAGGAAACATACTCGATGTCCTTCAGGTCTGAGGAGTTAAACCTGCAGAGCTCTGTGGCATAAGCAAGGAACCCATCTGAAAAACAGAGTCAGAGTTAGTATCCAACATGTGGGAGGGCATCTGACACACAGGGAGGTCATCTGACACGCAGCGTTTTACCTGAAGTGCTGATTCCCAGCAGGATTCCCAGCAGCAGCAGAGAGGCTCCGAGCAGCTCACCTGTTGTCATGTTTCCTCTGAATCTACTGCACCTGCCTCAAATGCACCTGTCTGCTGGACCTCACCTGTCTCTTACCTGTCCCTCAGCCCCTCACCTGTCTCTTACCTGTCCCTCAGCCCCTCACCTGTCTCTGACCTGTCCCTCAGTCTCTCACCTGTCTCTGACCTGTCCCTCAGTCTCCTGCCTCTCTCTCACCTGTCCCTCAGCCCCTCACCTGTCTCTCACCTGTCCCTCAGTCTCTCACCTGCCCCTCCTTCTGTCACCTATCTCTCAGTGTCTTACCTGTCCCTCATCTGTCCCTCAATCTCCTACCTGTCTGCTCTCTTCTGTCCCTTCTGTGTGAGTGCTGTTGTATAAGTCTGTTCATGTGACATGTCATCTTTCACCAGGTAAACTGCTCCTGGCTCTTAGCCTGGGACTATAGTGAGGTTTCAGTTCATTTTCATTCAAACACAAACAGATGACTATAAAATCTATACTGTAATATTTAAAATAAATCACCAGGCTCTGTCTCTCCTTATTCAGGCACCGAAGAAGTGTCCTGCCCAACTGAACATAGACAGTTTGAACCACCATTAAATCTGATCTCACAGCTCATGGGAGCAGCTGATCAGCAGATATTACAGAGCTTTAAGGAGTTATGTCAAAATCTGTGAATATGAATACAGTGTCCCTCAACTGGTTGTAGGTTTGTATGGATTTAAAAATAAAGTATTGACTGTTGAAAAATATTGTGTCTTTTCTTTTTTTATCAAAGATTGATGCTGCATAACCTGAATTTCAGGTTGGCTTGTGTTCCTTTTCTGTTTCTTTGCCTCTTTGACGTGGCGTCATGTTTGAGGAAGTATGAAAACTATGCAGTGTGTGTGTGCACAAAGCTGCTAAAATCAGACTCCACCCAACTACTACGCCCATCTGCCATCATCTCTATCCCCTCACCCCTCTACCCTTTAAAGTCTAACATCTACAGTCTAAAGTGTATTCTGAGAGAGATGGAAGATTAATCTAAAGAGATGACAAATAAAAGGATGCGATTAGGAAGGGCACTGTAGTTTTTCCAAAAAGACCCTGTGGTTTTTCATTCCTGTAGCTCAGGCCTTACTCACAAATAGAATCTCAGATATAATCATGCTTTATGTGAAAGTTGTTTCTGAAAATAAGAATGCATTAAAATATTATCAAATGTAAACACATTGTAGAAAGTATAAAGAATAGTAATAATTTGATTAAGTTTAATTTTAAGTTAAAGCAGAACTCATGGCCTTTGTAAGTGCCTGGTTTAGAGAAGAAGAGTTTTGGGACATTAAAGTCATATCTGCCACTGTAGCTATAATACTTTACCAATACTTTACCCAGTTAAACTTTTCTGAGGGTCTGGGAGCTCTTGTCCCACATCACTGACATATCTGCAAACTGTAAATCACTTTTCACTCAAGTTAAAGATTTAAGAAAATGTATTGACCAGGAATGGAATGTGCAAATGAAGTTTAAATATATAGTGCATCAGTCGAACCATAAGCTGAGACTGATTAATCAGAAGCGCCTTTTGTATCGTGGTCATGGCACATGTAAATATGTCTCTGCTGCAGCTTCATTACACAGACAGCTCCAGGGTCCAGTTAGAGCCAAAGGTTAAAAGTCATAGGAGGCTTTATGTAGGCCAAAATTACTTTAGTTTATTGAACATTTCTACTTAAAGTTCTGGTGCCATGGCAACAGTGAAGGGGTGCTTCTCACAGTTTCACAGATCAATATAAGGACATTACACCATTAAATAATTATCCACACATGACTCTCACACTCAAACACATCAGCGACATCATAGATGACATCACAGCGTCTGTCTAATCTGTGACGCTCTTCGCGCTTTCCCTTTGATGAAGAAGAACGTCCCGATGGCAACACCTCCCAGTGCCAGGACCAGCCCCAGAGCACTGAACACGGTGGGGGCCACAGGGGGGTGCTCCTGCTCTACAGCTGAAACAGACAGGAGTATTATTATAAATATGTACTAAAATATATCATAATATCACATAGTAAGTGTGTGTGCGTATGTGTATTTCCCCAAGCAAGTCTCCTCAGTCTTCCTCTAGAGCCTCTGAGCTCTGACAAAACATTATATATTACAACGGAATCACATGGTGAGGTGTGACCAGGCAGACCATGACAATCATGGCTTCAGAATTAATATGTGGAATTAAAACATTGTGTGGTACTTTTCAAGGGACGGAGATCTGAAAGGACAGGTGCGTGGTCTGATCGCATCTATGTGTAAATACTAGTGATATACCCAATTACCCATTAGTATTCCTGTTCTGTGCTGCCTTGAGCCGGATCCTTTATTCTTCCAAAAAGAAAGTTGACAGGCAACTGTGAATCTTGACAGAACATTAGAAAGAAGGGAGACTCACCATGGACTGATTTAGTGTGGTGTTATAGGCGAATGTTACTTGAGGCAAGTAGCAGGACCAATCCCTCTTCTTGGTGACTGGCAGGATGCGGAGGAGATTATGCAAAGTGAGATTAAACCTTTCACATTGGCCATTTCCCGCAGGATGGTAGGGCGTAGTGTGTGTTTTCTGGACGTTGCACATTTGACAAAGTTGCTTGGTTAAGGTGCTTCCTTCCTTGATTGGAGTGGATGCGAGCAGATACTCGGAATTTACTGAATACTGATACTGAATTTGTAGAACCATTCCATCACCAGGACCTTGGCAACAGTAGATGCCCTCTGAGCACGAGTGGGCACAGCTTGCAAGTGTACTTCGAGATCACATCCGTCATTATTATTACATTCTCCATTCCATTCTGCAAAGGCTTGAGAAGAGTGAAGTCAATGGCCAGTATATGGTTAAGACTGGAGGCCAGTAAGTGTCCCATGTATGACCCAGCAGCAGTTTGAGTCTCTTTGGCCACTTGACACCGGTCACACTCCTGGCACCATCGATGAATTTTAGCATTCATCCTGGGCCAATAACATTGTTGGTGGACCAGCTCCAATGTCCTCTCAATACCTTGATGTCCGTTTCTGATGGAGTTGATTTAACACCAGTTATTTCAGTGAAGGGCCTCCTCTCCCTTAAGTGTAATCCTCTGGTAGAGGACACTGTCCTCGGTGAGGAGCCATGACAACTGTCGGACGAGAGATATAACTTCTTTAGAGAGATGACTTCGCTCTACTGCATCTGGACACTTTCCTCGCTTCCAAAACATCATGAACTCTCCAATAGGATCTGCATCCTGTAAAGCACAGAGGCTGTGGTACTGGAAGGCCCAAGGACATGGGAACTAAGTCATTGCTGCTCATAGGATTTTGGTGTGAAAGTGCGTCCACATTCTTATTTTATTTAGCTCTGGCCAGATGACTGAGGGGATTATTGTCTGTAAACCACGCATTTTTGTCCAATCAGGTAGTCTCTGAACTTTTCAGTCATCGCCCATTTAAGAGTAAGAAATTCAAGTTTCATTGAACTGTAATTGTTCATATTTCGTTCAGTAGGGTGAAGGCCTCGGCTTGCACAAGCCACACACTTAATTTTTCCATCCTGTTCTTGTGAGAGGACCACATCCAACCCACTGTAGCTGGCATCTATGTCAAGAATGAATAGTAAAGAGAAGTTGGCACAGGATAGGAGCTGCCACCCACCTGCAATTGAGTTCATTGAAACTACTCACACTCTTGGGTCCAGGCAGTGGGCAGTGGTACCTTTGAGGGCCTCCTCATTTTGGTCCCAGTCAGCTCAGCCACAAGATGGTGCAGAGCGGTGGCCAGCTTGGCGAAGCCTTCAATGAACCTGCGGTAATAGCTGGTAAACCCAAAGAAAGAGTACACTTTTAGGGTTAGGCCACTTTGACATCGCTTCAATTTCACGGGGATTGGGAGAGACTCCATCCCGGGAAATTACATGGCCCAGATAGCCCACCTCAGTCTTGAAGAATGAGCACTTTGCCCATCTTGACGTTGAGTCTCTCCTTCTGCAGGCGAGTGAGTCCAGCCAAGCGACATGCTCCTCAATAGTGAATGAGAAGATCACAGCATCGTCCAGATACAGTAACAATTATTGACAGTTCTGATCACCAAAGATTCTTTCCATTAGTGTTTGGAATGTTGAGGGCGCATTGCACAGGTCAAATGGCATTCCATTTCATTTACACAAGCCAAAGGATGTGCAAAAGGCCGTCTTCATTTTATCCTTCTCAGTTACTGGTACCTGGTTGTACCCTGCAGCCAGATCGGGCGTCGAGAACCATTGGGCTCAAGAGAGGGCATCGGGTGACTATTTGAGGCAAGGGGAAGGCATCATTGCAGGTTTTTTACTGTTAAGGAGCTGATAATCAACACACAGGAAAAGGCTGCCATCTTTCTTTTTGACCAATATGATGGGAGATGCAAAGGGGCTACGACTTTCCTGAATTACCTGTGCATGCAGAGGCTGAAGAAAATATGTGCCTTGGCAGCCTCATACTTGGACGGCGGTCCATAGCAATGTACATAGTACCTCCAGTAACATGAACTAAGGATGGAGAAACAAAAAGACCTGCTGGCAGGCCATTGGTACAGGGCTCAAACAACCGGGGCTGTTCACGCCAGCTCGGGTTGAACCTGCTCTCATCGGTGAAGAGCACAGGACGCCACTGGTCCCTTTGCCAATTCTGGTGGTCTATGGAAAATGCCAATGGAGCTCTATGGTGCTGGGCAGTGAGCACAGGGGCCTCAACAGGACATCGGGCCCTCAGGCCACCCTCGTGGAGACTGTTTCTGATTGTCTCATCAGAAACATTCACACCATTGGCCCGCTGGAGGTCATTCTGTAGGGCTCTAGCAGCACTCATCCTGTTCCTCCTTGCACAAAGGAGCAGATACCAATCGTGCCGAGGGTTTGAGGACCTTCTACGACCCTGCCCAGCTCTCCTGGAGTAACTACGTTACCAAATGCAGAGGGGACTGACTACGACCTCTGCCACCCTCTGGCATCCCTTCTTGTTCCCACCTAATGGCTTCAGTGCAACCCTGGATAAGGGTGGCAGTTGGATTTCTATGGACATGCTGTTTTTAGGTTCGGCGGAGGGCCCAATCAAAAACATGTTCAACAAATTGGTCCCTTAACAAAACGTCTTTGTTTTTAGGATTTATTTTTTTTCACAACTTTGTCCATCAAACACAACAAAGCAAGTGAGAACTCTTGGAGCATCTCATCCTTCCTGTAAGCACGCATATGACTTTTTACAGGAACTCTATGGATGTACAAAGACGTTATTGGAGTCCTCGCGCTCTTCTAATGAGCGATATTTTATCACCTCTCATGCTTCACCCTCCAAGTGGTTACAAAGAAAAGGTTTTTCCACTGGAGTACAGCGGAGTAAGCGAAGACAAACTTCCATTTCCTCAAGCAACTCTTTAATGTTTAGTCCAGTATTGCCTCTAAACATGGGGAACTTTCTATCCCCATGTTTAGAGGCAATCAGCTATCGGGAAGTCGGAGATGCTCCCAGGGGTTGAGCTTGACGTTGAGGCAGAAGTCCCTGGTTGAGCATCATCCTCATCTGGTGGCTGCTCCTGCATCCTTCGATTCTCTACCTGGAGCTGGGCGACCAAGTCCCTTAGTTGGGCCAATTCCTCCTCCATGGACATAAAGCAGAAGAGAACAAGGCAGCACCAGCCAACAAGGTTTCCCCCCAACCTTGCTGCTGTTTTGCAGCAAAAATACACAGAGATGTTTACATGCAAACCAACTGGGTCAAAAATTACACATCTCCGTCTCTTTCAGAATCCTTGAATTTGTGGTAATCACCCACTGAGGGGACGTATAAGATATTTAAGACCTAGGGGTCACAATAAAATTTATAATTTAAAAAGACACACAGGTAAGATCCTGAATTAAAAAGATGACAGATGAAAAACAATTAAAATTATTTTATTTAAAAAGAGATTTAAAGTTGAAATGAAAATTGTTGTATATGACTAATATAAAATTAAACAAGACAACTAAATTTGGAAAAGTATAGTTGAAACAAAATTAAGTTGAATTTTATTAGAAAAAAAAAAAAGATAAAAGTTGAATTACAAAATAGGCCTAAGAATTACAAATTTGCAGCTTAAAATTACCAAAGAAACAGAATGAGCTAGCTGAGCCACCAGTGTTGAGCAGACTATCAAAGGTGTGCTACCACATACTCACCTCAGTGGACAAAGCAGATGACACAACAAATGAAAAGTGCATAAACTAAACTAAATCACATGAAAAGGTGTTGGAACCTCATCAACACGCCTAGCCCAAGCACCAGGAGGCACCCAACATCACTGAAACAAGACAAAGGTAATTGCATGACTGACCCAGTTACAACCTGCTTGCAAAACTACTAAGGCAGAGCAGAGCAAAACAAGCAGACCAGAACAAATATAAAACACAACAGATGAAAAAAAAAGCAGCGGGTTTAGCCTACAAGAACAGAATTATTTTTAAAAACTCACCTTTATTTGTTACATCTTATTTTATGGCAACCAAACTTACCACCCTTTAATGACCAGCAGGCACTAAACCAGCCCTTTGTAGCAGATCGGCCCTGGGTTGGACTCCCAGAACAGGACCACTAATGGAAATAAATAATTTAAATTAACTTACAATTTAAACCATTTATAAAGAGCCTTTTTCCTATCTTGCAATCAACCCAAAAAGTAAAGCACAGCAGCAGTAAAGAGCCTACCATACTGGGGGCAGGTGGCTTAAATAGTCTCTAACGAGGAGGGCTTGATCAAGGGTGGAGCCCACAGAGGTGCTTTCAAGGACAACCCCACTACATCTACAAACCAAAATTAATCTGAAGATGAAATAAAACACAAGAGTTTATTTTCCATTACAACACTCACATCATGAGGACCTGCCTCTTATGATACAAAAATGAGGTCTCTGACATAAATCCTTTATTATTAGGTCAGCAACCTGATTGTTCAGTTCAGATCTTAGGTTCAGGATAGAGCTTTGGTTAACGTTAGGGTTAAGGTTAGGACCAGTCTCCAGGAAATAAATGGAAGTCAATGGAATGTCCCCAACAAGCATGGAAACCAACGTGTGTATGGTTAGAGTAAGACTCTGTAAAAGCGTGCCATCCTCTGGGTGCCCCTCACAGCGGGGTGAGCATGTATGTGTATATGTGTGTGTGAGTGTGTGTGTGTGTGTGTGTGTGTATGTGTGTGTGTATATATGTGTGTGTATCTGTGTATGTGTATCTTTATGTGTATTTGTGAGTTTGCGTGTGTGTGGGTGTGTGTGTGAGTGGTGAGACTCACTGTAAAAGCGTGCCATCCTCTCGGGGCCCCTCATAGCGGGGTGCTCTACACTGCAGCTGTACACCTGCCCCTCCTCTGGGAGGAGCTGTAGTCTGGAGAGCTGGTAGAAGGCTCCGTCCTCCTGAAGAAAGGCCTGGGACACCCAGAAGGAGCTCACGTTCCTCTCATCCAAAGTCCAGAAGAACCGGATCGGGGCTGGGTAGAACCCAGAGGCCAGGCACAGCAGCATGTTCTGGTCCCCCACATGCACAGGGGTCCTGGGGTAGAGCATGAGCAGAGAGGGGGGGTCTGGGGACAGGAGTCACTATGAGGAGGTGTCTGACATAATTCTGATCATAGTTAGGGCCCAAGCACAAAGTGGGAAGAGGGCAAGTCAGCGAATCACCTATTGTGATTGTAAAATTTTGAGGAAAATTTAAGATTAAAAATCATATAAGTCAATCTGTTTATTGTGTACTTATTATTATTTATGGAGGCTGTTCATACACCCCATGGATGGGTCCGGCGGTCAGTCATATATATATATATATATATATATATATATATATATATATATATATATATATATATATATATATATATAATACACCCCTACCTTTAGTACTGCTTGCAGTTCTAATCACCCTCAGTCGTCCAGGTCTGATCCATAGCAAAAGATGAAGTTCAAATCTGTCAACTGGAGAAATCGTTGTAGGAGTGAAGACGTTTCGCTGCTCATCCAAGCAGCTTCTTCAGTTCTGATCTGATTAGTCCAGATATGTGGATGACAACTGGACTAACTGGATATGTGGATGACAACTGGACATATCTGGACAGATTTTAGTCCAGATATGTGGATGAGAACTGGACTAAAATCAAAATTCAAGATCTGGAGCCCTTTACTGCACATATTAATGCGGTGGATCCTAACATCAAGTTCACACGGGAAGAAGCCAAAGAGAACAAACTGTCCTTCTTAGACTGTGCAGTAACAATAAGAGAAGACCGACGTCTCCAGGTAGAAGTCTTCAGGAAGCCCACACACACAGACCAATACTTGCTGTTTGATTCACACCATCCACCGCAGCACAAACTTGGAGTTATCCGTACATTACAACACAGAGCTCAAGTGGTGCCCACAAACACAGAGGGAAAAGTGAAGGAGGAGCAACACGTGGAGAAAGCCCTCTCTGTTTGTGGATATCCAAAATGGGCCTTCAATAGATCTAAGAGAGCTAAAAAACAAGATGGATCAGAGGATCTTCAGAGAGTATGAGATTCCTGTCTTTTTCAAACCTACAAACACGTTAAGACAAAAACTGGTTCACTCAAAGGACAAAACCCCGAGCCACAAACAAAGTAATATAGTCTACTCTATTCAGTGTAGTGAAGATGCAGTGAGCGTTACATTGGAGAAACTAAACAGCTACTCCACAAGAGGATGTACCAACACCAGTGTGAGAGTTCCCCTGGACCCCAGTCCGCCGTGCATCTACATCTCAAAGCCACTAACCACTCCTTTGAGGATAGTGAAGTTCAGATCCTAGCCAGAGAAAATAAATGGTTTGAGAGGGGAGTTAAAGAAGCTATTTTTGTTAGGAAAGAGAATCCTTCCTTAAACAGGAATGGAGGCCTGAGACATAATCTCTCCCCCATCTACAATTCCATCCTCAGACCCAGAACAATGAGAACAATAGCAGGGTCGTTAAGGGCTGAATAGGGTAGTTTCAGCTGAAACTGGAGACAATAGTTGTTTACAGTTTCAGTGTAGTTAGCCCCTCCCTGCAGGTAGATATAAGGCAGTGGCCACCAGCGATCTGACCAGAACTGAAGAAGGGGCTTGGATGAGCAGCGAAATGTCTTCACTCCTACAACGATTTGTCCAGTTGACAGATTTCAACTTCGTCTTTTGCTATGAATCACACAGATACTCTATAGCAGTGGTTCTTAACCTGGGTTCGAATGAACCCTAGGGGTTCGGTGAGTCAGTCAAGACACACACCCAACTCATATGATTTGTGATGAGACGCCCTGCTTGGCCATCACGCTACATTGCTTGGCCAATCTGTGCTGCAGAGAATTTGGTGCACTCAGTAGTCAACTTGTGACTGTCGTGATGGTTTGTCATGGAATTTATTTTTTAACTCTATAGCGTCAGATGCTGTCATCGCCAATAGACTCGCAGACTGCAAGCATCTCCAGACGCCGGCCATGTCCCAATTCGACAAATGCACCCTTCGATGTGCCTATCGAAGTACCCGCCCGACCTAAATACGCCGTTTGAACGATGCCTTTAAGGGCACTTTGGTGAATTGAGACACGGCATGAGACACGGAACAGACTTTGCTGTAAAAATGACATGAGAGTGGCACTCGCCAAGGTGCATTTCTGAACTAGTCTCAAAGGCAACAGCAGAAGTCATACTGATTTGCATTTAATATTCATTATTGTTTTAGCCTGATGGAAATTAGGTGATGGGTGTGTGTTAAAATGTTAAAAATAATAAATAGCATAAATACAATAAGTTCATTATTGGAATACATAAGGTTCAAAAATTTAAATCATTTCAGTGTAGTAGTATTAAAAAAGGAGCTGTGTTCGCATCGCCGGCAGTAAGTCAGACTTGTTCCCGGTGCATGTTGGACTCCGTCAGGGCTGCACTTTGTCACCGGTTCTGTTCATTGTATTTATGGACAGAATTTCTAGGCGCAGTCAGGGGCCGGAGGGGGTCTGGTTCGGGAACCACAGGATCTCATCTCTGCTGTTTGCAGATGATGTTGTCCTGATGGCTTCTTTGAGCCAGGACCTGCAGCAGGCACTGGGGTGGTTTGCAGCCGAGTGTGAAGCGGCTGGGATGAAAATCAGCACCTCCAAATCCGAGGCCATGGTTCTCAACCGGAAAAAGGTGGTTTGCCCTCTTCGGGTGGGTGGAGAGTCCTTGCCTCAAGTGGAGGAGTTCAAGTATCTCGGGGTCTTGTTCACGAGTGAGGGAAGGATGGAGCGTGAGATTGACAGGCGGATTGGTGCAGCGTCTGCAGTGATGCGGTCGCTGTATCGGACCGTTGTGGTAAAGAAGGAGCTGAGCCGAAAGGCAAAGCTCTCGATTTACCGGTCAATCTACGTTCCTACCCTCACCTATGGTCATGAGCTCTGGCCGAAAGGACAAGATCGGAGATACAAGCGGTCGAAATGAGCTTCCTCCGCAGAGTGGCTGGGCGCTCCCTTAGAGATAAGGTGAGGAGCTCAGTCACACGGGAGGAGCTCGGAGTAGAGCCGCTGCTCCTTCACGTCGAGAGGAGTCAGTTGAGGTGGCTCGGGCATCTATTCCGGATGCCCCCTGGACGCCTCCCTAGGGAGGTGTTCCAGGCACGTCCTACCGGGAGGAGGCCCCGGGGAAGACCCAGGACACGCTGGAGGGACTATATCTCTCGGCTGGCCTGGGAACGCCTTGGGGTCCTTCCGGAAGAGCTGGAGGAAGTGTGTGTGGAAAGGGAAGTCTGGGCCTCCCTACTGAAACTGCTGCCTCCGCGACCCGGCCCCGGATAAAGCGGAAGAAAATGGATGGATGGAGTATTAAAAAAGGTCATGTATGTAAAAAAGGTATGTATGTAATTTGTTGTGAGTTTCATGCATTGTATTGGTTTTGTTCTTTGAACACAGTGATGTTAATGCACAGTTCATTTTGTGCACTAGTAAAACTCGCCTATGTCTTGAATTTGAAAAAAATCATATTCAATAAAGAAGAGTTCAGCGAATGTGTATATGAAACTGGTGGGGTTCAGTACCTCCAACAAGGTTGAGAACCACTGCTCTATAGTTACCCAGGGCAGACATTTTCTAATAATATAATTATAGTTAGTTACCCAGGCGTGCTGGCAGGTCCTTCATGCCCTTCTTCTCCAACCTGAGGTTCCTCTTACATAGTTCTAGTTGGTTGAGCGCGTGCTCGTACTCTCCGTCTAAAGTCACATGTCCGATGAAGTCGGGCTGTGGTTCCACTCCTCCGTTGTTCTTAAAGTCTGCATACCAGTATACCTCCTGGTCCAGAGTGTACATGTGCTGAACATCTTCATCTGAGTCTGTGTGAGAGCAGCCTCCTAACCACAGGTCCTGATGGAACTCTGAGAAGAAACACACAGATACTCCCTGTGTGTCAGATACCTCCTCTGTGTGTCAGATTCTATTCTGGACAAAACTGAACAAAAGATCAAAATCACCCTGCCTGAAAGATTATGCTAAAAATCACTCGGGGACAGTTTTCTTTTTTTTTTTTTTTTTAATTTATTTGGTTGGGACAGTGCATGTTAATGAACAGACATGAATGTAAACACGCCGGGTTATAGCCAGAGGCTAATTTCCACCCGTTGTCCCAAGGGCTGGGGTAGGTGGGTTAAGTGTCTTGCCCAAGGACACAACGACAGCATTCATCTGTGAGGGCTGGAATTGCACCGCCAACCTTCAAGTCAGTGGATCTAACCACTCAACCAATGATGTTTATGTAGAGAGCGGGATTTGAACCGCCAACCTTCGGATCAGTGGACAAACACTCAACCTACTGAGCTACTGTCGCCCATGTCGCGACACTTAAGGTAGTTCAACAGACCAGCTAACTGTACACACATAGGTGTGATAGTCTCAGTGTAGTCAGCTCCTCCCTTCAGACACATAACACAAAACGTCTTCACTCTACAACAGTTGCCAGATTTTAATGGAATTTTGCTACTCTTTTGTAACATTTGAGGTACCCCTCTAGTATGTGTAGTACTTCTCTGTAGTATCTGTAGTAGTACTCTGTAGTATTTGTAATATCTTTACTGTTACTAACCTTTGGCAGAGGCCGAGAGCAGAGCAAACAGCAGCAGCTCCAGCTTCATCTTCGCTTTGACATAAACTCATAAACACAGGTACATACACCTGAGAGCTCAGCCAATCAGAGCACACTGCGGCGGCAGACACCAGGTAGAACACAGGAACATACACATAAGAGCTCAGCCAGTCAGAGCACACCGCGTCATCAGTCACCAGGCAGACACTAAGGTAAACCAGGTAATACAGGATTTACACAAGTGCTGCCCTCACGTTCTTCATGAGCCTTTTTACAACACTCTTTTTGACCCCTGTAAAAATATAATACCATCTTCAGACTTCAGTTCTAACAAAAAAAAAAACTAAACAAAACAAAAAAGAATCATATTTGACCTTTTATCACAGTTTTGGACATATCACTGAGATTTCAAAATTGTCTTTTTGGTGCTCTTATACAGGTGTGGTTATAGAAAGACACCACAAATATGCCACAAACACACACTACGGCATGATACTGCCAAAGGTAACATACACACATGTATACACACATATATGCACATACTCACATGCTCTATACACACAATCTCATACACCACACACAGATCGTTCTCCATGTGTGTGTGGCTCGCTCAGTCAGTCCGGGCTTGGCTAGTCCAGACCTGGCTGGGATCAAGTTCCATAAGAGTCTCCTGTTGGCGAGTCCTGGGTCTTCCCTGAGGCCTCCTCCCAGTGGGACACCTCTGCTGCTCCTCTCTACTCTGCGGCGGAAACTAATTTCGGCTGCTTATATCGACGATCTTGCCCTTGCGGCCAGTTCCCAAATCTCATGACCATAGGTAGGGCCGGGCCTAGGCTTTAGGGGCCCTAAGCTGAATTTACCATCGGGGCCCTTGCCACTTCAGTGCCACATATTCATATTTGACAACATTAAGACATCACCACAACTGGTTGTAAAAAGACTGAAAATTCTCGAGGCTCGCAATAGCCTCAAGTATAACAATATAAAAGCATTCTGCACATTTTTTTCTTGGTTTCTGGTGTATTTTAATGTGTTCCTGTTCACTAAAGTGGACTTACACTACCGTTCAAAAGTTTGGGGTCACTTAGAAATCTCTTTATTTTTGAAAGAAAAGCACAGTCTTTTCAATAAATATAACTTTAAACTAATCAAATACACTCTATACATTGTCAATGTGGTAAATGACTATTCTAGCTGCAAATGTCTGGTTTTTGGTGCAATACCTACATAGGTGCATAGAGGCCCATTTCCAGCAACTATCACTCCAGTTTTCTAATGGTACAATGTGTTTGCTCGTTGTGTCAGAGGCTCATGGGTGATTAGAAAACCCTTGTGCAATCATGTTAGCACAGTTTAGCTGGTTATAGAAGCTATAAAAGTAGCATCGGTAGTATCTGGAGCATCACATTTGTGAGGTTGATTAAAAGCTCAAAATGGCCAGAAAAAGAGAACTTTCATGTGAAACTCAACAGTGTGCTCTTGTTCTTAGAAATGAAGGTTATTCCATATGAGAAATTGCCAAGAAACTGAAGATTTCCTACAATGGTGTGTACTACTCCCATCAGAGAACAGCACAAACAGGCTCTAACCAGAGTAGAAAGAGAAGTGGGAGGCCCCCTGCACAACTGAAGAAGATAAGTACATTAGAGTCTCTAGTTTGAGAAATAGACCCAGCTTCATTAAATAGTACCTGCAAAACGCCATTGTCAACATCTATAGTGAAGAGGCGACTCCGGGATGCTGACCTTCATCCTACAACAGGACAATGACCCAAAGCACACCTCTCTGCCTCTTTTTTGACCCTCAGAGTTCATTTCTCTAAAGAGCAGTGGCCTCTGAGCTGAGCACTGTGCAGAGGTGACCATAAAGATGTACATGGGCAGAGGTGATCAGAAAGATGCACATTAACTGTTCTGCACATTAAGTGCATCTGTAATTATATGTGATGGTCAATGATGATTTTCTAAAGGTTTTTATAGTTCACAGAGGATATCAGTGCAGTCCTTGTTTTCACGATATAGTAGCATGCAAACAATGCTAAGTGGGGCTGGTGATTCCTTGCCTGTGCTTGAAAAAAAAACAACAACATTCAGTTCACACACACACACATACACACACACACACATACACAACCATACCAAATTATTCACACACATAATCAGTCAATTTCAGATATACAAATCCTCTTTTTTTCATGCACATTTACTGATAGGTGCAAACTTGCTTTAGCCATTTCTTTGTCACATGTGTAAACATTTGAAAACTTGTGCATGTTATAATCTCATTTGGCAAACTATTCCACTGACTCATAGCAGCAATAGAGAAAGACGATTTAGGGAAAGAGGTCCTACATTTTGGAACGCTGCTCTCTCCTCTAGAGGGCGCCCTGGTGACTCGAGTTGTTTTTTCTGAGCTCAGTGAGACAAACCTTCTTAGGGGAGGACTAGCAATACCATTAAATTTCAATGTTTTTTCTGGTTTATTGGTAAAGATCAGGTCATGAGTGTTTGAGAAGTTTTTGTTTCAGAGCAGGAAACTCTGTCCCCAGACCTGAAACAGAGGAACATAGTCCTGTCACTGCTCCTGTCACTGCTCCTGTCACTGCTCCTGTCACTGTAGTTTCCTTCTAATTACCCTGTCGACTTTTTTGCAGTTTTTCAGCTGAGACTTTTCCATCTCCATTTACCTTCCTTGTTCAATTTTATAGTGACCTTAGATTTAAACAGCAGCACTGAGCTGCAGGTTTGAAAGTTCCTACACTGAAGAACAAGGAGATGTAATCCATTTTTAAGTGCTTTTAATGAAGAGATCCACGTCAACAGGTGGAAAATCTGTGAGCTCCCAAACCTGCGTCATGACATCACACATATTTATCAGGGACACTCGACCAAACAGATTCAGTAATACATTTGACTGTTTTAAATACACTTAAATACTGTCTTAAATTATTCAATTATTTATACTTTTAACCATAATTACTTGAAGTTCAATTGTTTTAGACAAAATAAATTATAATGGGCCTAAAATATCCCTGGAATATGGATGTCACAAGTGAGAAACGCCAAAGAAAAGGGACCAGAGCTGATGAGTTCACCTGAGACGCCTCAAAGTAGTCACCTACAGGGGGGAGGAGCTCACCAGGGAAAGGGAGGGTACCTCACCTGGGGGAGTAGCTGAGCTGGCTGTGGGCCTGGTAGAGCCAGTCTCCATCTGCGAGTGTGTCTGTGGAGGACACCTCTGAGGTGTGAGGCTGCTTGTTGATGGTCCACGAGATGGAGATGCTTCTGGGGAAGAAGCCAAAGGTGCTACAGGTGAAGAGCCTCTGTGAGCCTCCAGGGGCCACTGTAAGGGTTAGCAGGACAGCCCGAGCAGTAGATGCTTTACTGTCTCCTTTGACTTAGATCGATGTTAGAAGTGTCTCTGATCAGTTTGATCATATTTATCGACTGAAATGAACTGGACTTGAACTCAGTTTTACATGATCAAGATTTGGCGATCAAAAGACCTGACTCAGACTCGGGTGGTTTTCTGTTTGTAAATTCAGTCACAAACGGAACAGCCTAACCCTAATTTGGAGATTTCCTATGATCAGGTCCCACTGTACCAGAAATAAAACTGCTGTAGTGTTTTAGTTCAGACTCATTGGTTCTGTTCAGAGCATTCTTGTACCACACAAGCACATGATGTAGACAGTAGAGTTGTTTCATCAGTCGTCTCCGGGTCAGTCAATCAGTATCATTGTTGGCGATGTTGGCCTCACGCAGCCCAAACTCTGTGTACCCGGTGTACCGGTCCACACGGCTGGAGAAGCGTAAGAACTCCACACGGTTATAATACATAGAGGAAACATACTTGATGTCCTTCAGGTCTGAGGAGTTAAACCTGCAGAGACCTGTGCCATAAAAAAGGAACCTATCTAAGAAAAGACAGGGTCAAAGTGAATGTCCAACATGTGGGAGGGCATCTAACACACAAAAAGAGCATCTGACATGCAGTGTCTCACCTGAAGTGGTGAATCTCAGCAGCAGCAGAGAGGCTTTGAGCAGCTCACATGTCCTCATGTTTCCTCTGAACCTACCGCACCTGCCCTAAATGCACCTGTCTGCTGGACCTCACTTGTCTCACCTCTCTCTCTCACCTCACTGTCTTCTGTCAGCAGGTAAACTGCACCTGGCTCTTAGCCTGACACTGCACATTGATTTTTCAGTTCATTTTCACTCAAACTGCCATCCTCCCAGCGTCCCCAAGCAAATCTCCCCAGTCTTCCTCTAGAGCCTCTGAGTATTCATACCAAAATGATAAAAGTTAAAAGTTAAATCTATAAACTGGACAAAAGTTGTAAGAATGAAGATGTTTGGCTGCTCATCCAAGCCGCTTCTTCAGTTCTGGTCAGAGCACTGCTGGACACTGCCTTATATCTATCTGAAGGGAGGAGCTAACTACACGGAAACTGTAAACAGCTATTGTTTATTGTTCACACTGTTACAACTTACAACTTTCTGTCTGGCTGACAGATTTAATCTGATTTAACTTTTAGCTTTTATTATGGATCAGACCTGGACAACTGAGGGATTATAGAGATATATACCAGAAGGACAAAACATCATACATTACAAAGGAGTCACATGGTGAGGTGTATTTTTAAAATTTTGAGGAAAGGCTTTATCTTTAAAAATGGCTCCCTAGCGCATCCTTCAAATATGTTTTTTTTTTTGTTGTGAATTGTCACAGAATTGGATCATCATAGGAGCACAAGCCCCTGCATGGGATGTACCACTGGAACATAACTGAAGTGGCTGATATCAAGAAATCCTATCAATGACTTGGAAAAGCTGGACTGAAGGACAGCACAGAGGCACTCATCCTGAAGCACAGGAGCAGGCCTTGAGCACAAGAGCGATAGAGGCCCAGATCTACCACACCAGACAAGACCCAAGGTGTAGGCTGTGCAAAGAGGCCCCTGAGACAATCCAGCACATAACTGCAGGGTGTAAGATGCTGGCAGGGAAAGCATACATGCAGCCGCATAACCAAGTGGCGGGCATAGTGTACAGACACATCTGTGCAGAGTACAGACTGGAAATTTGCAGTAGTCCTCTTTAGTATTTATAATATCTTTACTGTTACTAACCTTGGGCAGAGGCTGACAGCAGAGCACACAGCAACAGCTCCAGCTTCATTTTCACTCTGACACAACTCACACACACACAGGTACAAACACCAGAGAGGCCAACAGAGACCACCAGAGCATACTACGTCATCAGTCACCAGGCAGACACCAGGTATCAAAAGCAAAGTTTTAAATGAACAATTTTCCATATAAAACATGAATTTATTCTGAATTAGTTTTAACCTTTTATCACAGTTTTGGACATGCCACTGAGATTTCAAAATTGCTATTCAGTGTAGGGACTGGTCTCAAATGTAAATGCTGGGAAAAAAAAATAAAAAAAATAAATAAATTAATAAATAAAACTGAGGTTCTCAAAAAGAACAATAATGTCAATTATGACAAGCCTTTATTACCACGTGGCAGATTAAAGGTCCATATTACATTATATCTTATTATTATCAGATATATATTAAGTTAGGTTTTGTGTAATAATAATTTTTTCTTGCAGTGACTGTGTCAGGGCAGATTTAAACTCATAGGTGAAGGTCACATGTTCATAGTGGGCTGGCATTCATGTGGGTGGGGCATAAACTTACCTGGGGTGGGTGGTACAAACTCCTGTCTAATGCTCCACAGGTGCAGCATGGGGCAAAATGGCTCTGTTTACCAATCTTTAGTTCTAGTTGTGGTAGTATATTATTACTATTACTGCAACTACTATTTGTTTCATAAATGAGGGTGTCTGTTTTCAGTGGCCTGTGTTCATTGGTGTGAAATCTCAAAAAGTATTTTTTATTCCGCATTACTTCCTAAATACTGACCTGGCTTCTCCCACACAAGTGATTTCAGAAATGTGCACCGCATGATCAGTTCTGACCAATCAGAAAAATGACTGCTATAGCGGAGCTAGCACGGACTCAGAGCGGGGCTTAACCAAATCTTACAAAGCTAACTTTTAGGCGCTTTAAGGATTTAAAAATAAAAAAGATTTCATGTTGTGAAAATAGAAAAGAATCCCTACAGAATCTGCATTTTGTGAAAGGTGTGGATGCCCTAACAGCCAAACACGGGCAGTTTGAAATCCCCAAAAAATGCACTATGCTCTGTGGTCAGGTCAGAGGTCAGGTACACTAACCCTCTGTTACATTGCACTCTATGGTCAGGTCAGAGGTCAGAGGTCAGGTACACTAACCCTCTGTTACACTGTGCTCTGAGGGAGAATTTTTCCTGGGCCAAAGCTCCCAGGAGCTGCAGTACCTGGAGCGGCCACTAGTCAATCTCATACCAGGACAAAAAGGGAGTGCCTTATCCAGGTGTGGTTATAGAGACACACCACAAATACACCACAAATATGCCACAAACACACACTACGGCATGATACTGCCAAAGGTAACATACACACATGTATACACACATATATATGCACATACTCACATGCTTTATACACACAATCTCATACACCACACACAGATCGCTCTCCATGTGCGTGTGTGTGGCTCGCTCGGTCAGTCCGGGCTTGGCTGGTCCAGACCTGGCTGGGATCAAGTTCCAAGCCTCCTCCCAGTGGGACACCTCTGCTGCTCCTCTTCACTCTGCGGAGGAAACTCATTTCAGCTGCTTGTATTCGGGATCTTGCCCTTTTGGTCAATTCCCAAAGCTCATGACCGTACTGTAGGTGAGAGCTTTGCCTTTTAGGCCTGGCTTAGTCCTAGTTTAGTATTGGTCTAGTCCTGGTCTAATCCTGTTTTAGTCCTAGTTTAGTACTGATCTAGTCCTGGTTTAGCCCTAGTTTAGTCCTGGCCTTATCTTGGTTTAGTCCTGGTTTAGTTCTGATTTAATCCTGGTTTAGATCTAGTTTTGTCCTGGTTTAGTTCTGGTCTAGTCCTGGTTTAGTCCTGGTTTAGTCCTGGTTTAGTCCTGATGTAGTCCTGGTCTGGTCCTGGTTTAGTCATGGTTTAGTCCCAGTCTAGTCCTGCTTTAGTCCTGGTCTAGTTCTGGCTTAGTCCTGGTTTAGTCCTGGTTTAGTCCTGGTCTAGTCCTGGTTTAGTCCTGGTTTAGTCCTGGTGTAGTTCTGTGTAGTCCT
This sequence comes from Periophthalmus modestus, assembly GCA_019594935.1. Taxonomy (NCBI): domain Eukaryota; kingdom Metazoa; phylum Chordata; class Actinopteri; order Gobiiformes; family Gobiidae; genus Periophthalmus; species Periophthalmus modestus. Next base: position 19,292,066 of record JAIEZT010000304.1, read on the forward strand.
GGTTTAGTCCTGTTTTAATCCCAGTCTAGTCCTGGTTTAGGTTTAGTCCCAGTCTAGTCCTGCTTTAGTCCCGATCTAGTTCTGGCTTAGTCCTGGTTTAGTCCTGGTCTAGTCCTGGTTTAGCCCTGGTCCAGTCCTGGTTTAGTCCTGGATTAGTCCTTATGTAGTTCTGGTCTGGTCCCGGTTTAGTCCTGGTTTAGTCCCAGTCTAGTCCTGGTTTTCGGCCTGGCTTAGTCCTGGTTTAGGCCTGGTTTAAACCAAGTCTAGTCCTGGTTTGGTCCTGGTTTAGTCCTGGTTTAGTCCCAGTCTAGTCCTGGTTTGGCCCTGCTTTAGCCCTGGTTTAGTCCTGGTCTAGTCCCGGTTTAGTCCCGGTTTAGTCCTGGTTTAGTCCTGGTTTATTCCTTGTCTAGTCCCAGTCTAATCCTGTTTTAGTCCTGGTCTAGTCCTGGTTTAGTCTTGGTCTAGTTCTGGTTTAGTCCTGGTTTAGTCCTGGTTTAATCCCAGTCTAGTCCTGCTTTAGTCCTGGTCTAGTTCTGGCTTAGTCCTGGTTTAGTCCTGGTCTAGTCCTGGTTTAGTTCTGGTTTAGTCCTGGTGTAGTTCTGATTTAGTCCTGGTTTAGTCCTGGTTTAATCCCAGTCTAGTCCTAATTTAGTCCTGGTTTAATCCCAGTCTAGTCCTGCTTTAGTCCTGGTCTAGTTCTGGCTTAGTCCTGGTTTAGTCCTGGTCTAGTCCTGGTGTAGTTCTGATTTATTCCTGGTTTGGTCCTGGTTTAATCCCAGTCTAGTCCTGGTTTGGTCCTGGTTTAGTCCTGGTTTGGTCCTGGTTTAGTCCTGGTTTGGTCCTGGTTTAATACCAGTCTAGTCCTGGTTTGGTCCTGGTTTAGTCCTGGTTTAGTCCCAATCTAGTCCTCCTTTAGTCCTGGTCTAGTTCTGGTTTAGTCTTGGTTTAGCCCTGGTTTAGTCCTGGTTTAGTCCTGATTTAGTCCTTGTCTGGTCCCAGTTTAGTCCTGGCCTAGTCCTGGTTTTTAGGCCTGGCTTAGTCCTGGTTTAATACTGTTCTAGTCCTGGTCTAATCCTGTTTTAGTCCTGGTCTAGTCCTGGTTTAGTCCTGGTTTAGTCCTGGTTTATTCCTGGTCTAGTCTTGGTTTAGTCCTGGTTTGGTCCCAGTCTAGTCCCAGTCTAGTCCTGTGTAAGTCCTGGTCTAGTCCTGGTTTAGCCCTGGTTTAGTCCTGGTTTAGTCCTGGTTTAGCCCTGGTTTAGTCCTGGTTTAGTCCTGGTTTAGCCCTGGTTTAGTCCTGGTTTAGTCCTGGTTTAGCCCTGGTTTAGTCCTGGTTTAGTCCTGGTTTAGTTCTGGTCTAGTCCTGATTTTGCCCTAGCAAACACTGTAAATTTTATTACTTCTATTTTGTTTTATTACTTCTATTTTCTTCTTTTATTACTTTACACTGTATCTACTGTATCTGTATCTATAATACCACAGACAGATAGTGTAGTAGAGAGAGTAGTAGATATGTTCTTACAGTCTCTGGTCTGACTGTAAACACTTGTTTCTACTTGTTTCTGTAAATATCTGACACTTTAAATTTATTCATAAGTCATGAATATATTCATACTTGTTTTACTGTGATTCTGATTCTGTCAGTCTCTGATCTGACTGTAAAAGAGCTCATCTGTTTCTGCAAAGTCACATGTTCTTTATAAACCCACTTGTGCGGCGCATGCCCCGTGCACGCGCGGTGCACGCTCTGCGCGCGTGAGGCCCGCCCCGGACTCCAGCTCCCGTGGTGCATCGCGCGGAGCCGGAAGTCCCCGCTCAGACTCTGATCCGAGTCCAGTCCAGGCTCTAGTCCGGACTCTGCAGACCCTGGGCCGTGCGGGGGCTCGTGCACGCTCCCGCTCCTCGTGCACGGACGCACTCGCACCGCGGTGCCTCGTTGACGCGCGTCGTTTCTGCAGAAGGCGCGTGCAAGATGCAGAGCGCAAGCGGCGGACGAGGCGGGCCCGCGCACCGAGCAGGTAGGACACGCGCACGCGTGCATGCTGTTGCACCCACGGCTGCACGCGCTGCCCCGTGCACGCGAGAAAGCGGGGTTCAAAGGCGCGCGAGCAGAGTTTAGGGGCACTTCCGGTTTGAGCAGTTCCTGGAAGCGCGTGAGTTTGCGCGTGTGTGACGGGCACGGGGTCACGTGCGCAGGAGAGGAGCCAATAAGGGACAGGTCCAGACCTGAGTCCAGACCTGAGTCCAGACTCGAGTTAGACCAGGATCAGAACCAGGTTCAAGTCTGGACTCAAGTCAGAAAGACACAGGAGGTGCACCCTGTCACAGGAGTGGCACTCTCACACAGGAGATGCACCCTCACAGGAGGTGCATCCTCACAGGAGGTGCACTCTCACACAGGAGGTGCACACTCACAGGAGGTGCATCCTCACAGGAGGTGCACTCTCACACAGGAGGTGCACACTCACAGGAGGTGCACCCTGTCACAGGAGTGGCACTCTCACACAGGAGGTGCACTCTCACAGGAGGTGCGTCCTCACAGGAGGTGCACTCTCACACAGGAGGTGCACTCTCACACAGGAGGTGCACTCCCGCACAGGAGATGCACCCTCTCACGGGAGGTGCACTCTCACATGAGGTGCACCCTCACAGGAGGTGCACTCTCACACAGGAGGAGCACTCTCACAGGAGGTGCACCCTCTCACAGGAGGTGCACTCTGTTACAGGAGGTGCACTCTCACACAGGAGGTGCACTCTTACAGGAGGTGCAGCCTGTCACAGGAGGTGCACTCTCTCTGATCCACTCCCCCCTCTCCCTCCTTTGTATCTCTCTGTCTGTCTCCTTCACTCTCTGTTTCTCAGAGTCAGGTTCCCTGAGTTCCAAAAATAGTTGCAGCTGCTCTGTCACAGTTTGAGGGGAGAGCATCAGGTGTAAACAACTCAGTGTGAGTGTGAGTGTGTGTGTGAGTGTGTGTGTGTGTGTGTGTGTGTGTGTGTGTGTGTGTGTGTGTGTGTGTGTGTGTGTGTGTGTGTGTGTGTGTGTGAGAGAGAGGGAGGGAGGGCATCAGGTGTAAACTCCTCAGTGTGTGAGGGAGGGCATCAGGTGTAAACTCCTCAGTGTGTGAGGGAGGGCATCAGGTGTAAACTCCTCAGTGTGAGTGTGTGTTTGTGTGTGTGTGTGTGTGAGAGGGAGGGAGGGCATCAGGTGTAAACTCCTCAGTGTGTGTGTGAGGGCATCAGGTGTAAACTCCTGAGACAAAGTTCAGATATAATTCTGGTTAAGTTTAGGGTTAGATGCATGATGTAACTTTTTTGGTAGCTCTTCGCCACCTAATTGTCTCCATGGAGATGTTATTGCTTTGTCTGGAATTTTCCACAGTATGGCTTTAATATATGGCATGATCTGCATGGCCAGTCACAAGTTTGGAAACACTATTTTTCTTCTTTATTTCCATGATTATTTCCAAAACTATGAATGACACATGTGGAATGTAGTAAACAAAAATACACTTAAAGCTTGTTTTAGATTTTAGATTTTTTAAAACAGCCTTCACCCTTTGCTTTGATCTTTTGCAGTTTTTGACATTTTTTGACATTTTGTATCTGTGTCATATATTTGATGTCCTCTGTATTTGAAATGTAGAAAGAGAGTAAAAGGGAAAAAATAAAAAATAAATAAATGAGAATGTGTGTCCAAACTTTTGACTGGAGTGGCGTAGATCTTGCATGCATTTGTACTGGGCTCACCTGTCCACAGATCTAACCTGTGAGAGTGGAGTCTGCGTGTGTGGGCAGGGTCAGAGGGCCACAGGGGGCAGAGTCAGTCACAGGTGTGTTTTGTTTCCAGGTAAAAAGAAGCTGAAGATCCACAAAGAAGTGTTTGAGCAGAATCCTGCACCGCCCAGGTCTCACTTTTGTCTGTTTTTAATAATAAGAAGAATTCTCACAATCATAATAATAATACTGTTACTATAGATACAGTCACCCAGGTCTCGCTTCTCACACTTATCCATCTTATCTCACTCTCACTTTTATCTGTATAAAACATGATTAAAGAGGGGGTATTATGCTGTAGTATTATGGATTTTTTGGAGCATTCTACCGGATTATAACGTTGTTTCCTCATCAAAAACATACCTGAAGAGGTTTCAGATGTCATCCATGTTTGAGTAATTTAGTGATCTCTCCAGGGCTCTATTCAAACCCTCCTTACATTTAGCAGTACAATCTTGTACAAGGCTCCGCCCACAAGTCTGCGTAACCCATGCTCCCACACGACAATTCTCCATAAGTACTGTATCCGAAAGCATGATACAAAACTACACAACAACTTGACGAACCTGATGCGAGGTGCAGTAGTTTCGTTAGCGGGATGTAGTTGATTGTGTTGTGAGGGCGCTCTGTAGGGAGAGCAACTTAGCATGAAGAGCAAATGGAGGGGAGACTCAGTGTGTCCTAAAAAAGGGAATAAAGAAAGTGAAGCTTATAAAACATGCTAATTTGTCAATTTTGGGTGAATATAGTATTTTCAAAACAATAAAGGGTAACATGGTGATCTAAACATGTCTTGTGATCGCAGTTATTACCACACAGAAGTAAAATACCCCCTTTTTAATAATAATAATAGTAGTATCGTAGTCACCCAGGTTACACTGCTGTTGTGAATATTCTGATGATACAGTTACTCTTATCTGTGTAACATGTTTTTATAGTGTTAGTTTGTATTATTACAGCATGATATGAATATCTATGTGTCTGCAGCGCTCCCAGAGACCTGGACTCCAAAGCCTGTGTTACCATTGGAGAAAAGGTAGAGCCCATTGAGTTTCATTATTTCATTTTAAATATAAATTTCAAAGTTAAATAAATTTTTGACTTTGTCCCAGAACTTTGAGGTTCAGGCGGACGACCTTGTGCAGCTGTCGGAGCTCGGCCGAGGAGCGTACGGAGTCGTGTACAAGATGAGACATGTGCCCAGTGACACCATCATGGCCGTCAAGGTGAGAGCTCTGTCTGCACACAGGATCTGTGTTTACCCCAATGTCAACATGAGAGAGAGAAGAGCTGACAGAGTGAGAGCTCTGACAACATAGAGGATCTGTATTTAACCTAGTGTCAACCTAAGAGAGAGAAGAGCTAACAGAGTGAGAGCTCTGACACTATATAAGATATGTGTTCAAATCTTTAGTTAGAGTGAGACCTCCGTTACTATAGATCAGGGGTGTTCAAACTTTTTTCACTGAGGGCCACATATTGAAATATATTTGAACCACAGACTGGTGTCGATACAGTGAGTCATTCAGATCGGTGCATTTTATACAGCTTTGACAGAGTTCCTGTACCTTTAATAAGGCTTTGAACAGTAATTTTAAGTCTGTATCACAGTGCAATGTGATGCTACTGAAGGAATAGTGGTAGAATTACCTACATTTATAGTAAAAAAAAAAAATCTGCCGCCTATGTGAAAGGTTAATGCAGAGTCAAAGTAAGAGCTCTGTGTGCAGAGAGGATCTGTGAGATTTAAGTCAGAGTGATGCATCATAGGGTCTGTATTTAAACCTGTGTCAACATAAGAGAGAGAAAAGAGCTGAGAGAGTGAGGGCTTTGGATCTGTGTGTAAATCTGGAAAACAGTTGAAGGTGAGAGTGAGGGCTCTGTCTACAGAAAGGATCTCTGAACTATAACGAGACAAACCTTGTCCTGGTTTTGTCCTGGTTTAGACCTGGTTTAATCCTAGTTTAGTCCTGTTTTGGACCTAGTTTAGTTTGGGTTTAGTCCTGGATTGGTCCTAGTTTAAATCTGGTTTAGCCCTGGTTCAGTCCCGGTTTAGACCTGGATTGGTGCTGTTATAGTCCTAGTTTAGTTCTGTCCAGTTGACAGATTTAAACTGTGTCTTTTGCTATAGTTTAGTTCTGGTTCAGTCCTGGTTTGGACCTAGTTTAGTCTTAATTTAGTCCTAGTTAGACCTGGTTTAGACCTGGATTAGTCCTGTTTCTTGTCTTACAGTTGATCAGAGCCACAGTAAATTCTCAGGAGCAGAAGAGACTCCTCATGGACCTGGACATCAACATGAGGACAGTGGACTGTCCCTACACTGTTACCTTCTACGGAGCACTCTTCAGAGAGGTATGTCCTACAGCTACAGGGGGCACTCCACAGAGAGGACACCCCGAGCTAGGTATTCCTGTTTAGGGGTGTGTAGCTTTGGTATGGTATGCTTTTATCTATTCAGGGACATTGTACCATAACCATTGACCAAAAGGAAGGCTGCATTGTACCAGGTTGTGGATACTTTGCAGTTACATGCTGCCCATCACACTGGGGGTGTTCTACATATACAGTTGAAATCAGAAGTTTACATACACTATTTAAAAAAGACGCATACACATTTTTTCTCACTGTCTGACATGAAATCAGACTAAACTTGTCCTGTTTCAGGTCAATTAGGATTATCAAAATTATTTCTATTTGCAAAATGCCATAATAATTTGTGAAGGATTTTTTAATACATTTTTTATTACTTGCCAAGTCAGAAGTTTACATACAGTAAGCTTACTATGACTTTAAATAATTTGGGAAAACCCAGAAACCCAGATGATGATGTCATGTCTTTGGAAGCTTCTGATTTAGTTTATTGACAACATCTGGGTTAATTATAGACACACCTGTGCATGTATTTGAAGACACACCTGAAACATGCTGCTTCTTTGTTTAACATAATGAGAAAGTCAAAAGAAATCAGCCAAGATCTCAGGAAGAGAACTATGGACTTGGTCTAGTTCATCCTTAGGTGCAATTTCCAGAAACCTGAAGGTTCCACATTCATCTGTTCAAACAATTATACACAAATATAAACACCATGAGAACAATAAACCTGATAACAAAAGCAAAAGACCTTGAGAAGATGCTGCTGAAGCTGGTGATAGTGTGTCATTAACCATAGTGAAACGAGTACTGTTCCAACATGGACTGAAAGGACACTCTGCAGAAAGAAGATATTACTCGAAAGGAAACATAAAAAGCCAGATAACAATTTGCAATGTTGTTAAAATGCATCTGTAATGCCAAATCATACAAGAAGACTGTCTATGTTGATTTATTACGTTTACACTGGTAAACAAACTGGTTCACTACTGACAGAGTTTATGCTGGAAGTGAGCCCAGAGCAATGGGGTAACAGACTTAAATACTGTCTAAGGTCCAAGCCCTTCCCCAAGTACAATCTACATGTCAGTCTGGCTGCACATTTGGCCTTTTCAGCTCAGAGAGGTAACACCTTTATATTAGCATTTGAGTACAGGTAAGGATGATCAAACAGTGGACAAAAAGCAAAAAAAATGTTTCCTATAGCCTTCCTGTGAGACTAAACGATTTGACAAAGACTAGTGAGGCTTTTAACATTTCTTCTTCTGCAGTGTATCTTGGACAACAGAAAAACAACACACAATACTAAAATTTATACCACAGCAAATGCACACAGGGACAAAGACCTTAATTTTTTGTGAACATTTTGAAGAAAAACAGGGGGAAGCTTGCAAGTCTGAGAGTACCATCCCACTCATTAGCTCTTAGTTCTTGGTTCTCCTCTCCTCCTTGTTTCCAGGGCAAAGTGTGGATCTGTTCTCGGTTCCCCTGTCTTAGCTGTTCTTCTGTCTTAGTTCTAAGTTCTCTTCTCTTCCTTGTTTCCCCAGTGACGCATGGATGTGTTCTTTCTCCTGTATTAGTTCTCCTCTCCTTGTTTCCCGGGCGACTTGTGGAACATTTCTTGGTCCAACTGTTTCAGCTGTACTCCTTAGCTCTTAGTTCTTGTCCTCCTCTCCTTCTTTCCAGGGCGACGTGTGGATCTGCATGGAGCTGATGGACACGTCTCTTGATAAATTCTACAAAGAGGTGAAGGCCAAAAAGCAGAGCATCCCCGAGGAGGTGCTGGGCAAGATGGCCGTCTCCGTGCGTCACTTAAAATACACTTTATTAAATAAGAACCTGTACCTGATTTAAACCATGAGCCAAGAACATGTTTTAGTTTGACTTTAGCACCATGATACAGATACAGTGCCACTGTCTGGGATAGTGTCTGGCAGCTGTTTCCTTGTAGTTTTCACATCTCTGCTACCATTTCCTTTTTTGTCACTCTGAAATGCTACTTGACACAGAATCAAATGTCTGGGATAGTGTTGGGCAATTGGTTTCCCATCATTTTTTAATAACAGTGTGTCTGACTGGATGACAAAAACTAACCCTGTAAATTATTCTGTAGTAGTTATTAGAAAAGAAAATTCTTTTGTTTTCCATTTTTCAATTTTAAAATAAATTTAACTCAGGTACAGGTAATTCAGATGATTAAACTGTTTCAAATATAAACTTTTCGAATGCTGTTTTTCAGATCGTGAAAGCTCTGGAGCACCTGCACAGCCATCTGCAGGTCATACACAGAGGTAACACGCTTAAATATATATGTACTTTTGTCTGACTAAAACTCAACTCAGAATACTGTTCTGATTGGTCGGACTGATATTTTAGTCTGTTTTAAATCAATAATGTGCTTTACATTGAACAAACTGTTAAATAAACCTTTGCATATGTTGTTATTATTATGTAAATGATCACTAAATGCTACAAGAAGTGTCATATGTGAAATACGCTCCCTGAGATCTGTAGATATGTTTGACCCCGGTCTCAAGTCTAACCCCTTTTTAAACCCTATCTAAACCCAGTCTTAACCCTGTCTAAACCTGGTCTAGACCCAGTTTAAACCTGATCTAAACTTGGTCTAACCCTGGTCTAAACTAGGGATGTACCGATCCAGCTTTTTCAGTTCCAATACTGATTTTGATACTATGGCTTTAAGTATCTGCCGATTTCCGATATCGACCGATACCGTGCAGACACTGAAAATAGCATTCATTTTCTTTTGATAAAAATAAAATAAGACAAAACTGATACAAATGTGTTACGGAGCTGGTATTTATCTCTCAAGTAATTACAGAACAAGTTTGTGTAAATAAAAGTTCGACTGATGATGATCAGTACATCTTCTTAGTACATCAGTGTATATGTCTCACAAGGATATCGGCTGAGCCGATATTTGAAAGCCAATATCCGATCCGACAGATTTTTTTAAATATCGATGCCGTAATCTGATAACGGTATCGGATCCTGCATCCTTAGTCTAAGCCCGGTCTAACCCTGTAATGCACCCTCTAATGTGCTGATAAACTGCAGGGGGCAGGGTCTAAACCTGGTCAAAACCTGGTCAAAACCTGCTCTAACCCAGCTCCTGGTCTCTGGTCTTACCTGGTCTAATCCTGGTCTAATCTCGGTCTAACCCTGGTCTAAAGATGGTCTAATCCTGGCCTAACCCTGGTCTAAACCTGGTCTGTTGTCTTACCCTGGTCTAAAACTGGTCCAACCCTGATCTAATCCTGGTTTAACCCTGGTCTAAACCTGGTCTAAACCCGGTCTAACCCTGGTCTAACCCTGGTCTAACCCTGGTCTAAACCCGGTCTAAACCTGGTCTAAACCTGGTCTGTTGTCTAACCCTGGTCTAAAGCTGGTCTAACCCTGGTCTAAAACTGGTCTAAACCTGGTCTCACCCTGGTCTCTTACTTTCCTCCTCAAATGTGAAGCCCTCTAATGTGCTGATAAACTGTGGGGGGGGGGGCAGGGTCTAAACCTGGTCTAAATCTGGTCAAACCTAGTCTAACCCTGCTCTAACCCTGCTCTAACCCTGCTCTAACCCTGCTCTAACCCTGCTCTAATCTTGGTCTAATCCCGGTCTAACCCCGGTCTAACCCCGGTCTAACCCCGGTCTAACCCCGGTCTCACCCCGGCCTCACCCCGGTCTAACCCCGGTCTAACCCTGGTGTCTTGCCGTCCTCCTCAGATGTGAAGCCCTCTAATGTGCTGATAAACTGTGAGGGGCAGGTGAAGATGTGTGACTTTGGGATCAGTGGATATTTGGTGGATTCTGTGGCCAAGACGCTGGACGCCGGCTGCAAACCGTATATGGCTGTGAGTCTGTACAAATCTATATCTACAGTAGTGTTGCCACGATACTAAAATTTCAAACTCAGTTTTGATACTACGGAACAAACTCGATACTACTGATTCTCATACCACAATGATAATAAAAACATTCTTTCTTTAGACAATAGAATGTGAATTTCAACATTAAATGGTAGTTTCTTTTCTATTCCCATATGTCTTATATCTGTATAATCCCTCAGTGTCCAGTAGGTCCATAGTGGTCCATGGGTGTGTACTAGTCTATGTGTCTTATACTTGTTCTGATACAGCTCAGGATCATTCTAAAACTATTCAGGAAAGGTTATTTTTTTCTTTTTTTAGTAGTGATACCTGTTCATTTAAGTATTTTGTTTCGATAATTAGTATCTGATTTTCAATACTTTTGACATCCCTAGTCTACAGTATGTGTAAGTCCATCTCATAATAACACTGACACACAAGTTTTTTTGTTTTTTTTTCACAGCCCGAGCGAATCAACCCTGAGACCAACCAAAAGGGCTACAACGTCAAATCTGACATCTGGAGTCTGGGCATCACTCTGGTACTAAGACCTGGTTTTGACCTGGCTTAGACCTGTTTTAGACCTGGTTTAGACCTAGTTCAGACATGTTTTCTCCTATTATATGTAGAATTCTCCATCTTGGACTTACTGTACGGTTCTTGGGAGTTAATCCTGATTTAGTCCTGCTTTAGACCTAGTTTAGTCTTGGTTTAGTCCTTGTTTCTCCTGTTGTAGGTGGAGCTCTCGATCTTAGACTTCCCATATGGTTCATGGGAATTAGCCCTGGTTCAGTCTTGGTTTAGTCCTGGTTTAGACCTGGTTTAGTCCTGGTTTAGTCTTAGTTCAGTCCTGGTTCAGTCATTGTTTCTCCTGTTGTACGTAGAGCTCTCCGTCTTGGGCTTCTCGTATGGTTCTTGGGGGTTAGTCCTGGTTTAGTCCTGGTTTAGACCTGGTTTAGTCCTGGTTTAGACCTGGTTTAGTCCTGGTTTAATCTTAGTTCAGTCCTGGTTCAGTCCTGGTTCAGTCATTGTTTCTCCTGTTGTAGGTGGAGCTCTCCATCTTGGGCTTCTTGGGGGTTAGTGCTGGTCTAGTCCTGGTCTAGTCCTGGTCTAGTCCTGGTTTAGTCCTGGTTTAGTTCTGGTTCAGACCTGGTTTAGTCCTGTTTTGGACCTTGTTTCTCCTGTTATAGGTGGAGCTCTCCATCTTAGATTTCCCATACGGTTCTTGGGGGACTCCGTTTCAGCAGCTGAAACAGGTGGTGGAGGATCCTTCTCCTCAGCTGCCCGAGAGCTTCAGCGCCCCCTACAGGGACTTCACAGCGCAATGGTAAAACATCCAATACCTCAGCCACACGTCAGCCAGTTTATTTTATGAACTGATTTAGCCTTTAAATGTTTTTCAGTTTAAAGAAAGTGTCGTCAGAGCGGCCGACCTACGCCGAGCTCATGGTGAGTCACGTTAATCCTTCATTATTAGATCCACAACATGGTTTAAGGGTCTGGGTTCAAATAGGTTAGAGTTTGGTTGGGGTTTAGGTTAGAGGTAAGAGTTTAGGTTAACGTTAGGATCAGTCTCCAGAAAAAGAATGGAAGTCAAACCAACGCGTGATGGAAAGAGTACTGCAACTTTGTACTGAAGTAAAAGTATTTGTTACATGACTAAAACGTACTTGGATGCAAGTACAATTACTATTTTCAAAATCTGGTTAAGTCCTGGTTTAGACCTACCTTTGATCCTGGTTTAGACCTGGTTTAGACCTACCTTTGATCCTGGTTTAGTCCTTGTTTAGACCTACCTTTGATCCTGGTTTAGCCCTGGTTTAGACCTACCTTTGATCCTGGTTTAGTCCTTGTTTAGACCTACCTTTGATCCTGGTTTAGCCCTGGTTTAGTCCTTTTTTAGACCTACCTTTGATCCTGGTTTAGCCCTGGTTTAGACCTACCTTTGATCCTGGTTTAGTCCTTGTTTAGACCTACCTTTGATCTTGGTTTAGTCCTTTTTTAGACCTACCTTGATCCTGGTTTAGCCCTGGTTTAGTCCTTTTTTAGACCTACCTTTGATCCTGGTTTAGCCCTGGTTTAGACCTACCTTTGATCCTAGTTTAGTCCTTTTTTAGACCTACCTTTGATCCTGGTTTAGCCCTGGTTTAGACCTACCATTGATCCTGATTTAGACCTGCCTTTGATCCTGGTTTAGTCCTGGTTTAGTCCTGGTCTCAGCCAAGACTCTGCAAACCCTCCAGGACCCGGAGGAGAGAATTAGTTTTTTTCAGCCATGTCACATTTCTCTGTGCTAAACTCTCCTCCTACCTCCTGGTTCCTTTCTTACATCCTTGTGTTCTTCTCATGGGCCTGTTACAGTTACATGGTTAAAAATGTACTCAGATGCAGGTACAATTACTACTTTCAAAATACTTTAGTATCCTGAGTACAATTTAACATTTGTATTTTTTACTTTTACTAACCTGGTAGTTTGTTTTTTTAAGATTTATTGCAGCATTTTAGATCAGTGTCAAGAGGCAAATTGAAAATTACAGGAAGTACAGAGTTGTATTTTGGAGAATTGATACTGATGACATCGCACTGTTTAGTTTAGTTTATTGGTTTATTTTAACAGGGACCGTGCGCAAACACAAGAGATGCATTACACCAGATTTAGCTAAAGCTAATTTCCAAACAACAAACAATTAAAACACATCCAAATATGCACTCAAATACACACCCATTTAAGATCAAACCATTTTCCCAGTCTTTTAGTGTACAGCATGGTTGCTAGGTAACAGTGGAATTCCCTTGCATGATGTCATAATTTCCAACCAGGAAGTAAAATTTATTTGTAAACTTTTAAACATAATTATCTGTGTTTCAGTAAAATAAGTTGTCCAACCTGTCGTAGGCACTTTAAACAGAATACATAGTTAGAATTATACTTAATTAAAAAGTACAATTACCCAAAACTGTATTAAATTACAGAACAACAAGTATTTGTTCTTTCACAACTGGAAACCCAACATGCGCGTGTGCTGTGCCTCTGCGTGTCCACCACCAGAGGGCGTTGTTTCTCTGTGGATAATAACTGCTTTTCATAAAACTGTTCCTCAAAATATGAATGAAGTTAGTTTAATGTTAAAGTGCCTATCCCGGGTTGGACTGCTCATTTTATTTAAACACACTTAAGGTCATTTATTTAAGCTGAAGGTTTCAAATTTTACTTCCTGGTTGGAAATCGTGACATCACTCAACATAATTTCATAACAGAACTGATTTGACAATAAAAATATAAGAAAACACCTTTATTTAGTTGAAATCATGTTTAAAGTAGTAAAATAACTGTTATGAAGGAATTCAAGAAAGATATGTTTAATGCCTCGGTGAAACGTACCAGGCAAAGCAGTAACATCTCCATGGAGACAAGCAGGTGGCAGACACTCTATCAGAAAAGTGGCACAGTACAGCTTTAATTGTAACTAAACTAAGTGTGTATGTGTTTATCCTAAATTAACTGTAGTGAGAGTGGAGCAGTAGATTAAGCGGTTTAAAAACACATTACAGCCTAGAATAAAATCTGTCTATAAAAATGTTTTTTGTGCAGCAATGTGGTTATGAGCGGAAGGGCATCTGGTATAAAAAAGAGTAATTACAGCCCAGTATAAGAATAACATGTCTCTATGAAAAAGTGTTTGATTAAATATTAAACTGTAAATGTGTTGTGTTCAGCTGCACCCGTTTTTCACCGAGCATGAGGCAAGAGACACCGACGTCGCCGCTTTCGTCAGAGGGATCCTGGGAAACGCAGTCCCGTCCCAGTCTGAACCTGGTCCTGAACCTGGTCCAGACCAAGGCCAGGCCTAGTCCTGCCTTTGGTCCTGGTTTCGTCCCAGTTTACACCTGCCTTTGTTCCTGCTTTAGTCCTGTTTTGGTCTTGCCTTTGGTCCTGGTTTAGTCTTGGTTTAGGCCTGCCTTTGATTCTGGTTAAGTCCTAGTTTAGACCTAGCTTTGGTTGTGGTTTAGTCCTAGTGTAGACCTGGTTCAGACTTGGTTAAGTCCTGGTTTAGACCTATCTTCCGTCCTGGTTTAGACCTGCCTTTGTTACTGGTTTAGACGCTGGTCCTGACTTAGACCTGGTTTAGACCTGCTTTACACCTTGTTTAAACCTAGTTTAGATCTGGTTTAGACCTGGTTTAGATCTGGTTTAGACTCTGGTCCAGACTTAGACCCGACCCAGGACTCAGCCAGGACTCTGCAGACCCTCCAGGACCAGAAGGACCAGGAGGAGGAGAGGATTTGTTTTTTCGGCTGTGTCACATTTCTCTGTCTCCTAACCTCACCTCCTACCTCCTAGTTCTTACATCTTTGCATCCTTCTCTTGGGCCTGTTACGTAGTTTCATTGTTTTCTTCAGTTAAACTACAAAAAAAACTGGTATTTCTGACTTATTAAGCATTTTAGATTTAAACTTCTTTAACATCTGAAATTTAACAGTCTAAATGATAAATTATTAAAACCTGACTTAATATTTGAATCTGTATTCTCTAAAAGTGTGGTCATGTTAAATGTGTGTTTAAAAAAATTATGATTTGCCTCAAATTTAAAATAAATTATCCCTTTTTTGTGTCTCTGCTGCTTTTACTCTGTGGCTGTTTTAACTCTGTTTTTAACTCTGTTTTAACTCCATGTTTTAACTCTGTCTCTGTTCAAACCAATGAATTATTTTTGTGTGAAATTTAAAGAAATGTTTAAATTTATCAGCTTTGTTTTGTTGCTTTTTTGTTTCTCAAACAAAATGAAATGAAATATTCTTGTGATATTTTTGGAGTAAAATGTTTATTTTGAGTGATTTTGTTTGTCACTGGAAAATTTCTATTTAATAAAAAATCTCTGGAAAAAGTATGTTTGAATTCATGTGTGGCTTTATTTTTCTGGGGTCAGGAGGAGCTAAAGGATCCTCCTCCAGACCTGGTCCTGGTGTCTGCTCTCTGGTCCTGGTCCTGGTCTGGCTTTGGTCCTGTTCAGGAGTACCTCTCTGGAGCAGGGTGGTTGCCGGGGCGACAGAAGCTGGAGCCAAAAACAAACTGGTCAGACTCAGAGGAGCACTGCTTCAGCTCAGTCGATAAATCTCTCTTTAGACTCTCGTCCCTTTAGAGTCTGAGTCTGTGACTGTGACTCTCCCTGAGCTTTACACTGAGTGTTTCCACGGCAACACAAAATGCAACAGGAACAATCCTCCGGTGAGGTACTCCTGACCACACCAGGGGTAAATGTCATCAACATGTATAAAAACTGCAAAAGCATAATGTACACACACACGCACACACTAAACACACACAACACACACACTAAACACTCACACACATACACACTAAACACACACACACACACCCTGCACACACACACACTGTATACACACACACACCCTGCACACACACACACTGTATACACACACACACCCTGCACACACACACACACACACTGTACACACTGCAAAGTTTGAAAAGTCCCAGAATGTTTCTTTATGTCTGTGTCTTCTTCTGTCATTTTATTTCACAGCTTTAGGTTTAATGGAGGATCTGCTCCACACTTCTGCTTCCACACATCACACTACGATATGCAGTATGTATCACACTACACATTATACACAGTACCGCAGTGCTTAAGTACTCTGCAGAATCTGTAGTAGTGCTCAAGTACTCTGCAGTATATGTAGGTGTGATGCAGTACTCTGCAGCATCTGTAGTAGTGATGTAGTACTCTGCAGTATTTGTAGTAGTGATGTAGTACTCTGCAGTATATGTAGTAGTGATGTAGTACTCTGCAGTATTTGTAGTAGTGATGTAGTACTCTGCAGTATCTGTAGTAGTGATGTAGTACTCTACAGTATCTGTAGTAGTGATGTAGTACTGATGCAGTGAGGAGTTCATTTCACGGCTCATGGACCATCGACAGTTTGAGTTACTGCTGCCCTCCTCTCTCCTTCATCCCCCCTTTCCCTCACTCATCTCTCATTTTTTTCACATTTTTTTTTTAAACAAAAATCAACAATAAACTTTACACTTAGGGCCTTTGTTTTCACTGTCTGTTCTATTTAGGCTAAAGTGTCTTGCTCGTGGACACAACAGAAGCATCAGGATTAAACCTTCAGCCTCTCGGTGAAACGCTGCACCAAACACAGAGCTCTGTTCATTCTTTCAGTTTGATAAAAGCCCAAATAAAGTCACACAAATGTTTATTTACATAGATTTGTAATGTGATTTTGTGTTTTAAATAAAGACAAATCGAGCAGGTCACGACTCCCACGATGCACTGCTCCAGAACAAACACCAGAGATATTTATGAACCGCTGACCGCCTCGTCTAAGGGCGGGACTAACCACGTGAGAAACAATGACCACCAAAACAGCTCCATAAAAGTGACCACAGATTTAACCCTGTTCTAATGTGATGAAACGTCCCGCAGTGGAGCTTTAACCCTGTTCTAATGTGATGAAACGTCCCGCAGTGGAGCTTTAACCCTGTTCTAATGTGATGAAACGTCCTGCAGTGTGGCTTTAACCCTGTTCTAATGTGATGAACATTTGAATAATGATTTGCAAAAACTAAGTGCCTGAACAAAGCAACATTTGTCCTGAGAGTAAAAATCCTGAGAAACAACAGTTGTGCCTCTTGGAGCGATGTGGCTCAGTTGAAGTGCTGCTGACAGGTGCAGGAGACATATGCCTTTACAAAAAACAATGTAAGACACATATTCTGAACATTCTAAACTCTTAAAAACATTATGAATACATAACAATACATAACATACATACAATATATCTAAAAATATTGTATGCATTGTTGCTGTTCTTGTATGCTGTTCTTCTAAAAATTTGTATTGTGGCCAAGACAACCCAAAATGTGTTGTCCACATATGTGGACGCCAGGTCCTAGGAGGGATACAGGATGACCATGAAATGATGTGAGACTAGAGTCTCTTTACACAGACTGGGTACATGCCCATAGTCTACAGCTGTGCACAGTCAGAAGCAGCTCTCTGCTATTGACCAAAGCCACACCTTCAGTGAATAAATCACACGTGTAACAGCATCTTCTTAAGCAGCCTCTGTGTCCATGAGGACGATTTCAGGTACTTTGTCCCGTGAAGCTCATCCTCCTGGGCCAGGTGAAGGATACGGTAAAAGAAAACATTTACTAAACAAATGACAAGTTCAAATGGATGTTCTACACACTGTATTGAACTTGAATGAGACAATAATTACATTGACATAATTGCCGTCTCACTGTCACCACCTTTTCTCTTTCTTTGAGTTCAACAGATATATTTAAATATATTTATTTTTTGCTATTAGTAATTAGTTATAATAGTAGAAGTACTGTTACTATGCATCTGTTGTGGAATTTTCTAGGAGCAAAAAAAACTTAAAATATTAAATAAACTGAGACGTTCTCTTGAATCAAAGAGTCTGGTTTATTGAAGCAGTTGTGCATAATTGTCAAGAGCTACTGAGCAGCTGAGTGTCATCTTGCCCTCAGCTGATAAGTGAATATACATAAAACATACACTGCCTGGCTAAAAAAAGGTCACCACCTGGATTTAAACAGGTACGAGCCTAGAGGTACGAGTCAGGTCTAGGTTCAGCAACAGTCTGAGCTCAAAGAATGAGGTCAGCTGACTACCTGAATATACTGAACGACCAGGTTATTTCATCAATGGATTTTTTCACGGCACGGGCATATTCCAAGATGACAATGCCAGGATTCATCGGGCTCAAATAGTGAAAGAGTGAAAAGAGTGGTAAAAATATCAACATCTGCCCAGAAGACTGTTTACGTTTGTTTTCACTTGAGAATAAAGTGGTAACAATGATCGATGAAATGATGATTGTGCCTTAGATCTACAGGGGAACAAGAGAAATCTTGTTTACCTGAATTTATAGAGTCCAATTCAATATCTCCAGAAAAATAAGGTGCTTCAACACACAGGAGAAACATGAGAAACCTGAGGGTAATTCAGGTGGAGTTAAATAAAGCCCCATCAAGACAGTTCAGCTCCCAAATCTTCAATATGTGGTCTACACTGACAGTGAGTTAGAGCATGTCAGGAAAGGCTAAACTGAACTGGAGACGGTGCAGAATCTTATGGTGGAATTTGCTTTTTAACTGTCGGCTCAGTTAATATCTCTGTAATTACTGGGCCTATCCGCATGAAACAAAAACTGGCACAAAGTTCAACATCTTCTCTGTCAGTATAAATAAACAAAAGTGAAAGTGAAAGTAGTGTCATTATTCAATCCAAATTGTTGTCAGGTGAAAGCAGTTTAAGCCATAAGATTAATATGACAAGTTTGGGGAGCCAGTCCCAAACTAATAATGAAAAGGTTCAACGTTTGTTGATCAGGAGTTTTGGGATTTTGAGATTTCCTTAAAAAAAAACAGTGAATCTCCCATAGAGTTATATAGACCCTGGTTTAGTCCTGATTTAATCCAAGTTTTATCCTGGTTTAGTGCTGCTTTAATCCTGATTTAATCCTGATTTAGTCCCGGTTTTACTGCTTATTCCTGATGTAGTCCTGGTTTATTTGTGGATTAGTTCTGGTTTAGTACTTGGTCTTCTTGGTGATTGGCTTAATGTTGGACTGAACATTGTGTATCTCTTCTCTTCCTGTAGTTGACTCTGTTTAAACTGTATTTCCCCTCTCTTCCTGTAGTTGGCGCTGTGGGACTCGGTGCACGGCTTAAACAGGAGTTTAAAGTAGAGTTGGATTGAGAACGGGGGTCACTGTGAAGGTCCTCACGCTGATGGTGAGTAACAGATTATCTGAAATAATTTTATACATGACAGTGTTTGGACCATTGACTGTGTTGATACTTGGCAGTGACATCAGCTGGGGGTGTTCTGCCAGTTTGTCTAAGGTGGAATGTTCAGCAGTTGCCATGGTGACACAAAGCACACATTAGCAAACAGCAAAAAAAAGTTTTAAAATGGTCTGAAAAAACTCAAGAAAAAATACATAATAGATTTAAACAGCACATTTTATGGAGCCTGTGACCAACACGAGCATCCATGGTCCTGTTTTAGAGTTTGATTTTCAACCACAAAAAAAAAAAAAAACTAAAATTGAAAAACAGTTGGCTAATGCTAGCTAGGTTGTAACTGTAATGTTACAACTCCAATTCAAATGAAGTTGGGACACTGTGTAAAACTAAAAAAAAAAAAAAAAAATACAGTATACAATGATTTGCAAATCCTTTTCAACATGTATTGAACTGAATAAACTACAAATGTATGTTGATATGATGTTGATATTTAATGTTCAAACTGATAAACTTTATTGTTTTTATGCAAATATTCTCTACTTTTTTACTTGATGTCTGCAGCACTTTCCAATAAAGCTGAGACAGGGGCATGTTTACCATTGTGTTACATCACCTTTTCTTTTAACAACAATCAATAAGCATTTGGGAACTGAGGACACTAATTGTTGCAGCTTTGCAGGAGGAATCTTTTCCCATTCTTGCTGAATGTACAACTTCAGTTGCTCAGCAGTCCGGGGTCTTCGTTGTCATATTTTGTGCTTCATAATGCACCGCACATTTTCAACGGGAGACAGGTCTGGACTGCAGGCAGGCTAGTATAGTGCCCGTACTCTTTTACAAAGCCACGCTGTTGTGGCGTGGCTTTGTCTTGCTGAAATAAGCAGGTACGTCCCTGAAAAACACATTACTTGGATGGCACATGTTGCTCTTAAACCTGTATGTACCTTTCAGCATTAATGATGCCTTCACAGATGTGTAAGTTCCCCATCCCATGGGCACTAACACACCCCAATACCACTGATGGTCCTTTTCCTCTTTGGCACCAGGACGTCCATGATTTCCAAAAACAATTTGAAACGTGGACTCGTCAGACCACAGCACACTTTTCCACTTTGTGTCAGTCCATCGTAGTTGAGCTCGGGCCCAGAAAAGCCAGTGGTGTTTCCGGGTGTTATTGATATATGGCTTTCACTTTGTATGGTACAGTTTTAACTTGCACTTGGAGATGTAGCGATGAACTGTGTTAACTGACAGTGGCTTCCTGAAATGTTCCTGAGCCCATGTGGTAATATCCTTTACACTTTCATGTTTTTAATAGAGTACTGCTTGAGGGATCAAAAGTCACAGGCATTAGTGTTGGTTTTGGCCTTGCCGCTTATGTGCAGAGATTTCTCCAGATTCTCTGAATCTTTTGATGATATTATAAATCGTAAATGATGAAATCCCTAAATTCCTTGCAATTGTACATTGAGAATTGTTGTTCTTAGACTGTTGGACTATTTGCTCACCCAGTTGTTCACAAAGTGGTGAACCTCACCTCATCCTTGTGAATGACTGAACCCTTCAGGTTTACTCCAATCATGACACTCACCTCTTTCCAATGAACCTGTTCACCTGTGGAATGTTCCAAACAGGTTTATTTTAAGCATTCCTCAACTTTCCCATTCTTTTGTTGTCCCACGTTTATTGGAATGTGTTGCAGGCATCAAATTCAAAATGAATGAATATTTGCATAAAAGCAATAAAATATATCAGTTTGAACATTAAATATCATGTCTTCGTAGTTTATTCAGTTCAATATTGGTTGAAAAAGATTTGCAAATCATTGTATTCTGTATTTTTTTTATAAGTCTTACACAGCGTCCCAACTTCATTGGAATTGCAGGTTGTAACTGTTACGTCCTTCATGGTGATGTTTGTGCAGGGTTTGAGCTCCAGGTGTTAGTCATTCAGTAAGTCCCTGTTTAGTCCTGGTTTTACTTGTTTAGTGGTTTAGTCCTGAGTTCAGTCCTGATTTAGTCCTCGGTTAGTCCTGGTTTAGTCCTGAGTTAGACCTGATTTAGTCCTCGGTTTGTCCTGGTTTAGTCTTTTTTAGTCCTGGTTTAGACCTGGTTTAGTCCTGAGTGCCAGAATAAATTAATTCAATAAACCCAAACTAAAGTTTTTTAACTTTTCTTTCACGTCTGAGTCTTTCCTGTGAAATCTTTTGTGAATCTTAGTCTTATTTTTGTATTTGTTGGTTTAAAGTATGAACTCGTCCAGATTCTTCTGGTGGTTTGAAGAGTTTGGTTTGACTCAAGAAAAGTTTGAGCTTTCTGTTCACAGGTCACTTTTATCAGAAGAGAATCTTAAAATGTCAGAAACTACTTCCTGTATCTTTGTACTTTTCTTCTCAACTTTTTCACCAACTGCCATTTAGCTGATGTAAAACTATGATAAATATTTATCCCAAACCAACGATTCATTAGAAACACATTAAAAACTGTCAGAGGCAGTTTGAGGATTATTGTCAGGCTTTTTTCCATAAGCTTTGCCCCTGTCCTCACACACTCCTCTTTCTGTCCTCTCTCCCCAAAAGAGGTCTCTTTTTCCCTCTCCTCGCTCTCTCCCTCTTTCTCTTCCACTCTCTTCCCAGTCTCTCTTTCCCTCTCCTCTCTCTCCCTCTCTCTCTCACCTTCCCCCTTTTTATCCTCTTCCTCTCTCTTCCATCTCTCTCTCCCACTTTCTCTCTTCTCTCTCTCGCTCTCTTTCGCCCTCTCTCCCCCTCCCTTCCCTCCTCTCTTCTCCCTCTCTCTTTCACTTCCACTCTCTTCCCTGTCTCTCTTTCCCTCTTCTACCCCCTTCTTTCTCTTCATCCTCTTCCTCTGTCTCCCTCTCTCCTCGCGCTCTCCCTCTCTCTCCTCCCTCTCTCGCTTCCCCCCTTCCATTGCTATCTCCTCCCTCGCTCTTGTTTGAGTATCATATCTCTTCGTCCCCACATTGACTCCTCCTCCTACCTCCCTCTCTCCTGTAATCCTTTAGTTCCTCTGTCTCTCTTTATCTCTCCTCCCTCCTCTGTTCGTCACACTCCGCTCTCTCTCCTCTCTCTGTCTGTTTCTCTCTCTCCTCCCGTCCCCCCTTTCTCTTTCCCCCCTTCCTCTCTTTCTCTCTCCCTCTCTTACTTTCCCCACTCCCATTGTTATCTCCTCTCTCTCTTTTGAGTATCACATCTCTCTGTCCCCACTCTGACTCCTCCTCTCCCTCACTCCCTCACTCCCTCTCCTCTCTTCCTTTAGTTTCTCTCTTCTCCTCTTCTGTGCAGACCGTCTCATCCTTTGCTCGACCTCTTGGTGGATCTAAACCCAGTTTGTATCTCCAGGTTTGGACCATGATTCTTCTGCTGCAGAGCTCCCCAGCTCTGACCTGCCAACGTCCATCTGGCCCTCTGCAGGTGAGGAGTCCTGGTCCTGGTTTAGTCCTGGTCTATTCGTGGTCTAGTTCTGGTCTAGTCCTGGTCTAGTCCTGGTTTAGTCCTGGTCTAGTCCTGGTTCAGTCCTGGGTTAGTCCTGGTTTGGTCCTGGTTAAGTCCTGGTTTAGTCCTGGTCTAGTCCTGGTTAAATACTGGTTAACTCCTGGTTTAATTCTGATTAATTCTTGGCTTAGTCATGATTTAGATCTAGTTTAGATCTGGTTCAGTCCTAGTGTTGTCCTGGTTTAGTTCTGCTTTAGTTTTGATTTAATTCTGGCTTACACCTGGTTTCGTCCTGATTTAGTCCTGGGTTAGACATCGTTTAGTCCTGGTTTAATCCTGGTTTAATCCTGGTTTAGTCCTGGCTTTAGTCCTAGTTTAGACCTGGTTAAGTCCTTTTTTATCCTGGGTTAGACCTGGTTTAGAGTCTGGTTTAGTCCTGGCTTAATCCTGGTTTAGACCTAGTTTAGTCCTGGTTTAGTCCTTATCTTGTTTTGCTGTAATAAACTCAGGATTCAGTGACAGGTGGAATTTCCTCCAGTTCCGTTCATTCTCAAATCTGAAACAATCTGAGAACTCAACCACGACTGAACCAGGACTGAACCAGGTCTAAACCAAGACTAAACCAGGATTACACCAGGACCAGACCCAGACTAAACCAGGACTAGAGCAGGTCTAAACCATGTCTAAATGTGGTCTGAACTCTGTGTCTTTAATTCAACACTTTGGTCCAAACCAAATGATCCAGAAAAACAGGATTTATTTCCAAACTCGGGTCTGAGGAATCTGGTCTTTTGTGCAACATAAGATCCACTTTATTGTCCTCTGTGATAAATGTGTCCTCTGCATTTGACCCATCCTTCAGTGTCTCTGTGTTAAACCTGTATTTGACCTATCCTTTAGAGTCTGTCCTGGTGCAGACCTGCTTTAGTCCTGGTGTAGTCCTGGTTTAGTCCTGGTTTAGTCCTGGTTTAGTCCTGGTTTAGTCCTGGTGTAGTCCTGGTTCAGTCCTGGTTTAGTCCAGGTGTAGTCCTGCTTTAGTCCTGGTTTAGTCCTGGTTTAGTCCTGGTTTAGTCCTGGTTTAGTCCTGGTTTAGTCCTGGTTTAGTCCTGGTTTAGTCCTGGTTTAGTCCTGGTGTAGTCCTGGTTTAGTCCTAGTTTGGTTCTGCCTTAGCTGAAGGATAATGTACAGTGTCTCAACATTGTGCACCCAGACACAGAGAGAACATGCAAACTCCACACAGAAAGACCCGGGAGTCAAACTCACAACTTTCTAAAGTTTGTGAATGAAACAAAACACAGCTCCAGGTAGATCGAGGAGGTAACAACATTATAACATGGCTTAAAGCTCTCAAGAGTCAATCTTGCATAATTTTGGCTCTTTAACTAAATCTGTTATGTCACCTTTTATGTCACATTTTCATTTCATAATCTTATGTTGAGCTAAAAAAAAAAAAAAAAATGGCTTTTGTTTCTCATTTTACTTCTTGTTCACTGTTGCTCTCCTCGTCCTGTTTTTTTTCAGCAGAGATGCCTCAGTTTGATCTGAATTGGACTCTGTTTTGTGTCCTCTAATGCTCCAGTCCCCCCTCTCTCCCTCTTTCTCTCTTTTTCCTCTTCTTTCTCTCCTTCTCTCTCCCTCTCTGTTTGTCTCCTCTCCCCCTCCCTCAACCTCCTTCCCTCTCTCCATCTCTCTTTTTCTCCTCTCTCTCTCCTTCTACCCCCCCCCCTCCTCTCTCTCTCTCCCTCTATTCCCCCTCTCTCTCCTCCTTCACCCTGCCTCACTCTCTTTCTCTCCTCTATATTTACCCCTTCTGCTCCCTCTCTCTCTTTTCCTGCTCCCTCTTTCCCTCTCTTTTTTGCCCCTAGTCCTTTTCTCTATTCTCTCCCTCTAACTGCCCCCCTCTCTTTTTCTCCCTCCTCTCTCTTTCCTCCCTCCCTTTCTCTCCCTCTCTCATTTTCTCCCCCTCTCTCTCCCTGTCTCTTTTTTCTCCTCCCTTTTTCTCTCCCTCTCTCTCTTTTTCTCCCCCTTCTCTGTCTCCTTCCTCCCCCTTTCTCTCTCTCCCTCTTTCACTCCCCTCTTTTCTTTTCTTTTCTTTGTGGATACTGAATAATTAAAGAGGTGTTGTGACGAGAGGCTCAGGTTCAGTTACATCTGCACCACATTTATCCTCTGTAACACAGACACACGCTGCCCTTGTGTCCTCGAGCAAGACACTTCTCCTGTGTGAGTGTGTGAGGGTTAGATTCTGCTACATCTGCACCACATGTATCCTCCATAACACAGACACATAGACCTTGTCCTTGTGTTCCTGAGCATGACACTTCTCTCCTCTCCCTCCTGTGTGAGCGTATGAGGGTTAGATTCTGTTACATCTGCACCGCATTTCCCCTCACTCTGTTTAAGTTACACACACAGACTGCCCTTGTGTCCTCGAGCACGACACTCCCCCGTGTGGTTGATGGTCAGACGCTGCGGGTGTAGAACATCAGGCTCTGTCCCTCTGAGAAGGAGGAGGAGGATACGTTTCAGGAGGATCAAAATGCGTCTGAGCACAGGAAGTACAGATCAGGAAGGTGCTCTCCACTTCCTGTTTGGACGAGAGGTGTGGTGTCAGAATCAGTGCAGAATGTGGAACTTTCTTTGATTAGTCTGGAACTACGAAGCTTCTAAAAAGAATCTTTGTTGTCAGTTGAAGACAAAAAAAATTACGATTTGTTTTTAGAAAACAAACTTAAACTTAAATCAGACCTAAAGTGGACATTTCAGAGCTTTTAAGCAGAGTGATTCATTCTTTGATCGCTTATTTTCAAGACGCCGTTTTCACTTCCGCCGGTACACGCCCACTGTGACGTATGCACTTCCTCCTCCACTTTTATTTTTATTAATTGGTGATACAGTTGTCTCTCGCTATAACGCGGTTCACCTTTCATGGCCTTACTGTTTCACAGATTTTTTTGGTGCAATTTTGCATGTTTTTTTATGTATAGTGTATGTATAGTGTGTTTTATTTAGTGTATGAACGTGCATTGTGTTCTGTGTCCTGATTGGCTGAGGGACTGTAGACCATTGTGTTCTGCGTCCTGATTGGCTGAGGGACTGTAGACCATTGTGTTCTGCGCCTGATTGGCTGAGGGACTGTAGACCATTGATTCTGGTCTGATTGGGAGGGACTGTAGACAATTGTCCATCACTCTCCTCTGTGCCGTGTCTCCTGTACAGTACAGAATGTGTTCAGCCAAATTTACATAAACGTTCGATCGATACTACAGTGGAGCGACGCCAGAGGCACGGTTAGAGGAACTGTGAAGTCATAGTTCCTCAGTGAGTCACTATTAATCAATTAAACAAGAGAGATATATGTGAAAATGTTAATGCCTGTCTGAGAAAAGTGTATAAAGTGTGTGGTGAGGGGTTTTACAGTCTTAAAACATATATAATAATTGTAAAAAATAAAGCTGACTACTTTGGACTTTGGCTATCGCGGGTTATTTTTCTAAAGTAACCCCCCGATAATAGGGACCACGAGGGAGGATTCCAGCTGTACTTGGAGGATTCGCTAGTGTGATGTGCAGCTATCCATACGAGGGACCAACAGTAATTTGTTGTGGTGACGTTTACATCAACGTCATCTCCCACTGGGCTCCACAGTTTTTTTAACGTGGAAGTCGTTTTAGATCAATATTGTGATTTAAAATGTGCAAATGACACCATATTGATTCACGGGCGTCAGAGATTATAACTACAGAGCAGACACGAGCACAATATGTCAGCTTTAAAACACCATCGAGGCATTGTCCAGGGTCTCATTTTGCATCTCTTAGTTTATGCAAATGGCCTTGTCTAGTTATGCAGCAAAAAATCCTTTTCAATGATGTTGTACCCTAATCAAGAACATACCTGGAATGTCCAAACTTTAAATATATTTGATCAGATTTATTTCCATGACAAACCCCATGTCCGTGCTGGGTCTCATTTTGCATCTCTTAGAACATTTATGCAAAATGGCAATGAAATTAAAATTTAGTTTGTCAAATTTTAAATACATCCGAGATAGTCTGTCAATTGAAGCTGCCAAATTGTATTTCTTCACCATGATTATTTCTCATCTCACATACTGCATAGTCAGTTGGTCCAATATTTCATCCACAATAATAAAACTATTAGAATCACTTTATAAACAAGCTCTAAAAACATTGGATAAAACACATTACAGACATCATCACTGTCACATTCTACAAAAATACAATTTGCTGAACTGGAATAATTTGGTTAAATTTAAAAACATCTGCTTGGTGTATAAAATCAAACATGGCACTGCCCCGCCGTCACTGGGAGATTTTGTAAAGTTTAGATCCAGTGAGTGACCAGAGGAGCAGCGAGGGCCGACTGTGTTATTCCTCACAGAAGATCAGCCTTTAGTCGGGCAGTTTTCTCAGTCAAAGCCTGAAGCAGTGGAACACAGAGCCTGAAGCCATTAGAGAGTCTCCATCATTCTTTTCATTTAAAAAGAATGCCAAAAAATGGCTTGTGGAAACTCAGTCTTGCGAGCACTAATTGTAAATAGGTATTTGTAAATGTACATATTTTTAATTATGTTCACATTATATTGTTTTTCAATGTGTTTAATTCTTATCTTTGAATGTTTTTGATATGAAATGTTCTCTTGCCTTGTTACATTTGGCCTGGGGACAACCGATGAAAATTAGCTCTAGTCAGCTAACTCGGGCACATTTACATTTTTTTTTTGTAATGTTGATTAATGTGCATTGTCCCTTTTCAAATAAATTAATCATAATATAATTTTTACTCCAGCGAAAAAGAAATTTAATTGACAAAAATATATTTTAAAAGGCCCATATTTTCTCACAAACATACACACACAGACCTGGAGTTGTGTTTTGTTTCATTCACACAAACCCTGCATATTTAGGCTGAGTTCTTCTCTCAGACAGAAAACACTCTGTCCCACCTTGTGATGTCATGTGGTAATACAGGAAGTGCTCCACTTTGTGTGTTTAAACTTCACGAGAATCATTTGTATGATTATGTTCAATCTCTATTGAAGTAAAGGTAAAAAGAGCTGTTTGAAACTTGAAACTACCACTTCATGACATCACAAGGTGGAATAGAGCATTTTGAGGTTTGGAGATGTAGACAGACTAATAATAAAGGTTTACTCAAACACAATGGTGGAAAGTACTGTACTTAAGTATACATTTTAGGTATCTGTAGTTTACCTCAACATTTTACAGTTGTTACTTTTACTTCACTACATTTGAGAGCTGGTATCTGTACTTTCTACTGCACTACATGTTTTGAACTGGACTGAAAAGTAAAAGTATTTGTTATTTATCTCTAAGACCTGCTGAAAAGGGCTTTACTCTCAACACTTTCATAATTTGTGCAAACAGCCAGGAAAAAAATATACTCAGTTGTTTCCTTATAAGACCTCAAAATACACAAAATACGAGGACATAACGACATTATAATATGGCTTCAAGCTCACAAGAGTCAATTTCACGTAATATAGGACCTTTTATGTACTTGTTTCTTTTATGAAGTCGTTTTAGATCAATATTGTGATTTAAAATGTCCAAATTATAACATAATGATCCACAGGTGTCATAGATTATAACTACAGAGCAGATACAAGCATAATATGTCTGCTTTAATGCTCTGAATACACTTGTGTGTTTCTGCATCAGGATCACACATTATTAACCCCACACAGAGCGCCCCCTGCAGTCTCTCCACACACCTGCATTCATGTCCCTTGTTTATTTAATTTGGCGAAAACATAAATCACACGTGTGCATCACTCACTCGGATCATGAGCTTCCTGTTTGACCATCCAGACACAGCACTGCATTATAACAGTCATTTAAACCTGATGCCCTCTCATCCTCCTGTATCCCTGTGTGTCAGATGCCCTCCCACCCTTCTGCATTTCCTGTGTGTTAGAGAGAGAGAAAAAGAGAGAGAAGGGAGGGAGGAGGAGAGAGGACAAGTGATAAACAGGTGAGCGCGGTCAGAGGTCACAGGCTAAGCACAGGTCAGGTGGTCGCTCAGGTGTGAAATCCTCCA
Organism: Periophthalmus modestus; assembly: GCA_019594935.1. NCBI lineage: Eukaryota > Metazoa > Chordata > Actinopteri > Gobiiformes > Gobiidae > Periophthalmus > Periophthalmus modestus. Next base: position 19,320,433 of record JAIEZT010000304.1, read on the forward strand.
ATCAACAGCGAGCCGAGCAAACAGCAGCATCTGTCGTCATCGCCCGATTTGGCACCTTTTTAATTAAAATCTTTTGACCCCCCTAAACAAGTTTATTCTGTGTGGCCATAGTCACAAGTATTACTCAACATCACGGTCAATCAGAATCCGTTTTATTGTCATTATCAGTGAATATCATTTACTTGCAGGAAGGTGCTTGGGTGCAACATGATACAAAGAATGAATGGTTACTGTGGCAACTTCAGCGCCAAAGTTAATGTGAAAAACGAGACAAATCAGGTAGTGACGTCTGTCCCATTCGCTTACGTTTGAGTCGTGTTTTGCTCAATTATTATTTTAGTTTTATTGTTTTAATCTGGACCCATAAAGCTGCACTGCGTAACTGCGTCTCCACGGAGCTGTTATTGCTTTGTCTGGGATGTAATACAGGAAGTAAAGCACTTCCTGTATTACCCCATGACATCACAAGGTGTTTTCATTTTGAGAGACGCCTAAATATGCAGGGTTTGTGTGATAAACCTGTGTGAATGAAACAATTTGGGAACTTTAAACTCATCTATGTCCATGAATATAGGCAGAAACACACTAAGCCAAAATACAGGTTGGATCTGTGGAGAGGTGTCTCAGTGTGTCATAAGAATTACTGTTTTTCATGGTATTTTAAGCCGTAAAAACATCTGTAAATCGAAAAAAATAGCCAAATTGAACACTGTACTGTGACACATTCCTGGCAAAGCAATCACATCACCCTCTACCAGAAAAGTTTCACAGTACGTCTTTAAGTTTGGCCTTTGACAAACACTCAGATCTACACTGCTCTGAGTTTAAGGGACTTCAACCATCAACCCACCAATCCCCAACACGAGCAGCTACTGTTTTAGCCTCATTTAAAGTGCATGTGACGGGTTAAAGGTTCTATATTACGCAAAAAAAACTGACTCTTGTGAGCTTCAAGCCATGTTATAATGTTACCTTCAGAAAAACATACCTGGAGTCACGTTTTTTGTTTCATTCACACATGTTTGAGAAATTCTTTGGTATTAGTCTGTCATCTACAAAGCTCAAAATGCTCTGTTCCAACTTGTGATGTCATAAAGTGGTAGTTTTCAAGTTAACAGCTCCTTTCACCTTTAGTTCAGAAGAGATTGTAAATTCCAGGGTTGAAATCATCCAAATGATTCTAGTGAAGGGTATGGAGTTTAAAAACACAGTGGAGCACTTCCTGTATTACCACATGACATCACAAGGTGCAACAGAGGGTTTTTTTTCTATTTCTGTCTTCCCCTCTCTCCTCTGTCTCTGTTCAGTACTGATGATGCCAACTCTCTTCTTTCTCTCCTCTCTTCTCTCTCTCTCCTCTTTCTCTTCTCTCTCTCTCCCCCTCTCTCTTCTCTCCTCTCTATTCTGTATCTCTCCTCTCTTGTTTCTATCTTCTCTCTCATCTCTCTTTTCTCTATCTCTGCTCTCTCTCTCCCCTGTCTCTTCTTTCCCTCCTCTCTCTCCTCTGTCTTTCCTCTCTTTCTTCTCTGTCTCTCCTCTCTTCTCTGTCTTTGCTCCCTTTCTTCTCCCTCCTCTCTTCTCTCTCTCTGCTCCTCTCTCTCTCTCTCTCTCTCTCTCTTTTCCTCACTCCTCTCTCTCCTCTCTCTTCTCTATCTCTCCTTTCTCTCTCTTCTCTCTCCTCTCTCCTCTGTCTCTCTTCAGTCCTGATGATGCTAACTCTCTCTCTTCAGTCCTGATTCCTGATGATGCAGTCCTGGTCCAATGAGTCCCAGTCCGGTTCAGGCCCGCTCAGACCCACTCTAGACCCAGGACCAGACTCGGATCCAGACCAGACTCGGTCCAGGTGTGTCTTGGGGGCGGTGCCTGTGGTCTACTACACCGTCCTGCTGTGTGTGGGGCTGCCAGGTGAGACCCTGTCAGACCCTGTCAGGTGAGAGGTGTATTTTTTATGGGAAATAGTATTCATGAATTTTGACTGTGCATTGTCCTTGTTTATAGGATTCTAAGATTTAATATTTTACCAAAATAAATAAACCAATAAATCAATAAAAATACAATAATTTTTTTTCTGAATTTGTCAAGGTTTAAAATTTTACTTCCGGGTTGGAAATGATGACATCACTGTTACCTAGTAACCATATAGTACACTGGACAAACCTCTAATGTCTCCCCTCTCACAAAATTAGCAAGCAAGCAATTAAAATGAAAATAAAGACTCCCTATTTATTCTTAGCTGTAGAATACTTCAGTTTGTGGTGTTATGCCTCAAAATTAGTATTAGCACTGAGACACAAACAAGTATCCTCCGGTGAAGTATTTATTTTATTTATGTAGTTTTTAACGTGTTGTCAGTAGCATCCACCTGCAGCTGTCTGTCCACCACCTCAGCTGTAAATATATATTCATTTTAGCGTAAATCAGCAAAAACTTCATAGAGATCAAACTGGACAAGAAGTAGTGCCGCTGACAGGTTGCCGGGTGCTGTTGTGCAAAGAGCCTATTATGAAAATATAAGAAAACACCTTTATTTTGTTTAAAGTATCAGAAAAATGTGTTTCTTGTGTAAATTGTGTCGAACGTTTGGGCAGAATTCTCCTAGAGTGATGTCATCAGTGTTTAAAAATTGTCTAAAACTCGCTACTTCCTCTTATTTTCAGCATATTTCTTAACAAATTACTTCTTGATTGGTGTGAAACCATATTTTATATTTACAACAGGTTTTATCCCACCAAATTAAGTCAGAGTTTGAGAAACACTTTGGGAACAGTAGCTCAGTTGGTAGAGTGTTTGCCCACTGATCTGAAGGTTGGCAGTTTGAATCCTGCTCTTGACATAAATATCATTGGTAGAGTGGACAGATCCACTGACCCACAGGTTGGCCGTGAGATTCCAGCTCGCACAGAAGATCAGAAAAAAGTAAAGTAAATCAGTAAACAGGCCTTTTACAACTCAAGTTCTAGTTCGGAATGACCCCAAGACCCATACAGTATGTCTATCTTTCACTGGACCAAAAACTTAAAAAAAAAAAAAAAAAAAAGTGCCGCCTGTAGCTGTAGAGAAATGGTTGACCTCTACAAAGATATCAGCAATAAATCAAACCCAAAACCTGCTTCACCGATGGAGTTATTGATCCGATCAGCTCTCCCAGGGGTCAGAGGTCACAGCTGAGGAGACAAGGAGATGAGGAACTATGAGAGGAGGAGGAAGCATACAGAGAAGGTCGCAGCTGCAGAGGAAGAATGAGACAAACAAGAAAAGACTCCAACAAAGAGAGAGCAAGGGAGGGAATGGGGAGAGAGAGGAGGGAAGGGAGGAAAGAGGGACAGAGAGAGGAGGGACAGAAAGAAAAGGGCAGAGGTGGGAGAAAGAGTAAGGGAAGGAGCGATGCTGAGAGAGAGACAGTGAGGGAGGGAAAGAAGGGGCGAGACAGTCTGAAGCACCTGCTGTAAGACTGTAAGAAACATCCTGAGGTGCTGAACTATGACTTTCTTTTCTCCCATTCTTTCTCTCTCTCTCCCTCCCTTTCTCTCCTCTCCTCTCTGTAGTAAACAGTATAATGACCCCTCCCCCCCTCTCTTTTTTCTCTCTCTCCTCTCCTCTCTGTAGTAAACAGCATAATGAACCCTCTTCTTCTCTGTAGTAAACAGTATAATGACCCCCTCCTTCTCCGTAGTAAACTGTACTGTGACAGCTCTCTCTCTTGCTTTCTTTCTCTTCTCTTACTTTCTTTCTCTCTCTTGCTCTCTCCACAGTAAACTGTCTGTACTGTCTCTCCTCTCTATAGTATGATAGTATGAAAGTTTCCGTGTACATGAGTGCTGTTGGTGGTGGGAGGGGCCGATGGCGCAGATTGGCAGCCTCACTTTCATCAGTCTGGTCCAGGGCAGCTGTGGTTACAATAGTATCTTACCACTGAGTGTGGAGTGAATGAAGAATGCTCTGTAAAGTGTTTTAGGGTGTCATGAAAGGTGCTCTATAAATCCACTGATTAATAAGTGAATTAAAATATTGTAAGTAGTATAATAACCCCTTCTTCTCTCTTCTCTCTCTTCACAGTGAACTGTGTGACGTTGGCCGCTCTGTGCCGTCTCTCCTCTCGCTCTAAGTCTCCGCTCTACTCCTTCCTCATCTCCATCACAGCGGCGGACATCTTGGCTCAGGTGTGCCTTTAATAGCATTATAAGTCTATAGATAGGTTGTAGGTTACGGGTCATAGGTTATACCTGCTATTCTTGGCTCAGATGTGCATCATTCTACTTTAGTCTGCATTTCATATCTTCCTGTTGGAGACTTGCTTAGCTAAACTTTAACCAAATGAACTGTTGCTAGACTTAAACCTAATCCTAACCCTAAACAGATTTTGAAAAATTATATAGACAAAAGTTGTGACTGAAGTGTGGTTGGGGAAAAAGATGTGTCCAGCGGTTCATGTTCTTTTGTAGTCTGTATTGAAGGTCATAGGTTATAGGTCATTAGCATAAACTGTATAAAGAAGTGGGCTGAGGGAGTGTAGGTGTCATCCAGTGTTTGGCTCCAAATGAAGCTCGTCAAGGCTTGTTATAAGTACTATTTTACAGGCAGTCAAACCTTTTGCTAATGTAAGTGTGTGCGACCTCTGAGAAAGGCAGCAGCTGATTTATTAATTGTTATTAATGTTCATATCTTGCGTTACAGACACAATAGTGAAATTAAAAACCCAAGGACCATGTATGGTGGGTTAAAACCAACATGTTAAGGCCGAAATGTCTGACAGCAGCAGTTGGAGAGACAGGGGAAACATTTTTTTCAATAGAAAGTGAATTGGAGCCAGAGTTGATGGAGTTGAATCGCACTCATGCTCACTTCCTGTTTGGAATGCAGCAGCTTTAGCTATATCCATGTGATGTGTACAGACTATAGTTAAAGGCCTTAGATCACCTGTTCACCTCTCTCAGGTGTGCATTGTGCTGGTGGACTTCCTGTTGGAGACGGCTGTCTTTCATCGTGCCGTTCCTCCTCTTCTTCTTCATGTGGTGAGCGCGGCGGAGTTTGCCGCTAACCATGCCTCCATCTGGGCAGCGGTCCCTCTGACGGTGGACCGGTATGTGGCTCTGTGTCATCCGCTACTGCACCGAAGGATCCGCTCTCCGTCCCGGACACGCCGCACCATCGCTGTGGTGATGGTGCTGGCGCTCGCCTCAGGGATCCCCTTCTTCTATTGGCCAGATCTGTGGAGGACGCAGGCCCCGCCCTCTCACCGGGATGCCGCCCTCATCTGGAGTCACGTGACCATTATTTACTTCCTGCCCTGCTCCATTTTCCTCACCCTGAACGCTCGTATCATCTGGACCCTGCAGCACAGGTGAGAGCCTATAACCATGGAAACACCAGCGTTCTGACCAATCAGGGACCAGTGTCAGTTTAGCACCTGTTTGGCCTGAGCGAGTAAAGACGAGCCAATGAGAAGACTCCAGACAAGGCAGAGTGGAGGTTTAGGTGGTGGTGGTCCAGACCAGTCACAGAGCAGCATTGTGGTTTGGGTGGAGCCATGGAGAACATTAAGCGTCTAAATGAACCAAAATAAACATGGCGGACGTAGACAGACGTAGTTGAGCCTGTTTTCTTAGAAATTCAGACTATTTAGTTGCCAGTCGTGCAAAGGGAAGAACTTTGTACATCTGTGGAGGGAAAGATGTCTCTACATGACATCACTGATGGAGTTAGTAGGTGAATGGTCTCTGTCTAATCTAAACACACACACATACATGTGTGTGTCCACACACACTCACACGGCCTTACACAGAGGTTCTATCCAGGGGCGGAGCCAGGCATTTTTAGTAGGAGGGACTAAAGGAGTGCGGAGGTCTTTGGTGGGAGCGCTCATGATGATGTGTTCTTTTGCTCCTCAGGTCCAGACTGAGATTAGACCCTGGATCAGACCTGAAGCCCACCCTGAGGACTCCCTCCTCCCCTCTCCCTCCCCTCTCCTCTCTCGCTCCTCTCTCCCTCCCCCCTCCCCCTCCTCTCGCTCCCTCCCTCCCCCCTCCTCCTCCTCTCCCCCCCCCTCGTTCCGTAGCCCTCCTCCTCTCCCTCTCAGGTCTTTTCTCTCTGTTGTGGGGCCCTCGGGTGCTGGCTCTCCTCTTGCACCTCCATGTTGCAACTGTAAACCGATCGTGGAGAGTGCATCTCCTCTACGACCTATCCAACATGGCCGCCATGCTCAACACCGCCCTCAACCTGCTTCTCTACAGCGCCACCAGCCGTCCAATCAGACGCACCGCACACACCATCATCTGCGAGGTCATCAGGGGGCGGGGCCAACGCAGCCGAGAGGGCAGCAAGAGCCAGGACCCTGACTGAACCAGGACTGAACCAAGACTAAAGTAAAACTGAATCAGGACTGAACCAGAACCGATCCAGGACTAAACCAGGACTAAACTAAGACTAAACCAGGACTGAAAAAGGACTGAAGCAAGACAGAACCAGGACTGAAACAGGACTAAACCAGGACTAAAATAGGAGCTATTCACTGATAATGTGTAGAACTAAACCACAACTGAACCCACACTACCGTAGGACTAAAGTCGAACTCAACCAGGTCTAGACTGTCCAAACTAGTCCAGGACTAAACCAGGACTAAACCAGAACTGAACCCAGTCTTTTGATAAATGAATGTATTTGCTGAAGCTGCTGTTGTCTTTTTGAGTACATTTTTCTTGTTTACAATTCAGTAAAAACCTCAAACTAAAATGACGGTGAAAAGTCTGCGTTTGTTTTTGAGGAAACGTTTATAAAAACAGTGACTTTTGTTCAAACATTTATTTCAGACGTGTTTGTCCCTTATCTCTGCTTGAAGATTGTTTCTGTTGTTACATAATGTGAAGGTAAACAGCAGAGGCGCTGTGCTGCGGGGGGCGCTCTTTCATGTGTGCGTCAGATGCCCTCCCACAGTCCCACTCTATGATCTATCTATAGAGTCTTTAAAGGGGCCCCTGGAGTTTACATCTGGGGCCTGCCGCAGGGTCAGGGGGGTCAAGGGTCACTTTACAAACAAAACACTGTCCAATATCAACACGATACTTCCTGTTTAAGACCAAGAAACTCGGACTAAACCAGAATTAAACCAAGTCAGAACCATGTCAGAACCTGGTCTAAACCAGGTCTAAACCAGGACTAAACCAGGTCTAAAGTAGTACTAAACCAGGTCTAAACTAGTACTAAACCAGATCTAAACCAGGACTAAAACCACGTCTAAACTAGTACTAAACCAGGTTTAAACCAGATCTAAACCAGGACTAAACCAGGTCTAAATTAGTACTAAACCAGGTCTAAACTAGTACTAAACCAGGTCTAAACCAGGACTAAACACAGTCTAAACTAGGACTAAACCAAGTCAGAACCAGGACTAAACCAGGTCAAAACCATGTCGGAACCTGGTGTGAACCAGGAATAAATCAGGTTTAAACCAGGTCTAAACCAGGACTAAACCAGGTCTAAACTAGGATTAAACCAGGTCATAACCATGTCGTAACCAGGTGTGAACCAAGACTAAACCAGGTCTAAACTAGGATTACACCAGGTATGAACCTGAACTGAACCAGGCCTAAAATCAGGTCTAAACCAGGTCTTGCAGACGTGAGTAGGTGCACTGTTACTGTTTTATTTTGTGCAGATCTTTTGTGAGGAGCAAACACCAGCTGTAGAGGAACAAAACACGTCTCTCACCGAAGATGTTCATCACACCCAAGCGCTCTCTCTCTCTCTCTCTCCCTCTGTGACCCATGTGTCAAAAAGTTTTCCCACGCTTGATATAAAGGAAGTCTAAAAATGCAGGGTTTGTGTGTTAAACATGTACATTATAACAGATCAGAAAACAGTACAATATGGGCTCTTTAAATGACCTCTTATGTATCCTGCCTTCAACAGTCACAACTGAATCTGACAACCCAGGCCCTGTGAAAGCTCAGAACCTCAAGAATTCACTCACTGAGCTGCAGAGGCTGCACTAGCACTGTTTATAATTGGCTGCAGGTGCTGGAGTTGAGGTAGTGATAATTCAGATCAGAGAGAGTCCTTTTAGGTTTAAACCAACTGGATTTAAACTTGTCCAATGCTTTTGTAACTAAGAATAAATCAGCATTACAATAGTTATCAGTAAAAGTTGTATTTGATTTGAACATGTTTACCTAGTTTTAAATATAAATCTCAGATACAGTTCCGTTAATCGTTGTGACTGTGCTGCCCCCTGGTGGAACCTCTGACACTGCAGCTGTAGTTCTTTGAGTGTCCGCCAGAGGGAGCGCGCACTGCTCTCGCTGTAAAAACACTTCGATGTTACGTAATAAAGCTTTAATCTTCCAGGCGTGTTTTGTTTGTGCAGGTGTGAAATAAGAGAGAAGAATTAACTTCAGATAATAATCCTCGAGTTATCAATCTGGACTCTTTCTATGTAAATTAATGAATACAGATACAATGATGGTCTGTTCATTGTAATATTGGTTTAATAATATTTCTAAATTGTGCCTCTGAACACTTCAAATGTGTGCGTGAATCTGTAGCCCCGCGCATGCGCTTTGACCCCCCGCAGCTCGGTGTTAAACAGAGTGAAGCTTCTGTCCGCGGAGATGATCTGTGCGCTCCATCATCAGCCATCTTCAGCCGCGCTCCGGACTCAACCTGGTCTCTCCCAGAACCGGGTCTGAACCGGGACTGAACCAGGTCTGAACCAGGCCCCGGACTGGCCCTGGGTCGGTCTGACCCGCACCTCTCAGACCCCAGACTGACCCGCGCACGGAGCCGCAGCCGGGGAACAGGTGCCTCATCCCGGACACAGTCAGCGCGTTTGTCCGCTCTCTGACGCGGAGCTCCGGAGCTGACACCGAGGGTTTGTGAGAGCCGCAGCCGGGGACAGAGCTTCTCCCCCGGGCTGTGGAGGTGAGTCAGGTCAGGTGAGTTCCCGGAGCTTCTGTCGCGTGAGCTTTTGTTAAACCTTTTGTCTTTCCTCATATGAGAGAGCGCTGGAGCTTTTTCAGGCTGTCAAACAAAACAGTGTATACATTTTATTATTTGTTCTCGTTTCTTGTCTCCAATAACATAATTTCCTATTAAAATGAGTTTTATGACCATTTATTATTATTACCAAACTCCTGTGGAAATACCATACATTTATGCCACAATATTTTGAGCGTCTCTGTTGTTTTTGTGATTTTATGGACTCATTATTTAGTCAGTCTTTAATTAAAAAACATTTCCTCACACCCGAATTGATGAAAAAGTATTTTAAACCAAAATGATGCAAATGTATTGAAACCAGACGCGTATTTAAGTCACTGAGGTGAAATACCCGTCATATGAATCGAGATTTCGCGCAGACATAGAACAGTTGTATCAGGACCACTTATTTCTTTGTGAAGTGGGAATTACTTAAGACTGAGACAGGGGAGCTGTTCTCAAATGTGCTGTGAGTCCCTCAGGTGGTACAGTGGAGGGTTGGTGGTTCTATCCCTGCTCTGACCATATGCTGTTGTGTCCTCACTGTATATATACTTCTAATGACACTGAGTTTCACTAAACCTGTTGGATCTGAACCATGACGCAGTCCAACCTGAAGCGGTACATTCCTCTGCACTTTCGCTTCACAGAGATCAGCCAATCACAGGGCAGGGCCAGAATTGACTGACCAATCAGAGTGAGATGTCAGAATGTAGCTCTTTAAGGTTTAAGAGAATGAGTCACTGTAGAAGTATTTCTGTAATAATAATCATGGCTTTGGACGAGGTGCTGATGAAACAAATAATTTATTTATTCAGTCTTGCTTCAGTCTTTGTTTAGACCTGGTTCAGATCTGCTTCAGTCTTGGTTTAGACATGCTTCAGTCCTGTTTTAGACCTGGTTTAGTCCTGGTTTAGTCCTGATTTAGTCCTGCTTCAGTCCTTCTTCAGTCCTGGTTCAGTCTTGGTTTAGACCTGGTTCAGTCCTGATTCAGTCCTGATTTAGTCCTGATTCAGTCCTGATTTAGTCCTGATTCTGTCCTGATTTAGTCCTGATTTGGTCCTGGTTTAGTCCTGATTCAGTCCTGATTTAGTCCTGATTTGGTCCTGGTTTAGTCCAGGTTTAGTCACATTTGGCTGTGACTCATTTTGATCATCTGCTGTTTTTGTTTTTTCAGTGAAGCATGATGGGAAACTGAGCCTCGATGGACCAGGAAATATCCCTCCTCTCTCTGGTATGTCAGATGCCCTCCCTGTGTGTCAGATCCCCTCCCCGTGTGTCAGATCCCCTCCCCGTGTGTCAGATCCCCTCCCCATGTGTCAGATGCCCTCCCCGTGTGTGAGATGAAGACTGCTCCTGAATTAAAACATGAGTCAAACAGAGAGTGTATTATCCCAGGTCCCTCAAAGCAACAAGCGCTGCATTTAGAGACCTCAGGGAAATCTGTGACATGCATCAGAAACAGAACAGAGGAGAGGGATAGAAGACCAGAGGATGAAGAGGAGAGAGTCAGAAGAGTAGATGAGCAGAGGAAAGGGTCAGAAGAGTGGAAGATGAAGAAGACAGGGTCAGAGGAGCAGATGAGAGGAGCAGACAATGAAGAGGAGAGGGTTCTAGAAGCAGAGAATGAAGAGGAGAGGAGCAGAGGATGAAGAGCAGAGGGTCAAAGGAGCAGAGGATGAAGAGCAGAGGGTCAGAGGAGCAGAGGATGAAAAGGATGAAGAAGAGAGGAGCAGAGGATGAAGAAGAGAGGGTCAGAGGAGCAGAGGATAAAGAGGATAAAGAGGAAAGGGACAGAAGGGCAGAGGATAAAGAGGAGAGGATCAGAAGAGAGAGGGTCAGAGGAGCAGAAAAGCAGATGATGCAGAGGATGCTGTGCTCTTGTGATGCAGAGGAAGCTGGCCGCAGAGCCTCAGTACTCAGACGTGTCGTTGCCTCCGGTGGAGAGGGTCCGCGCTCTGGGGAGGATGGGGCGGAGCGTGCAGGTGGAGGTGGACCTATCTCCACACCTGTACCTGCGCTGGGGGCGGGACATGGAGCGGATGGCCGCCGCCTACCACCAGGAAGAGCAGCTCGAGAACGCATATGTGCTCTACAACAAATTCATCACGTGAGACACTACCCGACGCACTCACAGACACACATACACACAGATACACACCACAGATGCACACACACTCACACACAGATACATACACACACACGCACACACACACACACACACATACACAGAGATACACACATGCACACACAGATACATGCACACAGATACACACGCACACACACACACACAGATACACACACACACACACACAGACACACACACGCACAGATACACACGCACACACACAGATACACACACACACATACACACACACACAAATGTGTTTAGAGATCAGCTGCTGTCAGACGTGGAGACATTCGAAAACCTGCAGGATAGAATCTCGTTGGCAAATTATTCCACTGACTCACAGCACCAGAGGCTGATTTGGTCACGTTTGGGGACACTGCACTCCCCTGTGGAGGATGAGCCTTTTACTCAAGATGTTTTTTGTTTTTTCTGAGCTCATTGAGACAAAACCCTTCAGAGGAGGAGCACCGCCATTTTGAAAAGTAAACAAATATTAACATATACCAGTAGATTTGCAAAACTGAATAAATTGTGTTTTGCAAGAATAAGACAGTGGTGATAATGTCGGACGCACGTTTTCACAGTGATTCAACAGGTTTCAAGGCTGTTTTGTGCCTGCGACCAGCTCGTCACACAGTACAAGAAATGTCATTTAAAATACATGTGAGAGGCCTCCGTGGTAACCTCTCAAATTTCAGTTTTTTTTTTTGCGTGACTTTTAAAAGTTAAAGTTAGGTGACACCCAAGTAAGTAAATTCATGAATGTTTTAAATTTCTCATCATCATCTCATCATTTATAAAAAATATTGGGGCAGCCCTTGAGCCCTGCAGTACTCCCATCGTGCAGCTTTGGAGAGAGGTGGTGTTTTTTGCTCTCACACATTGATGTATCCCTCTCAGATATGATGCACACTCCACTGCAGGTTGTCATCATCCAAAATGTCCTATTTTATTGAAAAATACTGTGGTTTACAGTGTCAAGGCCCAAGTCAAGAAGGACCGATCCAACTACTTCGCCCTGGTCTAGACTTGATTTTGTTTTTTCAAGGAAGTAGCAGCACAGTGTTTCAGTGGAATAATTCCTCTTGAAACCAAATTGCAGTGTATTTAAATCATTTACATCAGGGTGTTGGTCGAGCTGCTCAGCTTCTCCTCATAGACCTTAGAAATGGCAGGGAGTGCACTTATAGGTCGATAGTTACTGATCTCTTGTTTATCTCCTCATGTTTGCACAGACGTGACAAGGGCAGTTATGACTATTGTTGTAAGAATGGCCTTTTACAGCATTCTTCATTCACTCCACACTTGGTGGTCAATCTGCACCATCAGCCCCTCCCACCACAAACACACACACACCACATTCATACTAGGCAATGCGGGTGAAATGTCTTGCCTAAGGGCACAGTATGCATTGGCCTGAACTGGGTTTGTGGCAAGCACTGATCACTGAATAAAGCTGTATAATTTGCATATTAATAATTTTTATTTTAACTGTAGGGCTGAACATATGCATACATGCTCATTTGCATATTCATGGGGTCATTTGCATATGTAAATCCTTAAATGCTCCTGTATCTGTTTTGTCAGTTTGTTTGTAGAGAAGCTTCCGCTGCACAGAGACTACCACGAGTGCAGCTCCAGCCCTGAGAAGGTCTTTATCATGAAGGTAAAGAGCCAGTCACATCACAGCAGACGTCTAAACCAGCCAATCACATCATAGCACACGTCTAAACCAGCCAATCACATCACAGCACACGTCTAAACCAGCCAATCACATCACAGTACACATCTAAACCAGCCAATCACATCACAACACACGTCTAAACCAGCCAATCACATCACAGTACACGTCTAAACCAGCCAATCACATCACAGTACACGTCTAAACCAGCCAATCACACCACAACAAACGTCTAAACCAGCCAATCACATCACAACACACACGTCTAAAACCAGCCAATAAACACACACAGCACACAAACCAGCTACCAGCCAATCACATCACAGCACACGTCTAAACCATCACATCACAGCACAGCAGACATCTAAACAGCACAAACCAGCCAATCAAATCACCGTACACAGCAGACATTTAAACCAGCCAATCACATCACAGCACACGTCTAAACCAGCCAATCACATCACAGCATACGTCTAAAACCAGCCAGTCAATCACAGCACAGCACAAACATCTCACAGCACAGCCAATCTAAACCAGCCAATCACATCACAGATCTAAACCAGCCAATCATGAGCCAGCCCTGAGAAGGTCTTTATTATGAATGTGATGAGCAAACAGTGGTTAAAAGTAACATTGTTTCAAAATAATATCACTCAAGTAGTAAAAAAGTATTTGGGAATAGTACTAGTCATGGAAGAGAAACTTAAAGCAGACATACTGTGCTTGTGTCAGCTCTATAGTTATAATCTATGACACCCAGAGATCATTGTTATAATTTGGACATTTTAATTCACAATAATTTAAAACCATTTCATAAAAGAAACAAGTCTGCTGACTTCCACATTAGAAAACTGCGGTGCCCAATGAGATCTGATGTTGCCATGCGGTACAGAGGATGAGCAGAGGAGAGAGGAGGAGAGAGGAGGAGGCGCAGAGAAGGAGAGATGAGGAGCAGGGGGGGTGGAGGAGGAAGAGAGATGAGGAGCGGAGAAGGTGCAGATTTAAACTGAAGTGGGGTTTTGTTTTTTTTTGTCAGAAACTTCAGGAGGTAGCTTTTCCTCGACGAGACGAACTCAAGAAAAAACTGGAGGAAAAGTACAACATAGAGTATTCAAGCTACCTCAACAACAAGGTATTGCTACTACTACTATTACTGCTGCTGCTACTACCACTACTGCTGCTGCTGCTACTATTACTACTACTACTACTACTACTACTATTACTGCTATTATTGCTGCTACTTTTACTGGTACAATTACTGTAACAGAGAGTATTCAGACTACCTCAACAACAATGTACTACAAATACTACTACAGCTACACAGAGTATTCTGACTACCTCTGGAATAACAAGGTACTACATATTCTGCATTATACTCAGATTACTGTCACTGCTCAAGCCACATCTCCATCAGTCTGCCCCAGGGCGACTCTGGCGTAGGAGTATCTGACTCCAGAGAAAGGGCTGTTTTAAAGTAACAACACTCAGATACTAAATAGTACTACAACTAGCATCAAAGTACTATATCCCATACTCAGATAAGCACGTGCCGATAATCTCAAAATTGGACAGTTTTTGAAAAGATTAAAAAATGTTTTTCATCAGAACCAGAGCACATTGTAATATTTAAATTAGCATTATTTTGGGTTGAAAATTCCTGTCTGTTAAGTCTGATCCTACCTGTGTCATGTGACCCCTTAGAGCCAATCAACAGCAGAGGTGCGTGACGAGCAGCAGCAACAAGCCTCCCCATTGGCTGTTGCCCCTAGCGCTCTCCTATTGGCTGACGGCTCGTTGGGGCAGGGCCAGTGGCTGGAGCAGGAGCGGCGGCGCGTCGATGACCTCAGACGGCGGCAGATCGAATCAGAGCAGTTTATACGATTTGAAGAGCAGCTGAGGAGGCAGGAACGGGCCAATCAAGAGAGAGGAGGGGGCGGGACTACAGGCCAGTCTGAGAGAAGAGGGGGCGGGACCACATGAATCGGCCAATCAGGAAGAACAACAGGTACAGGACTAATCAGACAAAGGGAGGTTTGGACACAGATGCTCCACGTTCTTCGCTCACCTGACAAAACTTACATCAACTGGAGAAGGAAGTGCACACGTCATAGTGGGTGTGTACCAGTGGCAGTAAAGACGGAGGTAGATCGGCGCAACGACATCTTAAATACAGGAGAATAAAGATCACTAAAACATGCACAAATCACTTTAAATACAACTTCAGAGGGTCAATAAGAAGGAAACAACTATAAGAGGGTTAAAAGCTCTGAAAAGTCCATTTTGTACAATACGTTTGATTTAAAGTCCAGTCACTGTCCTGTGTGTCCTCCAGGTGGCGCTCAGAGATTCAGATGTGACGGATGGATCCTGTCTGTCCCAGCAGCAAATCAGAGCCAGCGAGCAGCCTGAGGGGGCGGGCCATAACAGGACCAGAGCAGCTCCCGTCCAATCTGCTGCTGCGCTTGCTGCAGTTCACTGTGAGTCCTGGTTCAGTCCTGGTTCAGGTTTAGTCCTGGTTCAGTCCTGGTTCAGTCCTGGTTTAGTCCTGGTTTAGTCCTGGTTCAGTCATAGTTTAGTCCTGGTTTAGACAAATTTCTAACACCAGGTGCGCTTGTTTCTCAGCTGAGCGGTTGGAGGGTCTGAGGCGGGTGGTGCTTCCTAGAGACCTGACTCTGAGGTTTCTGCGTTTGGCCGAATCCAACACGAACCGAGGCCTGGAGACTTGCGGAGTGCTCTGCGGCAGACTGGTGAGTTTTGACCTGGTTTACTCCTGGTTTAGACCTGCTTTAGACCTGCTTTAGTCCTGATTTAGATCTAGTCCTGCTTTAGTCCTGTTTTAGACCTGCTTTAGTCCTGCTTTAGACCTGGTTTAGTCCTGGTTTAGTCCTGGTTTAGACCTGGTTTAGACCTGGTTTAGTCTTGGTTTAGTCCTGGTTTAGTCCTGGTTTAGTCCTAGTTTAGCCCTGGTTTAGACCTGGTTTAGTCCTGGTTTAGTCCTGGTTTAGACCTGGTTTAGACCTGGTTTAGTCCTGGTTTAGTCCTGGTTTAGTCCTGGTTTAGTCCTGGTTTAGATCTGGTTTAGACCTGGTTTAGACCTGGTTTAGACCCTGACCTCGTGCTTCGCACTGTAAGAATGCATTTCTGTCATTGAATAAATACAAGATACTCATGATTATTGCCATTATACTGCTGAAGATTGCAGACATCTCCATAAAAACAAGCAGGTGGCGAACCCTCACCAGAAAAGTGACATAGTGCATCTTTAACTGGCACACAGGAGAATCATTTGATCATGTGCAATCATCTTCAGACTTCAAAATAAATTCAAAATAAAACTGGAGTCTGGATCTGAGCCTAGATCGTGAGGATGGTGTCTGGAAGGACATATGATGTATTCTCTCTCATTTCAGGCGCGAGAGGAGTTGGTGGTCACTCATGTTGTCGTCCCAAAGCAGACGTCAGGTCCAGATTTCTGTGACATGGAAAACGTTGAGGAACTGTTTCGCTTTCAAGATCAACAGAACCTCCTGACGTTGGGCTGGATTCATGTACGAGATGGAATCCGACACAATCTGGCACAATGACATATGGGGAGGGCATCTGACACACAGGGAGGGCATCTGACACACAGGGAGGGCATCTGACACACAGGGAGGGCATCTGACACACAGAGAGGGCATCTGACACACAGGGAGGGCATCGGACACACAGGGAGGGCATCGGACACACAGAGAGGGCATCTGACACACAGGGAGGGCATCGGACACACAGAGAGGGCATCTGACACAGTCTGATACACAAGGGGGCAGACACACAGGAGGATGAGAGGACATGTGGAGGGTCTTGTTGTCTGTGATGTTTTTGTTTTTCGGTCGTTTCACTCCCACTCATCACTTCACACTTTCACTGAGTCACGTCTCCACAGCGACCAGGGATACGGTCTCCACGGCGACCAGGGAAACGGTCTCCACGGCGACAGGACAAAGAGGGCACTATGGTCCAGATACAGAGAGGTCTCACTTTGAGCACACACACAGATCCTCAAACCTCTCATGACCTCTGCTGGTCTACTTTGGTTTAATCCTGGTTTAATTGTGGTTAGTCCTGGTCTAAACATGTTTTAGTCCTGGTTTAGACTTGTTTTAGTCCTGGTTTAGACCTGTTTTAGACTTTTTTCAGACCTGTTTTAATCCTGGTTCAGTCCTGCTCTTGTCCTGCCTTTGTCCTGCTTAAGTCCTGGTTTTGTTCTGGTTTAGTCCTGCTTCAGTCCTGCTTCAGTTTTGTTTAGTCCTGGTTTTCTCTGTTTCAGACTCATCCCACTCAGACAGCATTCCTCTCATCTGTAGACCTTCACACTCACTGCTCCTTTCAGCTCATGCTCCCAGAGGCCATCGCTGTAGTGTGTGCGCCCAGACACAACGAGTGAGTACCTCAGAGAGTACCCCAAAAAACCCCAAAGAGTACCCCAAGCCCCCTGACCCCATCTTGGCTCAAACCCCTCATTCTCCCCACTCCTAGAGGCAATTGCTGTGGTGTGTGCACCCCTGACACAATGAGTGAGTACCCCAAAAATCCCCTCCACACCTGCTCCCAGACACCATCGCACTGGTGTGTGCTCTGAGACATAATGAGTACCTCCAAAAGTAACCCAAAAGAGTACTCCAATAACCCAGAGAGAGATCCCAACTCTCTCCGCCAACCCTCTAGGTCAGACATGTCAAACTCAGGCCCGCAGGCTAAATTTGGCCCTCACTATAAATATATTTGGCCCGCAAGATCATATCAAATATGTATTAAAGCTGGCCCGCTGGCCATCGTGCCAGTATAGTGCATGCACCTCTAATACTATGACTCCCAGAATGCGGTACAAATGTTGAGCCCCGGCCCCCACCACTTCTGTTGACACTTACTAGCATCTGTTAACTGTCGTCTCACTCAAAAAAACATGCAGACATTTTTCAATAAATATTTAGTTTGGTACCCCAAAGTCCCAGTTTTAAATTTGGCCCCTCTCCCAGAATTTGAGTGGTTGACCCCCCTGCTCTAGGCCATCGAGACACAACAAGAGTACCTGAAAGAGTACCCTCCTAGAGGCCATCACGCCAAAAACCCAGAAAATACCCCAAACTGACCACTGACCTACTAGGCCCCTGCCCCTCTAATAGAAGTGAAATCACTGCTGTTGTGTACCCGGATGGAATATAATCCGGTCACCTGCAAGAGAGTACCCCCAAAAAAGTACACCAATAACCCTGAGAGAGTACCCCAAACCCCCAAACCTCTCCCCCTACTCCCAGAGGTATTTTCTGTGGTGTGTGGGCTGTGGGTGAGAATACCCCAAAAACCCCCACCTGTCCCCCTCACCACTTTCCCCTCCTCTTTCCCTCCTTCTCCTCTCTCTCTCTCCCCCTCTTCCCAGTACTTCTCTCTCTGAAGTTCCCTCCCCTCTCTCTTCCTCTGTAGCAGTAGCAATAGCAGTCGAGTAATAATCACACTGTGTTGTGTATTTGCTGTAGTAAAAGTCTTTTTTTGTGTACTTGTGGTAGTTGTGGCGTGTTCAGGCTCACTGGACCTGGGATCTCTGCAGTATCTCGATGTCGACCTGGGATTCCAGTGTCTGTCTCCCCTGTCTCTCCCTCTCTCTCCTCTCTTTCTGCTCTCTCTCCCCGTCTGCCCTCTCAGCACATGGTAGAGAGAATCTCCCCCACCTGTCTCCCCTCTCTCTTTCCCATCTCTTTAAATCCTCTCTTCTCCTCTCTCACTCTCCCCCCTCTCCCCTCCACTCTCTCTCTCGTCTATCCCTCCCCTCTCCTCGGCAGCAGTAGCACATGTAGCAGTCGTAGTAATAATCACACTTGTGTTGTGTATTTGTTGTAGTAAAAGTTCTTTTCTTGTGTACTTGTGGTAGTTGCGCTGTGTTCAGACTCACTGGACCTGGGATCTCTGCAGTATCTCGATGTCGACTCAAAGGATTCCACCCCCACTCCAGAGACCCCCCTCTGTTCTCTGTGAGTACCCCATAATCACTACATCCACCCACTGTCACCCACACACGCCCACTGTTACCCACTGTCACCCCCTGTCACCCACACTCACCCAGACTCACCCACTGTCACCCACACTCGCCCACTGTCACCCACTGTCACCCACTGTCACCCACTGTCACCCACACTCACCCAGTGTCACCCACACTAACCCAGTGTCACCCACACTCACCCAGACTCGCCCACTGTCACCCACTGTCACCTACTGTCACCCACTGTCACCCACACTGTCACCCACTGTCACCCACACCCACACTCACCCAGTGTCACTCACCCACCCAGTGTCACCCACAGTCACCCACTGTCACCCACACTCACCCAGTGTCACCCACACTCACCCACTGCACCCACCCTCTGTCACCCACTGTCACCCACAATCACCCACTGTCACCCACAATCACCCACACTCACCCACACTCACCCACTGTCACCCACACTTGCCCACTGTCACCCACTGTCACCCAGTGTTTTAAAATATAAAGTAGTTTTTAACATGTTTGCTTTTAACGTCAGTGAATTATCCACCCCCCTCCTCCATCGATCCTTTCTCCTTCTCTCTCTCCCTCCCTCCCTCTCTCCCCCTTTCTCTCCTCCCTTTCTCTCCCTCTCCTCCCTCCCTTCCTCCTCCTCCTCCCTCCCTCCCTCCCTCCTCTCCTCCCTCTCCTCTCCCTCCCTTCCTCTCCTCCCTCTACTCCCTCTCTCCTTCCACAGGTGTGTAAGCATGTGCTTGTGAGGGATTGTGCAGTGATGCTGTTGGACCTCAGGTGACACACAGGGGGCGCTCCGTCTGTGCTCCACCGTGCCTCCTCCTCCAACTCCTCCTCCACCTCCTCCACTACACCTGGACTCTGAGCTAATGAGGGATTTGCACTTGGTTTAGTCCTGGTTTAGTCCTGGTTTAGTCCTGGTTTAGCCCTGGTTTAGCCCTGGTTTAGTCCTGGTTTAATCCTGGTTTAGTCCCTGGTTTAGTCCCTGATTCAGACCTGGTTTAGTCCTGGTTTAGTCCTGGTTTAGTCCCGGTTTAGACCTGGCTTAGTTCTGGTTTAGTCCTGCTTTAGTCCCTGCTTTATTCCCTGCTGAGTCCCTTGTTTAGTCCCTTGTTTAGGTTTACTCCAGGCTTAGTCCTGGTTTAGACCTGGTTTAGTCCCTCGTTTTGTCCCCTTAGTCCTGGTTTTGTTCCTGACTTAGACTGGTTTAGGCCTGGTTTAGACCTGGTTTAGTCCAGGTTTAGTCCAGGTTCAGATCTGGTGTAGATCTGGTTTAGACCTTTTAGACCAGGTTTATCCATGCTTAGATCCCTGGTTTAGACCTGGTTTAGACCTGATTTAGACCTGGTTTAGTCCAGGTTTAGTCCATGCTTTCGTCCCTGGTTTAGACCTGGTTTAGACCTGGTTTAGTCCCAGGTTTAGTCCCATGCTTTCGTCCCTGGTTTAGACCTGGTTTAGACCTGGTTTAGTCCATGCTTTCGTCCCTGGTTTAGACCTGGTTTAGTCTCAGTCTCTCTGGGGCGACATGACTCTGATGAAACAGGAGGTGGCGCTGTGTTTACTTGAGCCTTTCTGTGTTCATTTGTTTAAAGGTTTAACATGTAACTTTTGTGAAATTGTCATATTTTTAATAAATGTTTTTGTGATTTCAATATTTTTGTCTGATATTTTTTAACAAGCATATTTTTATCTGATAAAAAAAAGCGATATGTAAAAAACAGAGAGACTCCAAAGACCATGATGCTTTGCTGCAGAATCCTTTGTAAAGATAAAACTAAAGACTATTTGTGTCTCTAAAGACAGGAAATGTGTTCAAATCTAAATAAAACTCCTGGTTTTGGTTTTAGTCAAAATTAGTGCTGACTTAAATGGTTTAGTCCTGGTTTAGTCCTGATTTAGTCCTGGTTTAGTCCTGACTTAGACACAAACACAGGAGACAGATCCAGATTTTTATTTCAGATGATTTAAATCAGTCACATTTTGTTAAAATACTAAAATTATAATGAGACAAATTCACCGAAACGTTTTTATGAATTACAGTGAATCAGACTCCTGTTGTCGCACTTTAACACTGTTCAGAGCTCAGACTAAAACGGCAGCTTCACTTCACACTTTGGTCTCAGGCAAAAGGAACATTTCACTCAATAAAAACTCAGGAGGCACCGATCCAATGCTGGTATCCTGGATCGGATATCGACTTCTAAATATCGGTTCAGTCGATATCCTGGTTGGACATACACATTGATAACAGCGGCATTACACATTTGGATCAGTTTGGTCTTATTTATTTTAGTTTAAAGGAAATAAATGCTGTTTTCAGTCTCTTTGCTGGTATCGGTTGATATCGGGAATTGGTAAATACTTATTATTATCGAAACCGTATCGGAACTGAAAAAGCTGGATCGGTGCTTCCCTTATGAAAGTATGAATTTAAAACAAGTTGATTTGATTCTGTAGAAAGTAGTTTTCTTTTAAATTAAGGTCTGAAATAAAGTTTGTTTTATAATTAGAAGTTTTCATAAGTTCAAGTTTTCCATCGTGATTCATAAAAAGTATTCTCCCCAAAGGAAATATTCAGGCTGATCCTAAATGTTTGATGATTGTCTTACAGAGATCAACAGTCTCGCCCACTTTCAAGTCGGCTCTGCCTCCAGACCTACATTTTCCATTCATTTTTCCCATAGACTTTTCCAAACATTCTATTATTAAGCGTTAAACCTTACGCAAAACTGACTCTTGTAGCTTTAAGCCATGTTATAATGCTGTTACCTCCTCAAAAACAGACCTGGAGTTATGTTTTGTTTCATTCACACATGTTTGAGTAACACTTTATTACTAGTCTGTCTACATCTCCACAGCTCAAAATGCTCTGTTCCACCTTGTGATGTCATGAAGTGGTAGTTTTCATTGTAAACAGCTCCTTTTACCTTTTGTAGAGATGAGCAATTCCAGGGCTGAAATCATCCAAATGATTCTAGTGAAGGTGAATGGAGTTTAAAAACCCAGTAGAGCACTTCCTGTATTACCACATAATGACATCACAAGGTGGAACAGAGTGTTTTCTGTTTGAGAGAAGAACTCAGCCTAAATATACAGGGTTTGTGTGTTAAACTTGTGTGAATGAAACAAATACAACTCCAGGTCTGTTTGTGATCAGGAAACAATATTATAGTGTAACGAGCTGTAATAACTCTGCAGTTTATAAAGTTTCAGAAACAGATTTTAAATAAAAGTGTAGTCACCACAGAGCGGATCAGCCCTGAGCTTTCAAACTTCATTTTTTTAATTTAATTTTTTCATTTTTTTTTATTTTTCCAGAAAGTCTATGGGAGAAATGAACGGGAAACGTACTTCAAGAATCAGAAGTGGGCACTCACTGTGGAGCTCCATTTTATATCAGATAAAATGCAAATAAAGGCAGATCACAAACATAATCAGGACGTTCTTAAATAGTGCCAAAACCTTGAGCCAAAACTAGGTAAAAAATCTAAAATTCTGAGACCAAAATATTCACAGTTTAAGGAACATAACATATATTTTTCTATAAAATAAAAATGAAATACTTAGAAAGAGTAAACAGAACACAGAATTATCGATTACAGAATTTGAGCCAATCACAGGCTGCACAGATCATTCAAATAAAATGAAAATTCAGATACATTCGGTTAAATTTGGGTCCAACAAACAAAGCACCGTGGGCTCAGACTCCACTCTCGAACTCAGACAATCACATTCAAATCTAAAATCTAAAATCTAGGAGCTGGTTCAGGGGTCTCAGACTTTTTGGCCTGAACATAAAAAATACTATTCTGTTTGTACAAGCTTCTACAGGTTTCAGATGACATCACCACACGCCTTTGTCCAGTCATATTTAATACAGATGGGAGCAGAGCAAATGATTCATATTCTTTCAATCACAGGGAAATCTGTCTGTGGGGTTAATACGAACATTTTAAGACCAAAATGATGAGTCTGACAGCAGCAGTTACAGAGAGAGGGGTGACAGTTTTTCAATAAAAAGTGAATTGGAGCCAGAGTCGATGGAGCCAGAAGAACGCCCATGTTCACGTCCTATTTGGAACGCGGCAGCTAGCAGATTAGCTATGTCCATTTATGTATACAGTCAATGTTCTGCCCCCATCTGTTACTATGAAATCGTCACATTCTACAAAACCACCAATTATTTGAATCTGATGGAACTTTATTTTGTAATTTAAAGCTACAGTATGTAACTGTTTCCATGGAAACAGGCAGGCCAAATAAGAGTTATGTTTGTTTTTCCTGTTTTTAGTGCAGCAAAAAAAAAAACCCACATGACAAAAACATGTTGTTATCGTAGTCCATTTGTGGCTGAAAAAGTTACACACTATGGCTTTAACTGTTTGGGAAAGACATTCATTCTTTTTATTGTATCTAATAATAATAATTGAAATATATCTTCTTTCTTTTTTTTTTTTTAAACAGGGCATTCAGAGCATCCGGGTGGAGGGTCAAACGTCACAGGAGAGTAGACTGTCATTCCCCAGTTTGAGTCATTTGCCCAATTTGCGTCACTCAAGCTAATCGTTAGCTTGATTTGCTTTATTTTACATTGTTCTGTCTGTGGAAACATTAGTTCTCTGTTCATTTAAGTTATATCGAGTTTGTAAAGAAGATTTCATAAAGTTTATTTTTAGAAAACCACATGAAATCTGCTTGCTAGCCTCCATGTTTCATATCTGCTCAGATTTATTCCTGTTACAAATGCTGTTTTTACAAACCTTTGACTTAAGAAAACCATTGGCTTTCAGAAAAATAAACAGATTTAGATAATAAAACTCGTTCAAGCAGGTTATCATGTTTGTGTAGTAAATGACAAATGTTTGCGCAGAAGCTTCTGAGCATGTGCAGAACGACTTGTGACGCAAATTCGGCTCTGACTCAAACTGGGCTGCAGAAAGGACAAGTGAGTGAGTTATATGAAGATTTGGTATTTTTGGTATTTATATGTAAAAAGGCAGATTAAACTCATTATTCAAAAGAGTATTCTGTCTTTATATAAATACAGTTTCCTGGTACTTTTCTTGGCATGAACTCCCCCTGCAGGTGTAGTCTTGTAAGTGCAGTTTGGGTCAGATACACAGAGATATGGAATAGTATTGAGAGCTTTTGCCACGCCCCTTTTTTACTCAACCAATCGATCGGCAGGACATGTCTTTGGTCGACCAGGAATTTCTTTAGTCGATTGCAGACCTAGGGGAATAACATAGTGTAGGGTCAGAGAGTCAGAGGTCAGAGGAGAATAGCCGAGCAGAGGGTCAGAGGTCAGAGGAGAGTAGCCGGGCGCAGCGTGAAGGCGGAGTACCCGTCATAGGCGGCGTAGGTCAGATCTGGACTCAGAGTCGGTTTGAGAGACGCCATCGAAGCTGCGGCCGCCAGAGGGTAGGCTGTGAGACCAGAAACAGCTAATGTGAAATCAAATAATGTCAACACAAGCACAGTGAAGAGTCCGTCTACTTTAAACCACACACTGTACAAAGACGTGGACTGAGTGAGCGTGACGTCACCCACAGCGATCTGCTCCAAATGAAGTTCATCGAGGCTAGTGGTTTTATCGGCCAATGTGGAGCCCAGGTCCATATTTGGAAATCCGACCACGAGTATCATAGCAGGCAAAGAACCAATCCGGAGCGAGGCTGTTGAAGGTAATGTCCCTTTGCGCCTGCACTGTTAGTTTAGCAGGGGGTGGGTGCTTAGTCAAATTTGTCGCTAACGCTAGGGGGAGTGACCTCAGGGAAAGAAGGAGCCTGATTCTGGTCTGTTATTGTTCATATCTTGATTTAGGGAAAAAAAAGAAAGAAATAAAACCCCAGGATCATGTAGAGCGAGTTAAAACTCATATTATAAGGTCAGAATGACGAGCCAGACAGCAGCAGTTACAAAGAGAGGGGCCACGATTTTTCAATAGAAAAGCAACCAATACTCAATTCTTATTTGGAACGCAATGGCTATCGTGTTAGTTATGGCCATTTATATATACAGTCTATAGTTCAACCTGAGCTGGAGGTCAGGTTACAGATGTGTTGACCTGGTTTATGGTTAATATCTCTGTTATTACTGGGCCTATCCATATGAAACAAAAACTGGCACAAAGTTCGTCTCATCTGTCTGTATAAATAAACAAAAGTCAAATTTTTTTTTCACAATAGCTTCAATAAGTGGTGCCATTATTCAACCCCAAAGACGTGACTGTTGTCAGTTGAAAGGATTTACGCATAAGATTAATATGACAAGTTTGTGAAGCTAATCTCACACAAATAATGAGAAGGTTCAACATTTGTGGATCAGAAGTTTGGAGATTTCTATAAAAACTGTTGGGTTAGTGAGTGGAGTGAGTTTGTGTCCCCCTGTCACTGCTCCTGCCACTGCTCCTGTCGCTGCTCCTGTCGCTGCTCCTGTCACTGCTCCTGTCGCTGCTCCTGTCGCTGCTCCTGTCACTGCTCCTGCCACTGCTCCTGTCACTGCACCTGTCACTGCTCCTGCCACTGCTCCTGTCGCTGCTCCTGTCACTGCTCCTGTCACTGCTCCTGCCACTGCTCCTGTCACTGCACCTGTCACTGCTCCTGTCACTGCTCCTGTCACTGCTCCTGTCACTGCTCCTGTCACTGCTCCTGTCTCACATGTGGGCCTCTTTGGAACTTGTCCCTGTTTAAATTGACTTGGACTTTCATAATATGTGAAAATAAATGAACCAGGACTAAAGCAGAACCAAAGCAGGTCTAAACCAGGTCTAAACCAGGACTAAACCTGGACTAAACCAGGCCTAAACCAAGACTAAACCAGGACTAAACCAGGTCTAAACCAGGACTAAACCAGGACTAAACCAGGACTAAAGCAAGACTAACCCAGGTCTAAACCAGGACTGAACTTGGACTAAACTAGGTCTGAATCAGAACCAAACCAGGACTGAACAAGGACCAAACCAGGTCTGAACCATGACTGAACTAGGGCTAAACAGGGTCCGAATCCAGACTAAACCAGACCTAAACTAGAATTTAACCTGGACTAGATCAGGATTAAACCGGGAATAAAACAGGACTAAACCAGGAGTAAACCATGACTGAATCAGGACTAAAACAAGACTGAACCATGTCTAAACCGGGACTGAACCAGAACTAAACCAGGACTAAACCAGGCCTTTGTGTTTATGTGGTGCAGAGGAGTTAGTTGCATACGGACCTCACTCACCTGTGTAGGCCAGGGTGCCTGGGCTGATGGTCCCAGAGACTGGTCCAGAGATGGTGCCAGGAACCAGACCCTGTGCTTGTCCAGATCCTGGTCCAGATCCAGATCCTGAGACCTGGTCTGGGATCTCGGCTAAACCCAAAGTACTCAGAGTGTGTTCAGCAGCGTGGACCCGGGCCTCCTCCACTGATGAGCAGAGCTTAGAGGGAGTGACTGGGTGCCTGTGAGAGAGCAGCAGAGTGGTTAGGACTAAACCAGAACTAAACCAGGACTAAACAAGGTCTAAATCAGGACTGTAGTGTGCATGTCCTCCCTGTTACTGTGGCAGACGTTATGCTGTCTCCTCCTCGCAGTAAGGCGGTTAGTCTCCTGGTGTCTCTGGATAGAATGTGTTGCTTTGTGGAGGTTGTGGGTTAAACTCCTAGTGTTTCTAGGTGGAGTGCGTTGCTCTCTGGCTCTATGGAAGTTGTGTGCAATGTCGGACTCACGTGTTGGGGTACTGCGAGACGAGGGCGGGGATAGTCACTTTGTAGAGGAACAGTTGTCTCTGGTCTGGTGTCTGGGCCGAGTGCAGCTCATACACAGGAGAACCCCAACCATTTTTTTGACACAGCTCCTCCAGAATCTGCAAGAACCAGGACTGAACAAGGACTAAACCAGGACTTAACCAGGATTAAACCAGGACTAAGCCAGGACTAAACCAGAACTAAACTAGAACTAAACTAGGTCTAAACAGGACTGACCTGTGCCGGAGTCTTGCCAGTCTTCAGGGGGGTTAGTTCCATTCCGGGCAGGAGGTCGAACAGTTTGTCCTGGTTTTGTTTGGACTCCATTTTGTAGGCAGGGTTAGAGGAGACCCCACCCCCCACTCTGCCAGTGACTCCGCCCCCTGTGAGGTAAGCCCCACCCCCTGTGATGTAAGCCCCGCCCCTGGGCAGCCCGCGCACGCCGGCGGCCCCTACAGGTACACTCATGTAAACGTCTACAGAGACACACGCCAATCATCAGGATCACAGCCAATCAGAGCAGAGATCAGTCACCGCTGTCACTGGGACCCTCAGCCAATCAGCACATCGAGCTTCTCTGACCACTTAACCAGGACTAAACCAGGACTAAACCAGGTCCAAACTAGCACTAAACAAGGACTAAACCAGGTCTAAACCAGCACTAAACCAGGTCTAAACCAGGACTAAACCAAGACTAAACTAGTAGTAAACCAGGACTAAAACAGGACTAAACCAGTACTAAACCAGGTCCGAACAAGGACTAAACCAGAACTGAACCAGGACTAAATGAGGACTAAACCAGGACAAAACCAGGATTAAATCAACTGTGCCTCAGCCAGGGACTAACCCAGAACTATACCAAGTCTAAACCAGGACTAAACCAGCACTAAACCAGGACTAAACCAGGCCTAAACTGGGGACTAAACCAGGTCTAAACAAGGACTAAACCAGAACTGAACCAGGACTAAATGAGGGAAACAGGGAACAAATCAGGGATTAACCCAGGACTAAACCAGGACTAAACCAGGACTAAACCAGTACTGAACAAGTACTTAATGAGGACTAAACCAGGGACCAAACCAGGGACTAAACCAACTAACACACCTGTTGTTTTGCACTTAGTCATTTTCAGCATAATCGTTCAGGCCCCTAATAGCTGCTCTCACACCGTTATTTTAATAGATCCCTCACATCTTTTAGCATACTGGCTACCACTATTGTTCTCCCTGTTTTGATTTAGGTCTGAGGATGGAGGAATAAAGATGGATCTGACCTAACAACTATGTCCTCTTTGACTCTCCTCTCAAACCTGTGGATACTAGGGTTAGGAGTGTTGTTATCTCCTCCCTTCAGACAGACATAAGGCAGCGCTCACCAGTCAAACATTCTCACTCTAAAACTTTTGTCCAGTGACAGAATAAAATGTTCTTTTTTGATGGACCCCTCCTGGAGAACTGAGGGATTACACAGATCTACAGGCCACATCGGTTTTGAAGCTAAGGTTTAAAGTGAGTCCCGGTGACAGAGGCTCAGTACAGACACAAGGGTTTATACTGCAGGCGATTTAAAGGACTCTATCAACAACAACTACTGCAGTACAAGTACAACCACTGCAATACAAGTACAATAATGTAGTATAGTGTAGCATATATCCAAACTTCTGATCCACAAATGTTGAACCTTGTCATTATTTGTTTTGGGATATATATATAGGCTACTGACAGAGAAGATGTTGGATGTTGTGCCAGTTTTTGTTTCATGTGGATAGGCCCAGTAATGACAGAAATAATAACCATAAACCAGGTCAACACATCTGCAATCTCACAGTTTAACATCTAACTTATGCTGTTGTTGATAGAGCCCCGTGAATGTGGATCTGATTGTATGTTTCATTTTCACAGTTTCAGATTGAGGTTCTGATTCTAGATCTAGACTTGACTCACCTCGCACCGACGGCGTCCGGACTAGGCCCCGCCCACACACCTGTGTCTTGGGGAGCCGGAGCTGAGCCGGAATGGCATAGGCCTGAGGGGCGTAGAACACAGGAGCCCCCAGGTATGCCATAGAGGGATCATAAACCTGTGAAAGACTGGGGTTAGACCAGAACTGGACCAGGACTAAACCAGGACTGAATCAGGACTGAACCAGGACTAAACCAGGACTAAATCAGGACTAAATCAGGACTAAATCAGGGCTAAAAGAGGAATAAACCAGGACTGAATCAAGGCTAAGCCAGGACTTAATCAGGACTAAACCAGGACTAAAATCAGGGACTAAACCAGGACTAAATCAGGGCTAAAAGGGGACTGGAACCAGGACTAAACCATAAACCAGGACAAAATCAAGGCTAATCCAGGACTTAACCAGGACTAAACCAGGACTAAAATCAGGACTAAACCAGGACTAAACCAGGACTAAACCAGGACTAATCAAGGCTAAGCCCAGGACTAAACCAGGACTAAACCAGGACTAAACCAGGACTAAACCAGGACTAAACCAGGACTAAATCAGGACTAAATCAGGACTAAAGGACCAGGGATTAAACCAGGACTAAACCAGGATTAAGCCAGGATTAAACCAGGACTAAACCAGTCCTGGTCCGAGTCAACCTCCAAGTCAGCGGGTGAGCACTTTACCAACTGAGCAGACTAACCCAGGTCTAAACTAAGATTAAACCAGGTCTAACCTGTGTAGCACTACAGGGTCCAGAGTTGCCAAATCTGCTTCTTTATAGCAACTTTGGGCTTCTTTTTCTGGAAATTCACTGACTTTTATGTATTAAAAACAGAATAGTTTCACTTCTGTTTCACATTAATAGACTATAATTAGCATGTTGTCTATAGTAATGATGGAAGTACAAGCTGCTCATGTTTAAAAGCTGTTATTGATGTTAAATATGAAAACTATATGCTTTATTCACCTGCTTATTTTGTTTTTTTTCTAAAAATCCAGTACATTTTATTTATGTAACAGGTTTCATAAACAAATTTCCAAAGTGCTGCACAGGGCACAAAGGCTTAGTTGCTTGTTTTTCTCTGAATATCTGGCAACCCTGATGTAGTACCTGTCTCAGAGCGTAGTCTGAGAGCGTAGTCTGAGAACGTAGTCTGAGAGCGTAGTGAGAGCGTAGTCTTAGTCTTCTTAGAGTGTAGTTGTGTAGTACCTATCTCAAAGTGTTGTAGATGTGCAGTACCTGTCCGAGCGTGTAGGTGGCGTAGTCGGGCTGCAGGGTGGCTCCTCGTCCTCCAGTGCCTCTGGTGTATCTCACATAACTGTCCTTATCCACAGGTTTGGCCAGAGTCACCTCGATCGGGGAGCCGTCTATCACCTGAAAGAGAGGAGAAAGGAGAGTCTATTATCTGTAAGAGGAAAGAATGAGAGGAGAGAGAGAGAGAGGGAGAGAGAGGAGAGAGAGGGAGAGAGAGGAGAGAGAGGGAGAGAGAGGGGGGACCTGTCTATCACCTGAGACTTTCACCGTTTTAGCTTTGAAATCTTTTCATCATGCTATTCTGATGAGAGTGACCCCAAAAAATTTCATTAATGGAAAAATGTGAAATTTGGCACTATGACTCTTTGTGTTATTCTGATCAAAAAAGTCAGTGGGGCCCATTTTGCATTTTGCACAAAGTGTGTCAGAGCTACAAATGTGTGCTGACTTTGTATGTTTAATGACAAGTATAGCTAAAAGCCGCAATATACATAATGAAGGTACAAAGGTGCATCCCCATCCCAAGGGATTTACGGGGCAGCAGAGTAGAAGGAATGATAGTATTTGTAGTATTGTTACCTTCCCGTGCACAGTGCTCATGGTGTTGATGGTTTACCGTATGTAGTTACAGTAGTATTCATAGTATTTGTATTATTTGTGGTGTGTGCAGTATTACCTTCCCGTGCAGTTGGTTCATGGCGTTTACAGCGTCCTCTCTGTGAGTGAAGTGAACAAAAGCATAGTCTCGGATTTTCTTCACTCTCTCCACAGCTCCTAAACACACACAAACACACATTATACATACAAACATTACACATACACACACACACACACATTACACATACACAGTTCCCATACACATGTAATACACACAAATATATACATGTTGCAAACAGTCCTACTAACTTTCTTACTATTTTAGTCCTGTGAGCCCTGGTTTAGTCCTGGTTTAGTCCTGGTTTAGTCCTGGTTTAGTCATTTAGTCCTGGTTCAGTCAGTCCTGGTTACCACTGTGGTTTGTCGTTTTTTTTTTTCTAAATTTTTTCTTTCTTTTTTCTTCATTTTTTTTCTCAAGTTTTTCCTAAATTATTCATTATTGTTTTGTGTGTTTTGTGTGATGGTGTTAAACTTCACACCATCAGTGGGGGGTGGGGGGGTGGGGGGTGTGATGCTAACTAGAGACACTGCTCTGTCTGAAGCTGAGTTGTGTTTAAAAACAGTCTAACCGTAAAGAATTGTCTTAGCTGAACAATAACAGATGAGCCGATTTGTGCTGTTAAACAAGTCGGGGTGGGGATGGGTTGAAGATGTTTGAAGGTTCTGACCTGGTTTGACTGAGTTAAACTCCTTCTGAATCGTCTCCTCTGTCGTCTGCAGCATCAGGTTCCTCACGTACAGGATCTTTACTGTGGCCATGGTCTCCTCGTCCACCTCCACCTCAGGCTCCGCCCAGTCCACCGCGATGGCATGACCCCAGAGCTGGATCCTCCCTAGAGATCAAAACAGGACTAAACCAGGGCCAAAACCGGGTCTAAAGAAGGTCTAAACCAGGACTGAACCAGATCTAAACTAGGACTAAACCAGGACTAAACCAGGTCTACACCAGGACCAAAACAGGGTCTAAACTAGGACCAAAACAGGGTCTAAACTAGGACCAAAACAGGGTCTAAACCAGGTATAAACCAGGACTAAACCAGGTCTAAAGCAGGTGCAGTGCGATCTAAAGGTTTCATAAAGATGTGAGACAGTAAAACTTTGTCTAAAACAAACACAGTAAAGTCTTTATTTGAGTGAAAGTTTAAACACCATTTATTATTTACTCTTTCTCTGTCTCTCTCCCTCTCTCTCTCCCTCTCTCTCTCTGTCTCTCTCTCCCCCTCTCTCTCTCCCTCTCTCTCTCTCTCTCTCTCTCTCTCTCTCTCTCTCTCTCTCTCTCTCTCTCTCTCTCCTCTCTCCTCTCTCTTCTCTCTCTCTCTCTCTCTCTCTCTCCTCTCTCTCTCTCCTCTCTCTCTCTCTCTCCCCTCTTCCTCTCTCTCCCCCCTCTCTCGCCCTCTCTCTCCTCTCTCTCTCTCTCTTCCCCTCTTCCTCTCTCTGCCTCTCCCTCTTCCTCCCCCCTCTTGTCCTCTTCTTCTCTCTGTCTCTCCCCCTCTCTATCCCCTTCTCTCCCTCCCTCTCCTCTCTCTCTGTCTCTCCTCCCTCTCTCTATGCCCTTCTCTCCCTCTTCCTCTCTCTCTCCCTCTTCCTCTCTCTCTCTCTCTTCCTCTGTCTCTCCCTCTTCCCCCCCCCTCTTGCCCTCTCCTCTCTCTGTCTCTCTCTCTCATTATTTACTCTTTATCTAAAGCTGAACGTCATTGGTCAGTGATAACTCTTTTCTGGTAAATCCAGACTGATCTGTCTGTATTTTTGTATACACAGAGATATCAGTCTGGTCCTCACTCCCGCTGAAACAAACACGATCGTCCAATTAGATTTGTTTATTTCAGGGACGGTTGTGAGGTGAAGGAGCTCATTGGTCACCATCATTTACAAACAAAATGACATTTCTCTTACCTCAGATTACCAAAGTTTAGTGATTCGCTCATTGATTCTGCAGAAATGTTATGTTATTTTTGTCCTTTCTTTTTTTCTCGTGAACAGCCATAAATGTTTTGATACGGATGAACCATGTGTGTCCCTGATTGGCTAATCTACCTGTCAATCACACCCATCTGAACGCAGGGAGATTCACCGTGGACTCACATCTGAGATAAAGTATTGGACAAGTGACATAACGATGTTTTGAACCTGATTGGCCAATGCTGATAAGGCTGAGGGCTTTATGAAGTTATTTTAAACTGTTCTGCACATGTTCAGTACAGACTGGCTCTGGTACTACAGTAGTAGTACTAGCAGTGGTAGTGTTAGTAGTATTTGAAGTCTTTGAAGTAGTAGAAGTATTAGCAGCAGTAGTACCTGGCAGTAGTTTCCTCCGAGCCATAGCGGCAGGCTCTGTGGCTCTGATACTCGACGAAGGCAAAGC
Organism: Periophthalmus modestus; assembly: GCA_019594935.1. Taxonomy (NCBI): domain Eukaryota; kingdom Metazoa; phylum Chordata; class Actinopteri; order Gobiiformes; family Gobiidae; genus Periophthalmus; species Periophthalmus modestus. Next base: position 19,353,203 of record JAIEZT010000304.1, read on the forward strand.
CGCGGTTCTTGGTCTTGTCGGCGGCGCTCGGGTAAACGATGACATCACTGACCCCCTCCGTGACCTTTGACATCTCGCTCAGGATCTCCTCTCGACGTTTGCACTTCGGGATCCCGCCCACGAAGAGCCGGCAGTTATCCACGCTGGGACAAACGCCGAGAAGTCTGCCAGGTCTGAGGAGAGAGACAGGGTTAAACAAGGAATAAACCAGGCCTGAACCAGAACTAAACCAGACTGACCAGGACTAAGCCAGGACTAAACCAGGACTAAACCAGGACTAAACCAGGACTAAACCAGGACTAAACCAGGACTGAACCAGGACTAAACCAGGACTGAACCAGGACTGAGCCAGGGCTAAAACAGGACTGAACAAGGACTAAACCAGGACTGAGCCAGGACTAAAACAAGACTGAACAAGGACTGAACCAGGACTAAACCAGGACTAAACCAGGACTGAACCAGGACTGAGCCAGGGCTAAAACAGGAATGACCAAGGAGTCAACCAGGACTGAACAAGGACTAAACCGGGACTGAACCAGGACTGAGCCAGGACTAAAACAAGACTGAACAAGGACTGAACCAGGACTAAACCAGGACTAAACCAGGACTGAACCAGGACTGAACCAGGACTAAAACAAGACTAAACCAGGACTAAAACAGGACTGAGCCAGGACTAAAAGTCTTAAACAGAACTAAAACACTACAACAGGACTAAAACAGGACTAAAACAGAACTAAAACAAGACTAAAACAGGACTAAAACAAGACAGGATAAAAACAGCACTAAACCACAAAGAATTGTTGGTTATCTGTGCAAGACAAATGGCGAGAAATCTGCCAGGCCTGGGGATAGAGACCAGATTAAACCAGGACCAAACCAGAACTAAACGAGGACTAAAACAGGAATAAAACAGGAATACAATAGACCTAAACTACGAAGAGTTGGCTGTTATGTACGCTGGGAGAAACGCCGGGTCTGAGTAGAGAATGGGACACATCTGACACACAGGCAGGGGATCTGACACACAGGGATATAAGAGGATGAGAGGCCATCTGACACACATAGCAGGAGGAACATAGGAGCAGTGTGGGAGGGCATCAGACCTGATCTCGTGGTTGTTGAGCTGCTTCATGGCGTTCTTAGCCTCCTGGCGGCTGCTGAAGGTGACGAAAGCATAACCACGATTGTTCCCGTTAAAGTCCATCATCATCCTCACCTCGTAGATCTGACCAAACTGAGACCAGAGACCAGATCAAGACCAGGATCAAGACCAGGGTTAAGACCAGGGACCAGGACCAAGACCAGGACCAAGACCACGACAAGGATCAGAACCCGGACAGAGACATGGGAGAGGAGACAAGCAGAATCCTGATGTTAATGTTAACGATAATCTTACATATTGTTTTTATCCCTCTAATGAAGAAATTGTCCAATACAGATATTTGTCCTGTTGTTTGGGCCGGTAACCGATATTTGTCAATATTACGTTATTAAAGTTAAAGGCAGACAGAGTAAATGTGCAGGATTAATGAAACATGTGTAAATGAAATGAAACGAACAATAAAAGACACATAAGCACCAGCTCGTCTTCAAACAGGTCTCGGGGCAGTAGTACTAGTTAGTAGTAGCAGTAGCGGTAGCAGCAGTAGTAGGGGTAGTAGTATCAGTTGGACTTTACCTTCTCACACAGTGGTACCAGCTCATCCTCAAACAGGTCTCGGGGCAGTTTTCCTACAAAGATCTCGGAGCCTCGTTCTGGAGGAGGTCCATCCCAGTTTGGAGGAGGTCCACCATACCTCCTCTGACCATTCTCCTGAAATATACAAGTACTATTGTAAAATTACTGCAAAAACTACTGCAATACAAATACTGTAAAAATACTGCAAATACTACCCTATACCTCATTTGACCATTCTCCTGAAGATACACAAATGTAAAGTACTGCAAATTCTGTAATGCTACTACTGTCAGTCTAAACTGTACCTCCTCTGCCTGCTGCTCCAAAACACTCAAGAGTTTGTGTTCATTGATGATAGTTTTGATCTGTCACTCACCTGTCTGAGGGACCACCTGTTGCTCACCTGTCTGAGGGACCACCTATCTCACCTGTCACTCACCTGTTTGAGGGAGTAGCCCGTTCGCTGTGTCAGAGCCCTTAGTCCCGCCTCCCGCTGCGTCCCCGCCAGCCCGTCTGCTTTCTGATTGGACTCCATTAGAAGTGATTGACAGTTCAGTTTCAATCAGGGAAATTAACGGTGCTCACTGCAAATAAAAAAAAAAAAAAAAAGTATATCTATATAAATGTAAATGTAAATGTAAAACACAAACGAACAATAATAGTAAATACGATCAATTCAAAATGGTGGACCAAGGAGATCCCCTGGCTTACAGAAGAAAATGTTTACCCTTTGAAGATGAACCAGGACTAAACCAGGACTAAACCAGGACTAAACCAGGACTGAACCAGGACGATACCAGGACTAAACCAGGATTAAACCAAGATTTAACCAGGACTGAACCAGGAATAAAACAGGACTATACCAGAATTAAACCAGGATTAAACCAGAACTAAACCAGGATTAAACCAGGACTAAACCACGATTAAACCAGAACTAAACCAGGATTAAACCAGAACTAAACCAGGATTAAACCAGAACTAAACCAGGATTAAACCAGAACTAAACCAGGATTAAACCAGGACTAAACCACGATTAAACCAGAACTAAACCAGGATTAAACCAGGACTAAACCAGGATTAAACTAGAACTAAACCAGGATTAAACCAGGATTAAACCAGGACTGAACCAGGATTAAACCAGGACTAAACCAGGGTTGACCAGGACCAAACCAGCCTTCAAACAACCAGATCCAAACAGAGTCTAAAACAACTTCACATGAAACTGAAGCATCTCATAATTGAAACATTTGTGCTGGACTCATAGACTGTACTAGTGTTGTCATGATATTAAAATTTCAAACTCGATCTTGATACTTAGGAGTATACTCAATACTGATTCCGATACCACGATGATAATAATAATAAAAAAAAAAAAAAACACTCTTTCTTTAGAATGTGATTTTCCACATTAAATGGTAGTACTTCCTTTTCTATTCCCATGTGTGTTATATCTGTGTACTCCCTCAGTGTCCAGTAGGTTCATAGTGGTCCATGGGTGTAAACTAGTCTATGTGTCTGATACAGCTCAAGATCATTCTAAAACTATTCAGGAAAGGTTCATTTCTGTTCGGTGAATGGGACTGTTTTAGTATTGATACCTGCTTATTTAGTATTTAGTTTTGATACTAGTTGTAGTATTGATTAGTGTCCGATTTTCAGTACTTTTGACAACCCTACACTGTCTGTATATTGCAGACTGTAAACCGTAGTCTCTGGACTCTGAGCTGTGAGAGAAAACCTTCTGGACGCATCCCCGGGTCAAGGTCCTGTGGTCAATCATTCACCTGTCCGTTCTCCTGTCCAGTCACAAACAGGGGCACTGAGGCATCATGGGAAATGCAGTCCATACACACTGCATACACTACTTGTAATCTGGTTTCTGTCTGAGAATTCACTCTGTGTTTAAAAATGGCAAAAAAAATGAAGCAAAGACATAATTATAGACAGTTACTCCAAATTTTGATTTTTGATGAAACATTGACTCACAAATACCGCAACTTATCTTCATAAAACAAACCAAAAAAACCCCTAAAACATTAATTAACTTAAAGTGGGCCATGTGACCGGATGTATCAGATTGATTTGTGCAGTAAACAGGGACCAATGACCATAATAATGATTGTCTAATCTGATTACTCCAGAGTCTGATTTCCTCAAAAGGATTTAGACCTGAGGAACACAACTATAGACTATATAACACAGGCAATGAGGCATTATGGGAAATGTAGTCCTGCAGATGCATGTGTTCACCTGTGCATTTACCTGTCCAGCCACCTGTCCATTCACCTGTCTATTCACCTGGCTATTTATCTGTCCATCCATTTGTCCATCTTTCCACTCCCTTGTCCATCCACCTGTTCATCTGTCGATTCACCTGTCCATCTTTCCATTCCCTTGTCCATCCACCTGTTCACCTGTCCATTCACCTGTCCATCCACCAGTCCATTCAACAATCCACCTGTCTATTCACATGTCCATCCATCTGTCCATCACCTGTTCACTTGTCCATCCACACACAGGAGCCCAGAGGCATCACGGGAGATGTAGTCCTGCAGATTAGGGATGCACTGATCCAGCTTTTTCAGTTCCGATATAGACAATTTGACTCAGAGTATCTGCTGGTATCCGATATTAACCGATACCAGTGTAGGGTCTGAAAATTGTTCACACTTATTTCCTCAAAAAACGGTTCACTTATACACAAGAGATACAATTACGTTATGTAACTGTTATTCATCCTCCACATAACTACTGAACAGCTTCATATGAATAAAAGTTCAAATATTATAAGATGTTCTGGGCCAAAATCAGCCTGTGAATAGTCTTAGGCCCAACCAATATATTGACTGAACCGATATCATTGAACCGATACCCGATCCAGCTAATTTTTTCAGTATTGGCGGCAATATTCAACACCAGTATTAGTATCGGTGCATCCCTATAGCAGATGCTTTCACCTGTCCATCACCTGTCCATCCACACACAGGAGCCCAGAGGCATGATGGGAAACGTAATCCTATCTCTATGTGGAACAGTGGAGCTTTGGTCACAACAGAAAATATGATTATATAGTTTAAAAGTTTCAGTTTATGCAAAATAACTCCAAAGTGTCACAGTGATGTCACTGACCACAGAATCGGTCAAAGGCTGAGGACTGTGCGGGGTCAAAGGTCGTGTGAGGACAACATAGGGTCAAAGGTCATGTGAGGATGAGGTCAAGCAGTAAATGATTAAAATACATCGATCAGATTCTCTCATAAACAACTGAAGAAGCTAAGTAAAAATAGGACTAAACCAGGACTAAACCAGGACTAAATCAGGATACAACTAGGATTAAAGCAGAACTAAAGAAAGACTAGACCAGGGCGAAACCAGGACTAAACTGGATCTGAACAGGACTAAACCAGGACTAAAACAGGACTAAACAGAACAAATCCAGGACAAAACCAGTACTAAACCAGTACTGGTTTAGTACTGGTTTAAACAGGACTAAACCAGAACTGTGCCAGGACTAAACCAGTACCGAACCAGGACTAAACCAGGTCTGAAGCAGGACTAAACCAGGACTAAACCAGAATTAAACCAGGTCTGAATAAATTCTCAACCAGGACTAAACCAGGACTAAACTAGGACTAAACTAGGACTAAACCAGGTCTGAACCAGGACTAAACCAGGACTAAACCATGGCTGAACAAGACAGAACCAGGACTAATAAAGGGCTAAAACCATACTAAACTAGGACTCAAACAGGACTATAGCAGGACTAAACCAGGTCTGAACCAAGTCTGAAGGAGGACTAAACCAAGACTAAACCTGGACTGAGCCAGGACTGAACCAGGACAAAGACTGGTCTAAACTTGGACTAAACCAGGACTGAACCAGGACTAAACCAAGACTAAACCCGGTCTGAACACAGAACTAAACCCAGTCTAAACCTAGTATTTGGCACTCACCAGAGCGATTTGATGCGTGGATCAGTCTGGTCTCATTCTGAACTAAAGTCCGGACTCTGTTGGTTTTACGACGAGTGTCAGTTAATCATTACTCTGCCTATCTCGCAGATACTGCAAAAGTACACATCAGTACACAGTACATATACAAATACTGCACAGATACACAGGAGTACACAGTAGTACACAGAACAGGGACAGAGCTCACCTCACAACAAAGAGGTCACAGGTTTGATTCCCAAACCACAGACCTCTGTGGAGCATGTTCTGCTCCTCAGGTTTAACCCAGAGACACTGGAGGCTGGGTCCAATACAGGAGACAACTTTTGTCCTACTGGGATTTAAAGGTCCTATATGACACAAACGCTTTAAATCGTGTCATAATGCTGTCATCTCATCAAAAACATACCTGGAGTTATGTTTTGTTTCATTCACACATGTTTGAGTAACACTTTATTATTAGTCTGTCTAGATCTCCAAAAATGCTCTTCCACCTTGTGATGTCATGAAGCGGCAGTTTTCAAGTTAACAGCTACGTTTTATCCTTACTTTTGTAGAGATTGGCTATTCCAGCACATAAATTGTCCAAATTATTCTAGTGAAGGTGAGTGGAGTTTAAAAACACAGTAGAGCAGTAGAGAGTATTACCACATGACAACACAAAGTGGAACAGAGTGTTTTCTACTTGAGAAAAGAACTCATAGTGGAATCAAGTTTTTTTTTTAAGTTTTTAGTTTTATTGTGTTGCTTTCTGTATGTTCTGTATATGACATTTATCAGCGCAGTCTTTAAATTCACCTCAAGCTTGTTGCTATGACAATCTCCTCCTGATTGACGCCTCTGCTCCAATCCGGGGAGTGGAGCCATCAAGTCACCTGTGCATGGGCGGAGAGTTAATGTATGTATGTATGTACTGTGAGCTGGTTTGAGAGGGAGACGGGGGGTCGACCAGGAGCGCACAACACAAAAGCAAGGAGCAGACCTTACACCTTTGCGTGTGCGCGCGTACACAGTATTAATTCTATGGCCTAGAGCTAATACTCACACTCTAACAATGAGAGCGCAACTGCCACCTACTGTAGTGGATGTGCAATTACACTTTATTCTAGTACGGCAAAAGAGAAGCATGTTCCCCGGGGTCATTCCCACTATTTGAGAAGCATTGATCTAAAGGGACGAGCTAACTACACTGAAACTAACAAACCTATCAGCATACTAGCTAGTCCTGTGTTTTCCCTGTTTTGATTTAGGTCTGAGAATGGATTTAAAATCGGAGATAAATTATATCTAAGCCCCCCATTCCTGTTTCCTAACAAAAATTACTTCTTTGACTTCCCTCCCAAACCATTTCTTTTCTTTGGCTAAGATCTGTACCTCACTATCTTCAAAGGAGTGGTTAGTGTCTTTGAGATGGAGATGCACAGCAGACTGGAGTCCTGAGCTGCTCTCACGCCGGTGTTGGTACATTCTCTTATGGAGTGGTTGTTTTGTTTCTCCAATATAACTCTCACTGCACTCTTCACTACACTGAATGGAGTAGACCACATTGCTTTGTTTGTGGTTTGAGGTTTTGCATAAGGTTTTACATGAGGCAGTGTCTATCAGAAGTGAAGAAGAGTATTGGATGAGCAGCGAAACGTCTTCAACGAAAACCCTTTTGTCCAGTTGACAGAATTGAATTTTTCATTTAAAACTCCAGGTATACTTGTGATGAGGAAACAGCATAACGCAGATCAGAGAATTGTGTAATATGGCCCCTTTTAAGTACTTGATCTTTTGGCCAAGATAAAGTCAAATCTCAAAAAAGGCCAGGGCTCAACTTTAATTCCACCATCTGTCAGTTTCTCTGGGTGAAATCCAGGAAAGATTATGGAGGATCCGGAAACAATCTGAGGAATTCTAATTGTGTGTAATGGGATTTGGAAACTGTTCTATCCTCTTCCTGACTAATGACACCGACCCTGAAGTGCTCCAGTAACTAATGACTTGTCACAATACTCAAACTTCAAACTCAATTTTACCAAGGAATAGACTCTATACACAATACTGATTCAAATACCATGATAATAATAAAAAAATACTAGACAATAAAATGTGATTTTCAACATTAAATGGTAGCACTCTTTTATATTCCCATGTAATTCCAGTTGTCCAGTTCCATAGTGATCCATGGGTGTGAATGTGACTTTTCTAACATCAATACCTGCTCAAATGAATATCTAGATTCAATACTATTTTTAGTATCGATTAGTATCTGATTTTCAATACTTTTGATAACCTTACTGCTAATTTCGAAGTAAGCCCTAAGACTACAGCTAAAGATGAAGTTAAAGACAGACGCAGATGTTTTTTCTCTTTAAAAAGAGTTTATTTACAGCAGAAGGACACGGTATTTACACTTCACTCTGAACAAACGCAATCCAACAAAATGCTAAATAAAAAAATAAGATGACTGTATTTAATATCAGTGCTGTGAGCCACGTCAGAGGAAGACACTTTACTTTTCAGGGAGCAGAAAAACAACCCAGACGATTGTTTGAATCTCAGCACCGCACAATGCCGCCGTGTCCTCCTGTCAGACAGAGAAGCAGAAAGGAGCAGAGTGGCAGCCACATCTGCACCAGTCTGCCCAGGGCGAGTGGGAGTAATAAGATTTACAGCAGAGAAGGCAAAGGAAGGGTCACTTTTTACTTTGATCTCCATGTCCAGTTTGCATTTAACGCCCTCAGCTCATTCTCTCTCAGTAGGATGCACCTGTCTGATTCTGGAAATTTGCTGCATCAAGTATCTGCTTCCAGATATCGATTCAGTCGATCTCTTGGTTGGACATATGAATTGATATGATAAAAATGTAATATAACTAATATTATTAAATGGTCCAGAAATTGCAGAATGTTTCAACTTTAATACAAAGTTGTTCAGTAGTTACATGAAATAAATGCTGTTTTCTGTCTCTGCACTGATATTGGTTGATATCGGACTTCGGCAAATACTCAGAGCTACAGTATCTTTCTGTATGGGAACTGAAAAAGCTGGATCGGTGCATCCCTGTCTCTCAGCACTCTCAGGACAAATCTTATATATTTGGATCATAAATTATTCCTACATTCCCCACAAACAGTCTGCACTCCTTCAGCTCTTTCCCCAAACGTTAAACACAAAGTCTTTTCAAAATAAAACCCTCTTAAAACAACACAGCGGGGTGAGAGGGGGTGCTGTGCCTCAGAGGGGTCAGAAGGGGTCAGAGGTTAGTCCAGTGCTGCGTGCAGTAGAACCTGACCGCCAGCTGATTTGGACTTCTTCATTTTGGAGATGGCCCTCTGCAGGTCATTCTGTGTAATGGCACGGATGCTCTCCTCACTGAAAAACAGAAACAATGTGTCAGATGCCCTCCCTGTGTCTCCATGGGTTTTTATTCTGTTTAAAAGAATCCAAGAATCCCATGCATTTTAGAACCTAAAAATAGACGTCTAAAATACAGGGTTCTTGAATAGTTTTTAAAGTTCAGATTTCAGTCTTCGCTCAGATGTTAAGGATGCACTGTGGAACTTTTCTGGTGCTTTCTGCTTGTCTCCATGGAGAAGTTATGGCTTGGTCTGGAATGTTCCACAGTATAAATGTGATTACCTTTAATTTATTCAATTACCAAAAATCACTTGACTTCCTGTTTGACCTTCCTTTTTCTGTATCTCATCTGTCAGTCTCTCACCAGCCCGTTCACCTGTCTGAGTCCTCTTGCATGCGTGTCTCTCTCTGCCTCTGCTCCCGTCCCCGTGCTCGTCTCTGTCCCCTCTCTCTGTACCCGTGCTCGTCTCTGTCCACTCTCTCTGTACCCGTGCTCGTCTCTGTCCCCTCTCTCTGTACCCGTGCTCGTCTCTGTCCCCTCTCTCTGTACCCGTGCTCGTCTCTGTCCCCTCTCTCTGTACCCGTGCTCGTCTCTGTCCCCTCTCTCTGTACCCGTGCTCGTCTCTGTCCCCTCTCTCTGTACCCGTGCTCGTCTCTGTCCCCGTGCTCGTCTCTGTCCCCTCTCTCTCTACCCGTGCTCGTCTCTGTCCCCTCTCTCTGTGCCCATCCTTGTCTGTCCCCTTTCTCTCAACTCTCTGTGTCTCTGTCCTCTCTCGCCTCCCTCTCTTACCTATCTATGTTCTCCGAGTGGACGTAGTCTCGCACACACAGCAGCGCGGCATCTCGACACGTCTCTCTGAGGTCACTTCCTGAAAATCCCTCAGTTTCCTTGGAAACTGCCGCCAGATCCACGTTGGAGTCCACCTACAGGACACAAGAGGAACTGCATGTTAGATTATTTAAGCTAAAATCCTGTTTACACCCACTTTAACTTGAATAAAATGGTAAGTACAGACGTTAGACGTGGTTTATGGTTAATATCTATAACAGGCTTTAACCATGTTCTCAAATGTGATGTGATAATATCAGATAGAGAGAGGGGCCTATATAATTCTATGAGAGAGTCGCTGTTTTGAAAGGAATATCCAAAATTCCGATCGATCCGGTTGTTTGGGATTGGCCCCACAAACTTGTCATATTAATTCAACTGAGAACAATCACGTCTTTGGGGTTGAATAATGGCACCACTTTCTGAAGCTATTGTGAAAAAATCCTTTGACTTTTGTTTATTTATACAGAGAAGACGTTGGACTTTGTGCTCATGTCATGGGAACACAACTATTACTTGGCCTATCCACATGAAGCAAAAACTGGCACAAAGTCCAACATCTATTCTGTCAGTATAAATAAACAAATAAATCTAATAATTATTTTTAATACTCAAACTCACCCTCTCGTTGTCCAGGATCAGCTTCAGAATCTGCTCCCTCTGCTTCTGACTCTGCAACCAATCACAGAGCAGCATTTAGATACAACCAATCAGAGTGCACCATTTGGACAGATAACAGTAGAACTGAGGCGATTTCTGTCCTGTTTAGCATATAAGCTACTGGCCTTAAATATCCAGCATATGCTGATATTTTGTTTGGCCACAGCCTTAAGACCACGCTTAAAGCTTAGTCTGAACACTTTGATTATCGATAAGCTCTGCCCATGTGGAGAGGTTTCTTTGGATTTAAAACAATAAGTAATGATATTGACCATGAAAACCCATATTGGTCGCTCTCTAGTACAGAGCCCAATTTTGCATGTAGAGGCTTGTTTACTCAAGAATATGTAGTACCACTTGTAGCAGTAGTTGTAGCAGTAGTAGTATTAGAACTGTACTGTAACTGTAGTACTACTTTATAAATACTCACAAGCTGGTTAATGGTAGCTGTAGTAGTAGTTTTGGTAGCAGTAGCCATAGTGCTACAGTATAAGTAGTAAAAGACAAAATTTAAATCTGTCAACTGAACTAATCATTGTAGGAGTGAAGACGTTTTGCTGCTCATCCAAGTCGTTTCTTCATTTCTGGTCAGATTGCTGCTGGACACTGACTTATATCTATCTGAAGGGAGGAGCTAACTACACTGAAACTATAAACAGCTACTGTCTCCAGTTTCAGCCTTACCGACCCTATTCAACCATTAATGGCCCTCCTATTGTTCTCTTTGTTCCTGTTTTGGGTCTGAGAATAGCATTGTAGATCAGTGAGAGATGATGTCTCAGGCCCCCCATTCCTGTTTAAGGAAGGATTGTCTTCCCTAACAAAGTGCCTTCTTTAAGAGCTAAACCTCACTATCTTCAAAGTAATGGTTGGTGGCTTTGAGATGGAAATGTACGGCGGACTGTGGTCCAGAGGAGCTCGCGCACCAGTGTTGTACAGTATAAGTACTCACAGGCTGGTTGATGTGGAACCTGGTGGGCATGCGGCGCAGAATGGCAGAGTCCAGATCCTGAGGACGATTCGTGGCTCCCATCACAATCACCTGTACATGCCACATAAGGACAAGACAGGCCAAATAAGGAGAGGAGACACCAAATAAAACGACATAAAATGACATCAAAGGAACATCTTCTATTTAATCAAAGTTTAGTAGCAGTATTTAGTTTAGTACTTGTAGTAGTGGTAGAAGCAGCATTAATACAAGTAGTAGTAAGGGTAAGATAATGTGTATTTTATTAATCCTTTGTGAAGGATAATACCTTCACATACTCATACTACTACCTTGGCGGTAGTAGTATGAGTATGTGAAGTGGAAGCCAGTGTTGATTACTATGATTGTAATACCTAACAGTGGTAGTCGCAGTAGCAGTCGTAATAGTCGTTGTAATAGCAATAATAGTAGTAGTAGTATAAATACCTGACATTGGTAGTAGTAGCAGTAGCGATAATAATAGTAGTAGTACAAGTAAGTACCTGACAATGGTAGTCTGTGTCGAGTCCGTCCCACAGACTCATAAACTGGGCCTTCATCATGGCTGTGGCCTCATGGTCTGAGCTCGAACGATTCCTAAGAAACGAATCTGAAACAAACAAAAGACTACATCAGACCTACTCCCGTCTGCCTCTGTTCCTGACCTGATACAACTTAAATATTTTTGAGTTTTACCGATTTCGTCGATGAAGATGATGCTTGGCTGGAGCTTTAGGGCCAGGGAGAAGACGGCGGCGGCGAGCTTCTGTGATTCACCGTACCACTTGTCTGTCAAAGTGCTTGGCTGAAGGTTGATGAAGCGAAAGCCCGCCTCCTTCGCCGTGGCTTTGGCGATGAGGGTCTTCCCACAGCCCGGAGGCCCGTACAACAGCACGCCTGCAATAAAGAAACCACAAATATGTTATGCTATTGTATCATCTAATCTGTTTAATCCATCTTGGCTGGAAGTGAGTAAACAAGTGAAAAAGTGACTACAATTTTAACTTAACATTCTATTAAGTTAAAGCAGGCCTATTCTACAAAGTAAACTTTACAGAGCTTTTAATATTAATGTCATAGTAGTTTCCTCTCACTATTTACTCACCTGAAGTTGTATTTAAAGTGAATCATGCATGCTTATTTTAAAGATGTCATATTACTGATCTACCCATTTTCACTGCCACCAGTGCATGCCCATTGTGACGTACATAGTTTGGTACAAGTGGAAAAAAAAAAACACTGCCCGCTAGTGTAATGTGCAGCAAGCGGTCCCAACTATGATGCCGTTTACGCCAACGTCAGCTCCCACTGGGCACCGCCGTTTTCTAACGTGGAAGTCAGGGGACTTGTTTCTTTTATTAAGTAATTTTAGATCAATATTATGATTAAAATGTCCCAATTATAACATAACGATGCACAGGTGTCATAGATTATAGCTACAGAGCAGACACAAACACAATATGTCTGCTTTTCCATTACATTTTTATTTTATGTATTGTTGGAGAATTCCTTCATTCCCTCGATCACGTTGCAAAACTCCAACTTTGTCCAAACTACGGCCCAGGGGCAAAAAGTGGCCCTCAGACCAAATGTTTTTGGATGTAAGACTTATTGTCTATTAGAAGAGAACAGCACTGTACGAAATGCATCTATAAGGGATTACTTAAAAAACTGACGGAATACCTCACCTGCATGTTACTCATTGATATTGGGACATTTAATACCAGATCACATGACTGCATAAAGCAAAGGACTAGCTGCAACAAAACAGATGGGTTCCCCTGTATAAAGAAGAATTGACCCATATTGCCACAAACAGAACCTTTTTACTATTTAGAGACTACAGAAGAGATGAGGTACAGAGGAGGAGGTATAGAGGAGGAGGAGGAGCAGAGGAAGAGGAGGAGCAGAGGAGGACTTTACCTTTGGGCGGCTGCAGGAGTCTGGACCCATGGAACAGGTGTCTCTTTTGAACAGGTAAAATCACCGTCTCCTTTAACTCTGTGATCACCTCGTCCAGACCTGCGATGTCCCTCCACGTGATCTACAAACACAAATAAAACAGTTAACATGTGATGTATAAGCATGCACAAAGCATGTGAGGCCGCTGTGCAATGCCCCTGCATATGACCTATAAAAACTCAGGCTGTCAACATGAACTCGTTAACACGCGAGTAATTAAAACAAATTCACGCATCACCCACAAATAAATGCAGATTAATCACATGGTCTGTTTTGACCAATCACCGATGTAAGCTGGGCCAGGGAACTTATCTGACGGGAGAAAGGTGATTAGGAGCTGTGCTCACTGCACACAGTTAAATGTAAACATACAACCAAAAAACAAAACAAAAAAAAAGACGATGGCCAATACAACAGATCTGCTCATCTTCAGCAAAAACTGGCTGAAGATATTTGTCTTCACCGTCTCTGTGGGCTGGTTAGGTCAGACATGAGCCCTGAGCCAAAAGCGCTTTGGAGTGGTATCTGCACACTCCGATCTGCTAGGAGCAGATCTGCTCTGCTAGGAGTGGAGCAGATCGGGGAGTGCAAGTGAAAACGAGACTGGAGACTTCCTGTGCAGGGTACTTATCTCACTGTTCTGCTACAAAATGCTCTTGTAGTGCGTTTTGGACATAAGATCCAGTTACACCCGCAAGTGGCAATGAAGGGCCTTTACCCCCACTAAAGATGTTCTTTGGTCATGCACATTAACCTGGAACTGGAATTCATTATGAAATGCAATTAAATAGCCAGATGGACTTTAAAATAATTAATTTAGAATTGTGGTATAATTAAATAAGATAATTTCCTTAAAGAAAAAAAAAAAGGTTAAAAGCTTCAAAAGTTTAAATTATAGTAACATCAGTGCGCAATGTGATTAATCAGATACATTTTTTAATCCTATGACAACACTAATTAAAATGCATTAGTAGTAGTAATAGTGTAGTACTTTCTCTCACCTGCATAGTGAGAGGGTCGACGAGGTGCGCGGCGATGCTCATCTCGTACTCGCTCAGCTTCACGTTCTTCACTCCGATCTGCTTCATCAGCTTCTCCGCCTGCTTCTGCGCCTCCACCTTCTGTTTACGAGTCGGGTCTAGTGCATCCACCATCCATTTTATGGTGAAGTACGTGACTGCACCGAACACCGTGAGCCGAAAGAGGAGTCCGATCACCTCTGAGCGGCCGAGAGGGCGCCCTACCTGCTCTACGGGAACCTCACGGAGAACCATCACACCTGACGAGAGAGAGAGTGAGTGTCAAAGGAGCAGGAGAAAAGGGTCAGAGGAGCAGGAGAGAATGGTCAGATAGAGCAATAGAAGAGGGTCAGATGGAGCGGGAGAAGAGGGTCAGATGGAGCAGGAGAAGAGGGCCAAATGGAGCAATAGAAGAGGGTCAAAGGAGCAGGAGAAGAGGGTCAGAAGAGCAGGAGAAGAGGGTCAGAAGAGCAGGAGAAGAGGGTCAGAAGAGCAGAAGAGGGTCAGAAGAGCATCAGTTGGAGCAGAAGATGAGAGTCGGATGGAGCACACTTAGCAAACAGCGGGTGGTTTCATCTAAAAGTATTACCCATATTTGACCCTCTCTGAACCTGACCCCATGAGTCTTTGCTCCCCCTGACCCACCAGACCCTGTTAAGAACTCTTGCTCATTTTATCTAGAAGATGCGAGACTGTAAACGCGGTTTCGATTTGACTTCAACAAGGTTTGAAAACGAAAATACAAACATATATAAGGCTTTAATGAAGCCGAATTTTGTATAACACTGTCTTTGATGCTGTAAATGTGCCATAAGCGGCATTTAACGTATTTGTAATAAAGGGTAAGCCTAAATATACAAATAATACAATTTATAACAGTCTGGCGTAACGTTACGTCAAACCCACCGGGCCACAGCATTAGCTCCCTGTCATCTCGTTTAAATCACTAAACACCATCAGATGACCGCTGTAGTTTAATAAAACATGTTTAAATCCACATTAATCTTCTGTTTCTCGCAGTTAAACCTGTAAAGTGTCCCTTGTAAACGCCGCACATCTGGTGTTAGCAATAGCCACATTAGCTCCGGTGACCTTCCCGGTTTGAACATTTCCCGCTCTTTCCTATGAAATAAAACGTTACCGGAGACAGATTCACGTTGTTACGGGTTCTTACGGAGCGACAGAAGCGGATAGACCCGGAGAAGACTCGTTTTCTGGGGTAAAAAATAGATAAAAAGTGCGAAAAAGTGCGGAAAAGTGCCAGACCTCTGCTGAACGTCTCTGCTGCAGTCTGCTCCGGAACAACTGCGCCCCTACAGGACACACAGGGATCGCACAGAATACAAAAAAAAAAAAAAAAAAAAGAAAAAAAAAAAGTAAAATAAATAAATACAAAAATAAAATAAATAAATAAGTAAATACATACGTAGTAAAAAACAAACAAACAATTAAATAAAAATAAACAAACAAGTAAATATGTAAAGTATTCTCATGTATAATAAAATGTTAACTTTCCTTTTAGTGTGGTATGATTAATGTTATAATTAGGTACACAGTATTGTAATTATTTTATCTTCAGATCTTTTTGGTTTGTAGGATGAGAAAAATGTAAAACGTCCAAAAACAGATTTAAACATGAAACCATGTATTCAGGCATTTACAATTAAAAAGTATCAGTTCTTCCTTTAAAATATGGTATTTTTGCTCTGATTTCTTCACTGCAGGATCACATTACATCATCTCCCTCTGAACGGTGATCACTTTGTCCGCTGGGTGTCGCTAAAACACTGCACACTGCTCTTCTAACATCAAATATTTCATTTAAACACGTTTAATCAAAGTTCAATAGCAAAACAATATTCTCTATTTTTATTCTAAGCCACGCAAAGCATTTAAATGTACATTTAAACGGTCTGTGACTCCTGAATCTGCACTAAAACACATGGAGTACATCTGTGCCTCAGCTCTGCAGCACTGAGAAGATTTTCACAATAAAACCTTTTTGTGAGATAGTCAACTGTATCTTTAATTATAATAAGTACAAAAGTAATGGATTTTTACTAAAACTACGTTGCTGTCTGCGTTTGTTTGTCAAAACAATATTTTCATGTCCAAATACATCTCTTTTCCTTCATCAAGACTTTTACTTTGATCCCGGATGCTCTGCGCAGACAGCGGCTCCTCTCTCCTCCTGTGTCCGCTCAGACGCGTCTCCAGCCCGGCTCCGTTTCCGTCCTCTCCCGCTGTCTCCGGTGCTTCAAACTTCTCCCGAATCGCGGATTATTTGCACGGATTATACTTTAACCATTGTGGATATACCGTTAAAAAAGCCCCGGATGGTTATGTGCGGCGCCACGGGACCCGGGCAGCCGGTCCCACCGCGGGAGCATGGAGCGAGCCCGAGCTGCCTCTGAGCTCAGCCCCGAAACAAGCACCAGCGCCCGGCCGTGACTCAGCTAACGAGCCGGCTAGCATTAGCATCACGGAGCTCTCTGTTGGATCTTTTCTCAAAGGATAACTTGTTAATTCTTAAAATATATATGTATTATTTTATCTACAGTTTAGTATTTAATGTACAGCCCCAACGCCTAAGATGCGATGTTTGTTTTTCTTGACTAAAGACCGAAGCCTCCAGGTTTGACACCGACCACAAGCTCCGCGCGTCGGCTCCCTGTCAGCTGATGTCCCGGTTAGCATTTAGCATTCATTTAAACTCTGCTCACAGCTTTCAACCAGAAAAACGGACCTGTAGTCTGTAAAGATTCTCTAATATTTATAATACGGTCTGGATTATTGAATTTATGGTTTGGATTCAATTTTCTGGGGGTGATTTTTTTTTTTTCGAGACGTTTGCCTGTTCTACCCGGGGAAGAGGCGCCAGAAGTCGGATACCTGTCACTGTTCCCCCCGTGCTGCGGAATCTGGAGGTGGATGGATAAAACAGTTTATTTGATCAGATGGGATTTATTCCCCCGTACCGGTTCCTAGGAGCCCGAGTGAACCGGGTTTAGGCTCCAGAAGACAGTGGACGGTGCTGGTTCCTCTCCCGGGCTCCCGGGCTGCTCGTCCCCGGGGACACTGCACATTGACCGGACCGGTTCTGACGGCAAACCCGGGCCATGGCGAACATCATAAAAGAGATCGTGAGTCGGAACAAAAGGCGGTACCAGCTCGGGGACTTTGACCTGGACCTTACCTGTATCCTTTTTGGGTCTAAACCAGGATTTAACCAGGACTGAGCCAGGTCTAAAGCAGGATTTGACCAGGACTAAAGCAGGATTTGACCAGGACAAAACCAGGATTTGACCAGGACTAAAGCAGGATTTGACCAGGACAAAACCAGGATTTGACCAGGACTAAAGCAGGATTTCACCAGCACTAAAGCAGGATTTGACCAGGACTAAAGCAGGATTTAACCAGGACTAAAGCAGGATTTAACCATGTTTAAACCAGGGTTTAACCAGGTTTAAACCAGGATTTCACCAGGTCTAAGCCAAGGGTGAACCAGGTCTAAGACGTGGCTGAATTGGGTCTAAGACGAGGCCGAACCAGGTCTAAAGCAGGATTTAACCGGGTGTATGTCAGGTCTAAACCAAGACTGAACCACGATTTCACCAGGTCTAAGCCAGGACTGAATGAGTCTAAGCCAGGATCCAAACCAGGCCTGAACCTGGTCTAATCCAGGACTAAACCAGGATTGAACCAGGTCTAAACCAGGTCTAAATTAGGATTTAACCAGGTCTAAACCTTATCTGAATCAAGACTGAGCCAGGATCTAAAACCCAGCAGGTCTACACCAGGACTAAACCAGGTCTAAGGCCTGGTCCTGGTCAGGAGTACCTAGCTGGAGGGTTGTGCATGTTTGTGGTGTTTCTTGTCTTTTCCTAAACCTGTAATTCAGATATTTATCCAAACCTGATTGCGATGGGCTTTCCCGCAGAGAGACTGGAGGGAGTTTACCGAAACAACATCGATGACGTTGTGCGGTATGAAAACTGACCCAAAATTCATGAACCTGAGAATTATGGAAAATATTTCTTATAAACATATTATTTTATTTGTTTCAGGTTTTTCAACTCGAGGCACAAAAATAATTACAAGATCTACAACCTGTAAGTGTGACCTACAGTACCACCACTGTCCAGCAGGGCTGTTGATAAATAGCACTTTATTTTATTTTTTCACAGATGTTCAGAGAGAAACTACGACCCAAACAAGTTCAACTGCCAGGGTAAGAGTCCCTGTAACCTCCTGACCCCCTGACCCTGTGACCCCGTGACCCTCTGTCCTCTGTCCTCTACAGCCTTGAGGACATGTTTACAACAGTTGTGTTTCCTTCGGAAGCAGAAGAGCAGAGGCAAAACATGGATCCATGGGGCCTCCATTTTGAATGTTTTTTCATCTTCCTTTGATTACCCATACTACTACTGCAACTGTGACTACTATTATTAATACAACCACAACTGTCACTTCTGCTGCTGCTACTGAAACAACTACTACTGCATTTCTGCATTCTATAATTTCTGCATCTGTTACTGAAACAACTACTACTACTACTACTAATACTACTGCAACTATCACTTTTGCTACTGCTACTACTCCTAGTACTCTGCAACTATCGCTATTGCTACTGCTACTTCTCCTTCTACTACTACTACCGCTACCACTGCTACTACTATTGCTAGTACTACTACTACTACAATTATCACTACTGCTACTACAATTATCACTACTGCTACTACAACTACCACTACCAATACCACTACTGCAACTGTTATTTCTGTGACTGCCACTCCCACTACTACAATGTTCAATGACCACTCCCCGCCTCTCTCCTCCTCTCCGATTAGCTGTATGGATGGGCGGTTATTTTCCTCTACTCTGATTGGCTCTCCTCCTCTCTCCTCCTCTCCGATTGGCTGTGTGGATGTGTAGTTGTTTTTCTCTGCTCTGATTGGCTGTCTCTTCCTCAGTGGCAGAGTACCCGTTCAATGACCACTCCCCACTGTGTGGTTGTTCTCCTCTCTGACTGGCTCTTTTCTCTGTAGTGGGACAGTACCCATTCGATGCCCATTCTCCAACTCTCTGATTGGTTGTGTGGGTGTTTTGCTGCTCTCTGATTGGCTCTCTCTGTCCTCAGTGGCGCAGTACCCGTTCGATGACCACTCGCCCCCTCAGCTCGAGCTCATGCGTCTCTTCTGTGAGGACTTGGACTCGTGGTTGGGGCAGGATACTAAACACGTGGCGGCGGTGCACTGTAAGGCGGGCAAAGGTCGCACAGGGGTCATGATCTGTGCCTACCTGCTGCACCGCGGACAGTTCAGCACACCGGAGGAAGTGCTGGAGTTCTATGGCCAGGCACGAACTACAGACCGCAAGGTAAGAGCCACAACCAACCGGTATTGCACACACAACCAACCCACACAACTGACACAACCAACCCACATAACTCGCAAAACCAACCCACACAACTGACTCGCACACAACTCGCACAACTGACCTGCACAACTGACTCACACAACTGATCCACACAACCAACCCGCACAACTGACTCGCACAACTCGCACAAACGATGCACACAACTGACCCATATCACATACACAACCAGCCCACGACAGGTGAGAACTACTGACACTGACCCACCAACCTCAAGGTAAGACCACCAACCCACACTATCGACTTATACAACCAACCCACCACCGATCCACAGGCTTGCACCGCCAACCCAAACAACCCAACCACACTGAGCCACTATCGGCACCAGTGTCTGAGTGTCTGCAAGGTAAGAGCTACCGGCCCCCACACAACCAGTCTGCATCCTCCTGAGGGATGAGATGGGAGGGCATCCCATTGTGTCTGATGCACCCCCCTGTGTCAGATGCCCTTGCGTACTTAGATTCTTGTGTACTTTCAGGGTGTGACAATCCCGAGCCAGCGCAGATACGTGTCGTACTACAGTATTCTCCTGAAGAACAGACTTCAGTACAAGCCCACAGCTCTGCTCCTGCACAAGATCCTCTTCCACACAGTGCCCATGTTTACCAACGGCACCTGCAGTGAGTAATACTTCAACTACTACTACTACTTCTACTACCACTACTAATACTACTACTACTAATACTAGTACTGTTTTCAGACCACTCAAATGCAGGACAGCACAGGTTTACGCAAACATCCTGGAATATTTCTAAATTGAGATCATGAGGAGGGAGTGGTGTTAAGACTTGGTTAAAACTCAGATTTTGCAAAGTATGTACCATTTAAGGTTGATCAGTTCCGCAGTTGAAGATTTTCAACAAAAAGGTGAAAGTGACTAACTGAGAAACTGTTGGCTAATGCTAGCTAGCTTGTAACTGCAATGTTATTTGAAAGGGACTTGTTTAACAGCACAAATCAGCTCACCTGTGGTAGTCCCAGCTAAGTTAGATTTTTATGGTCAAATTGTGTTAAAACAAAACACAGATTAAAGTCTAATTTGAGTACCAGAGCTTCAGACAGAGCAGTGCCTACAGTTAGTATTACATCCCCAGAGAATGTGGATGACATCAGCTGCAAAGTATCAATAGAAGGTTCTCTTGTAAGTTCTATGTTCTCCTTAAACCTTCAGTTCTCCTGTATCTTCTCTGTGTGTCTCCTTAGACCCTCAGTTCGTGGTGTTCCAGCTCAAAGTGAAGCTCTTCACCTCAAACTCTGCTCTGACCAAACGAGAAGACAAAAATCTCCAGATGGACCTTCCCCAACCCCTGCCCCTGTGCGGAGACGTGAAGGTGGAGTTCTACCACAAGACCAGCAAGATCACCAAGAAGGTAACAGTACTACTACAAGTACTAATGGCACTACTAATGCTACTACTACTACCGCTATCTAGGGGTGTGCTAAAATATGATACACCGATATTTATCGATATTATTAAAATCGATACGGTATCGATTCAACCCACTCCTAGTATCGATATCGATATTCCCCCCAGACGTTACCCACTTCACATGTGAAGAGAAGCGAGAAGCAAGAGAAACGTTTATGTCAAGTAAAAATGTTTCAACCGCCTTTCCCTTCCCCCACTAGTTAGAAACCCATTCCCAAAAAGCACTTCATTGTAATTTTTAATCTTCAATAAATGGAAGAAAAATGCACCATTTAAGGATTTTTTTTTTTTTTTTGAAATTTTTTTTTTGAAAATTGGGTTGACCATTTAAGTAAGGTTGAAGGCCTTTATTTTTTTCTGAATCGTATCGTATCGATTTGAAATATATCGAATCGAATCGTATCGTATCGAAATGGCCTGTATCGAGATAAAACCGCGTATCGTGGACTGTGTATCGAGGTACGTATCGTATCGGCAGAATGATGGTGATAATTAGCCCTTGCCACAGTGACTGATTAACTACCACCACATGGTCAAGCAAGCAATCTAGTTATGACCAGAGTACTACCAGACTTACAGCTACTACAACCTACTCTACCGTGTGAAGTGAAAAAGCTCTACTCAAACCCCTGTTTAATCCGCGGATTATTTTCCACTGCGTTGTTTGTATCGATGATGCGTGTGGATTTACCTTAAAGCTGGTGTGCTTAAAAGATGTTTGCTGATTTTGGAAGGAATACGTTTTGTGATCGCCATATTTTAAAATCAACATTTTGAGTACAGCCTTATTTGGAAGGGCACCTGTAAAGTTGAATCTAAAAATTAGATTTGCTAACATGTTCTGAGTCTGTTGTGTAGTACTTGATCCTTATTTTTACAGCTCTACCTACCGTGTGTTCTACTCAGTCCTGTTTAATCATATTGGTTTTGTATCGGGAAGGGATTTATTTAAAGCTGGTGTTAAAAGATGCTGAATCCAATATTTTCTTGCTCTCACACCTGATTACACCTGTTTCTGTTTCAGGAGAAGATGTTCCACTTTTGGTTCAACACGTTCTTCATCCCAGAGACTCCTCCAATTGGACAGAACCAGGCGAACGGAGGATCCCAACAGAATAGGAGGAGAGTAGGAGGAGAGGAGGAAAGAGGAGAGGAGAGAGGAGAGAGCAGGGAGGAGCAGAGCGGCCCGGAGTATCTGACCCTCAGCCTCTGCAAACAAGAGCTGGACAAGGCCAACAAGGACCAGAGCCACCGGAACTTCTCACCAAACTTTAGGGTAAGGACCAGAGGAGGGGAGGAAGGGAGGAGAGGAGCAGAAGAGAGTGGGTGGGCTCTGTGCTGTCCTCTGTCTCTGATTGGCTGCCTGCACACTTGTCCCCTCTCTGATTGGCTCTGGTTTGTTGCAGGTGGAGCTGTTTTTCACAAGGCCACAGGAAGATGGCGCTGGCTCAGATGCAGCCTCCTCCGTGACGCCGGACGCCAGTGACGCCGAGCTGGACCAGTACCACTACTCAGACACCACGGACTCAGACCAGGACTCGGACCAAGAGCCGGATCTCGACCAGGACTATCAGGTCTCCAGAGTCTGACCCACAGGACTCTAAACCCAGAAGGACTCCTGAGACTGGGGACGTTTGTTTTTGGGACAATCATGAAAAATGTGCAGAAATTTTGGGTCAAACCATAGACTGTATATATAAATGGACACAGCTAACCCACTAGCCGTCACGTTCCAAACAGAAAGTGAGCATTGGCCCGCTTCCGGCTCTATCCAGGTCCAATTCACTTTCTAATGAAAAACTGTCGTCCCTGTCTCTGTAACTGCTGCTGTCAGGCTCGTCATTCTGACCATGAAATGTTAGTTTTAACCTGTGCTACATGATCCCGGAGTTTTTATTTCCCTATTTTATTCCTAAATTAAGATATGAACATTAATAACAGACAAATTAGGCACCTTCTTTCCACAAGGGTGCTCCCGCTAGCATTAGCAGCAGGTTTGATTGACAGCGTGGCTAAGTACCCACCCTCAAACCAGCGGTGCGGGCAGGAATAGGCGTTACCTTCAACACTCTCGCTCCTGATTGGCTCTTTGATTGCTATGATACTCACAGGTGGAATTCCAAATATGGAAATCGGCTCCAGCCGATTAGCCGCTATAACTGCTAGCCATGATGAGCTTTATTTGGAGCCAATTGCTGTGGGTAACATCGCACTTCCTCAGTCCACTTCTTTATACAGTCTATGGGTCAAACGTTTTCCTGTAAAACCAAACCTGTACCTGTGCTGTGTCCCGTCGACCGTGCTCTCTGGACCGAAGTCTGGGACAATATTTAAAACCAAACCCATTTATATTTGTGCTATACTCCTGTACTCTGCTCATGTAGGCTTCTTCAACCCTCTGCTGGTGCCCTGAGGAGGACGCAGTTCAAATCAGGCACAGGACAATAGCTTCAAACATCCGGACCAGTCTAGTGAAGGAGTGTGGACTTTAAAAACCCAGAGAAGCACTTATGGATCACCACCTGATGATGTCACAAGTTGGGAGAGTGTAAAACCGCAACATGTGTGAATTAAACAAAACACAACTCCAGGGATCTTTCTGAGGAGGAGACTACATTAGAACAGGGTTAAAGCCCCACTGCGGAACATTTCCTCACATTAGAACAGAGTTAAAGCCCCGCTGCGGAACATTTCCTCACATTAGAACACGGTTACAGACAGATTAGGAGATGTAAGTTTGAATTGTCATCGCAGAATGTTTTTGGTCGTGTCATTTTTTCAGAATATTCCCTTAAAGTCGCGATCAGTTCAAATCGTTTATGTTTTTACGTGTTTAAGTCTCGTGAAGCTAAACCTCCATAAGCTACAGTTATGTTTTTTCATCAGGATTCAGTTTTTGCACTTTATAAAAATCATGTCATTGAAATTTAAAGAGGGGGTATTATGCAAATGGCCTTTTTGCAGCTTTTTACCATGTTATAACGTTCTTTCATCAAAAACATGCCTGAAGAGGTTTTAGATGTCATCTGTGCATGTTTGAGTATTTTAGTGATCTCTCCCGGACCCTGTTCAAACCCTCCTTATAGTTAGCAGTATGAGCCTGTACAAGGCTCCGCCCACAAGCCTGCGTCACCCATGCCCCCACATGACAGTTCATAAATATCCTAAAGCATGATACAAAACTGTACACAGCAATTTGACAAACCTAATGTGATGTGCAGTAGTTTCGTTAGCGGGATGAAGCTGATTGTATTGTGATGTCACTCTGAAGGGGGAGTGACTTAGCGCAGAGAGCAAAGGGAGGGGAAACTCAGAGCGTCAAAAATGAAACAAATAGCATTTTCAAAACAATGAAAGGTAACATGGTGATCTAAATATGTTATGTGTTCGCAGTTAACATCCTGTAGAAGTAAAATACCTCCTCTTTAAAAATCCCTCCACAAATTCTGTCCAAAAGGAGCAAGCCTTTTTTTTAATTATTAGATCTGAAATTCTGCCTGGTTTTGTTTCTGTTTCTGTTGTTTGGTAAAGGAGCATTTGGCAAACTGTCAGGATTCACACCCACAATCTGATCAGGGCAGCACAATTTTGGAAAAAACAAAACCAAATAGTGATTTTTATTAATGTGATTTTCAGTTAATGTTTTCAAATCCAAAATCAGTCACAGGTCACATTATATATCTGGGCCATTCATACAAGTAAAAAGGTGACACCAGGCTGTGAAAGTGCATGTAATTGTAGAGGTCTAAACTACAGGATTAGCAGCTTTTACACAAAATAAGACCCCGGAGACACAGGGAGAACATCTGCTGTTACTTAGAGACTTTGGGAGTTGATATCTGGCACATTCAAATAGCGACTTTGATTGTGTTAAAATGTGTTAAATAGTGAACCCCAAACCCTGTGGTCACATATTCGCAGCTGCTTAACCGCGGAGCCACTTGTCTGAACCATGGCCTTAGTGTCCAGTGTAAAAGCAGGTCAGAGGTCAGATGAAGGCTCCTGGATGGGGTTAAACATGACCTGTGAATGAAATCTGGATTTAAAAACAAAAAATCCGATCCTTGACAGAAACCGAGGTGTGGACTCGAGTCAGACTTGAATTACTATTTTAACTACTTGACTTGTGTAAAAAAAAATAACAAAGGGAACTACATAGACCATGATCCTTTGCTCCGTTTCGGTGTAGATTACATGAGGACACTCTTAATTATTTGGATTATGACTGGAAGGTTTTAGCAAGGCATTTAAAAAGGAAAAAGTAGCATGTCTAAAATTCTGTTAGCCTCTTCAGAACATCGCAATAAATATTGTGATGTGAAATTTGGATATTATTACATCTGTTTGTTATCTGACTTTTTAAAAATAGTCTAAAAAACGTATAAATCTCAAAAATAGGAGCTGTATTCGGTATGTCGGTTTAAAGACATGAAATGACTCAGAGCAGAGGACTTGGACTTGGCTCGGATTTGAGACTTGCAAAACGACTTCGTCCCACCTCTGGAATGATTTTTTATTTCCATAATTGTGCTCCGTCTGAAATAAAATCTGGTGCTCTAGAACCTGCCGAACCCCGTCCTCTGCAGCTCATTTGGTGCGAACAGTGAGTGGTGCTAACAGCGCTAAAGCTAAAACAGAAATCTCATATGTCAAAAGAGGAGTTGACAAAGGTTCAGGTTTGTTACTTTGCAGCTCATGTCATCAACATTCTCTGGGGGTGTGATGCTAACTGGAGGCACTGCTCTGTCTGAAGCTCTGTTAAAATAACGCTCAGATTAAAGTTTCAACATTATCTGACTATAAAGAAATGAGCTGGAACTACAATAGATGAGCTGATTTGTGCAGTTAAACGAGTGCCTCTCAAATAACATTACAGTCATAAGCTTGCTAGCGTTAGCTAGCTTTTTCATGCTCATATTGATTACAGGCTTCAGAAAATGTGCTGTTTAAATCTATTTTGTATTTTTTGTTTAGTTTTCAGACTCAGATCTTAAAACTTTTGAACTGCTGAACATTCCACCATATATACATGTAGAACACCCCCAGTGTGATGTCACTGCAAAGTATCAAAATGGCATGTGAGATTGATGCATATGGTGAGAGATCTGGTGCTAAAACACAAAATGGTGCAGTTCTTTATTCCAGGAAGTGTCCAAAATGGCAGCGCTAAAAGGACAGAAACATGAAGGAGTCTATATTTTGGTGCATTTTTGTCCTCAAATTCAAATAACTTGGTCAGGTCCCAACCAGGACTTAACCAGGACTAAACCACATCTAAACCAGGACTAAGTTATGTGTAAACCAGGAATAATCCCTTCTTGTGACTAGGGCTGTAATCAGGACTGAACCAGGTCTAAACCAGGACTAAATTAGGACTAAACCATCTCTCAACCAGGACTAAATCAGAACTACACCAGCTGTCAACCAAGACTGAATCAGGTCTAAACCAGAACTAAACCTGAACCGAACCAGATCCAAAACAGGACCAAGTTATTTGTGAACCAGGAATAATCCATGCCTGTGACTAGGGCTGTAATCAGGATTGAACCAGGACTAAATCAGGACTGAAGCAGCCTCAACCAGAGCTGAACCATGACTGAACACGCATCACCAAAACACCAAATCCATTTCCCAGATGAAAAGGACTTGGGGCATCCTGTCATGCGTCACATGCCCCAATCCCTCCAAAATAAAGCTCCTGCACCTCTGCACCTCTAATTCTGAAGAAACAGGTTGTGCGATGTTCAAGTCATTTTAAAATCTCATTCTGATTTTCAGATCAAATGTCTCTTATTTCAAAATCTGTGGCCTTCGTTTTTCTGTTAAATCTGAATCATGACATCACTGTTTTTATAAAGAAATGAGCTGTTTAAGTCAATAAAGATTTACAAACATCCAAGATGGCTGTCTGATTTAAAACTGTTTGTGTGTCAGGTGCCCCCCTGTGAGTTAGACGCCCTCCCAGTGTGCGAACAGAGCAGAGGAAGATGAGACGAAGATAAATCTTTATTTCAGATGTGTGTTAGCAGAAAAACAGACAAAGACACTGAAGTGTAGCACCACGTTTAGTTCCAGGTGTACCTTTGTAGCACCACATTTAGTTCCAGGTGTAACGATTAGAGCTCTGGGTGTAACGCTCTGAGGCAGGTGCTGGTCTGCAGCCGCTGTTCCACTGCAAAAGAGGCGGAGCCAAGGCATCTGGGGGAGGGGCCAGTGGGTTGGAACCCGGACAGAGAGAAATGTCTGGGGAGTGGGAGGTCTGAACGTGCTCAGTGGGACAGTTTTTGTGTGAGCATTGTCAGCGCACTCAGTGTGACGGCAGCAATCTCTGCGTGAGTGTACTGAGTAAGCTCAGTGCAGACTCGGCGCAGCCATCGAAGTTTGAGTGAGTGAACGCATCTCCACCCAAAAGCAGCAGCGGTTGATCCAAAACCGTCATGTGACCTGGACAATCAGGAACAGAAGTCTGCACCTGAAGAGGAAAGGAGGGAGGAAAGGGAAAGAGACAGAGAGAGAGAGAGACAGACAGAGAGAGAGAGATAGAGAGGTCAGTGGATAGAGGGGTATGAAGGAGAAGTGAGGAAGGAGAGGGAGAGACAAGATCAGAAGGGGGAAAACACACACAGGAGATCAAGAGATAACCACAAAATAAAATACATCATGTCATTATGTACTATATGTGTATGTGAGGGAGGTGTCTGGGGAAAGGGGAGGGGGGCGTCTAGGGTGAGGGAGGAAGCATCTGGGGAGGGTCTGACCTGGGAGAACCTCCACTTGTGCGTCTTGATGCTGATTGGCTGAGGCAGCTGTGGGAGGAGTCTCTGCAGCTCGTCCAAGATCAGGGTCTGGACTTGGGTTGGGTCTGAGTCCACGTACTTGGACCCAAACGAGACGCTGGTGTGGACCACGAGACTGGGACCAAGGTCTGAGAGGTCTGAGGAGAAAGACCAGGAGAAAAAAACAGGACAAAACCAGGAATGAACTAGGACTGGACCAGGACTGAACCAGGACTGAACCAGGACTGAACCAGGACTGAACCAGGACTGAACCAAGACTGAACCAAACCTAAACCAGGACTTACCTGTGCCGCGTTTCTGGTGCTCCACGGAGATGTATCTGATGCACTGGCTGTTGGAGACGTACTTAAGGCCGTAGTCCAGGCCTAGTCCTGGGTCTTTGGAAAAGAACAGCACCAGAGCGAACCGGGATGAGTACTGGACCTGAGAGAGGAGCGCCACCTGCTGCTCAGACAGCACTGTGCACAGACAAAAGGGCAGAGTTAGAAGTACTACTGCGACTGCTACTGCTGCTACTATTACTACTACTACTAAAATAAAATCAGCTTTCTGTTTGTGTCACTGTGTGTTCTGCTTTTATTCACCGCTGATCAGAGGAAGTCACACTCACTCAGAGCCAAGTTTTATGTTATTGCTCACTAAAACTGCACCTTGAAGTATAAAGTACATGATGAAGTACCACCATGCGTTTCTTTGAGTTCAAATTGGACTTTTCAGAGCTTTTAACCCTCTTATAGTCGTTTCCTTCTCATTGACCCTCTGAAGTTGTATTTAAAGTGATTCGTGCATGTCTGAGTAATCTTTTTTCATCTGTATTCAAGACATCATTGCTCCAATCTACCTCAGTTTTTACCGCCACTGGTACACGCCCACCGTGACGTATGCACTTCCTTCTACAGTTTTCTTAATCAATGATACACGTAGGATTCAGCTGCATTCTGTAATCATTTTGGTACAAATTGAAAAAAAAAAAAAATCCGCTATTAACTAGTATGAACAGCCCTCCACCAAAGGAGCCGACAGCATCGCTTTGTTGTGATGACATTTACAGCGACGTCAGCTCCCATTGGGCACCGCAGTTTTCGAACAGGGAAGTCAGCGAATTTGTTTCTTTTATGAAGTCATTTTAGATCAATAATGTGATTTAAAATGTCAAAATTTGTATTAACATAATCATCCACGTGTCTTAGAAGTATAATAGACATAAGTGCAATAGGAAAATAAGTGGGCACGTATTTACTTACTACTACTACTACTACTACTACTACTACTACTACTACTACTACTACTACTACTACTACTACTACTACTACTACTACTACTACTACTACTATGTATTGTTGCAGTACTGTAGTAGCAGTGAGGGAGCAAATGACATTTGACCTTTAGTTCTCATTTGATTTTAGAAGCTGGAAATATGGCTCACACCCTGGCCCTGGTCTAGTCATGGCTCAGATCTAGGTCCTGGTGTAGTCCTGGTCCAGTCCTGGTCTAGTTTTTTGTCCAAGGCCTGTCTAATCCTGGTCTAATCCTGGTCTAATCCTGGTCTAATCCTGGTCCTGGTCCAGTCCTGGTCTAGTCCTGGGCCTTCAATCCCAGGTCTAATCCTGGTCTAGTCCTGGTCTAGTCCTGGTCTAGTCCTGGTCTAGTCCTGGTCTAGTCCTGGTCTAGTCCTGGTCTAGTCCTGGTTCAACCCAGGATCAGTCCTGGTTCAGATCTCGGTTCTGGTCTTGAGGGAGAGTTGATGAATCTAAAAATAAACCCACAGGAAATGGGTGCTGTCTCGTCTCATCCAATCAGATCGCTCCATCACACACACCTTGCTCTCAGCCAATCGGAGCGCAGCATTGTGACATCATCAGGGGTTCCCAAACAGAGGCGCGGGTCGTGGGGGTGGGCGTCTCTGCAGTAAATGCGTTCTCATAAAGATACTTCTATCCAGGGGTTTAACTTTAAGTCAAAACCCTGGACAGAAGTAGTTGTCGAAGTAGTAGAAGCAGCTATCATAATACAGCAGTGGAATAGATAGTCTGATTCAGTCCTTGTTCAGTCCTTGTTCAGTCCTTGTTCAGTCCTTGTTCAGTCCTTGTTTAGTCCTGGTTTAGTCCTGGGTTATTCCTGCTTAGCTTTAGTCCTGGTTTAGTCCTGGTTTAGTCCTGGTCCAGACCTACTCTAGTCCTGGTCTAGTCCTGGTCCAGGTCTGAGTCATGATCTCATTTCATTTCATCAAAGTGTGGGTAAACAGTGCTCTCTCCTGGTCATGCCCTCACATTGCAGGTTTCAGCAACTGTACCATAACTAAAGCAGGACTAAAACGGGACTAAAGCAGGACTAAAGCAGGACTAAAACAGGACTAAAACAGGACTAAAACAGGACTAAAACAGGACTAAAACAGGACTAAAGCAGGACTAAAGTAGGACTAAAGTAGGACTAAAGCAGGACTAAAGCAGGACTAAAGCAGGACTAAAGCAGGACTAAAGCAGGACTAAAGCAGGACTAAAACAGGACTAAAACAGGACTAAAGCAGGACTAAACCAGGACAAAACCAGGACAAAACTAGGTCTTGTGTTATTCCTCACAGTGGCTGACGTCTCCTCGGAGCTGCAGGATTTGGGGCACAGGCATCGTCAGGACAACGGCATCGAAGGACTCGCTCTGACCCTCAGAGAACTCCACCTCCCATGATGCACCGCGACGGGACACTGAGGTCACATGACGCTGCAGCTGCACCAGTGCCTCTGGGACACACACACACACACACAGTTTTTAAAGTGTCTCAGATCTGGTTATGAAAAGTTTATTTTATAAAATGTAAACGTTTGGAAAATAAATTAAATGTGACTATTATTCCCCAATTACAATCATCTTTAAATGTCAAATCTATTCATCCCGACATTTTTCTCAACTGACTGTAAAAATTATTAAATTAAATTTTAGGGAAACTACTGTAACTTTCATGTGGACCTGTCCCTCAGTTAACCATAAGTGTCACTCTGAAATGAGTTCTACACATTTATCTGGAACGCCTTACTGAACGTGGGAAAAGATGGAGCGTCATGACTAATAACTGGATCTGATTGGCCGAAACATCACAATAGCGGAACAAGCTGAAAAATCTAAATCAATTGAGTTAAATCCAGAGAAAAGCCCATCTTTCCTCCACCAATGCATAAAGTGCTTCCCTTTGCACAATTGGCACAAATTAAATAGTCTGTGTTTCTGTGAAAAGTAGTCTCAACTATGTCCGTCTGTGCCGCCATGTTTGTTTTGGTTTGTTTAGGAGCTCCGCCCAAACCTCAATGCTGCTCTGTGATTGGTCCACCCCCTCAAATGTCAGAGAATCCACCTCGAGGTGCAAAGTCATCCTTCAGTGTCTCCGGCTTAAACCTATGAACCAGATCTGAGCTAGGATCCTGGTCAAGAGACAACTTGAGGAGAGTATTTGTTGAAGGGAAAGTACCCGACTGTTGGAGGAGAGTACCTGACTGTTGGAGGAGAGTACCTGACTGTTGGAGGAAGTGTTTGACGATGTGGCTGATTCCTTTGGGGCTTATGAAGTTCTCAGACTGATCCTTCTGCTGCAAACCCTCCACAGAGCAGCTCATGGGCACCAGAACGCCAGCGGAGATCAGCTCCTCGTACA
The DNA here is from genome assembly GCA_019594935.1 of Periophthalmus modestus. Lineage (NCBI taxonomy): Eukaryota > Metazoa > Chordata > Actinopteri > Gobiiformes > Gobiidae > Periophthalmus > Periophthalmus modestus. The sequence goes on from JAIEZT010000304.1 coordinate 19,384,921, forward strand.
GACTACAGGAGAACAGAAACAGGACTAAACCAGGACTGAACCGGAACTGAACCGGAACTGAGCCGGAACTGAAGCGGGACTGAGCTGGGACTGAGCTGGGACTGAGCTGGGACTGAGCTGGGACTGAGCTGGGACCGGGACTAAATGCCAGCAGAGATCAGCACTTCATACAGACTACAGAACAGAAACACAGAGCAGAGATGAGAGAAGATGAACTGGAGCAGATGGACCGGGTTACACCAGGGCTATTCAACTAAATGTTCTTGAGGGCCAGATTTTGTGGAGGGCCGTGGCCTCTGGGCCAGACAGGTGCGCGACTCGCGTGTCACTTTAACACAATTTGAGATCGCACAAACTCTCCCCAACACTATATCTCTTTCAATAACAGTAGAATAACAATTGCTATTCTAGATTTTTGTGAAAAATAAAATGCAAAAGGCTTTACCAGCACTGCTCTGCAAAATTGCCAATGCAGGACTGAACCGGCATCAAACTAGGACCAGACTAGTACAACTGGGGTTAGGGTTAGAATTAAACTAGGTATAAACCAGGGCTAAATCAGTAAATGAGAGAAATAGGCCTGAGTGGCTACAAACACTCGGTAAATGTACAATAAATAAGGGACGGGCAATACATTGAGTCCGGTATCGCATAGGGTGATGTTGAGATTCAATACCGATATTCTACGCCGATATCTTTTGCACTGCCCCATTCTCTGTGTCCTTTTTGAATAGACTACTACAACTTAATCTTTACTGTAAGCCTCTCACAAAACCGTCTGCTTTCTCTGCTCTGAGCATTACTCCAGGTTTACTCAGCATTGACTCAGTATTTATTTATTTATTTTGAGCTGATACCGATATCCGATATTTGGCCTGCTGCTGTGGCCAATAACTGATATTTGCCTTTACCGATATTTAACTTTTAAAATCCAAAGAAAGGCCCCACAAATGTATCTTATGTTGAAGTAAAGATCACTTATTAACGTTTCATTTTGGTATAAATACTGAAAAATGTGAGACCTGTGGTGCTTCTTCTTGTAGAACTCTGTGGCTGTGATGTACTGAGCCCCGATGTCTGCTCCCACACACTCTGAGAAACGAGTGGTCGACATGCGGCCTCCTACAGAGAGCGGAAGAGAGGAAGAGAGGGGGCGGAGGGGGGAAAGGGAGAGGAGAGAGGAGGGGGAAGAGGGAGGGTGGGAGAGAGCAGGAGGAGGAGGGAGAGACAGAGGAGGTGATAAAGAAAGAATTAGAGGAATAAGGGAGGAGAGGAGGACACAGAGCGGGAGGGTCAGACCAGAAGCAGAGGAGGTGATAAACAAAGAGTGAGAGAAAGAAGAGAGGAGGAAACAGCAGGAAAGGGGAACAGACCAGAGGAGAGAAGAAGAGAGAGTGACAGGAAGAGGGAGAGAGGGAAAGAAAGAGATTCAAATATTATTCCACATTTTGTCTTTATTTCTGTCCCACTTCAGCTGGAGCCCTGAAGAAGATCCTGATGTACTTTTAACCTTTAAGTTTTAACTTGGACTCGAGTCTGGCCTGAGTCTGTATTTTGAGGAGTGAGACTTGAATAGATAAAATGAACCAAGACTTGGTACTCGACTCGGACCTGAGCTCTGGGACTTGATGCTTCTCCTCAGAATATCTCTCTCCTCTCTACAGCTGATTTAGAGGAACTGGAGTATGTCCCACTTCTCCTCAAAAATTCAAACTGTTTTCTATAATTTGGCATAACAATAATAATAACAATAATGTTGTATTGATACTTTACATTGACATCACTCTCTGTATGTTCTACATATAAACTACTTCCGGCGCTGACGAGAGCAGCAGCTGGTTTGCATCATAAGAGTCTATTTTTAAGTCTATTTCTTAAATTATTTTAAACTATTTATCTATTATCTTGTTTTATTTTTTATGCATGTACCATTTTCCTTCTGTTCTTTTCTTTACTGTGCGGTGCAATGCTGGAATTTCCCCACTGTGGGACTAATAAAGGCATATCTTATCTTATCTTATGTGCAGCTGAAATCAAAAAACACATATGCTTTTTTTTTCTCACTGTCTGACATGAAATCAGACTAAACCTTCCCTGTCTTAGGTCAATTAGGATTACCAAAATTATTTCTATTTGCTAAATACCAGAATATTGAGAGACAATTTTTTTGTATTACTTTCTTCAAAGTCAAACATTTACATACAGTAAGATCACTATGACTTTAAACAATCTGGAAAAACCCAGATGATGATGTCATGTCTTTGGAAGCTTCTGATTTAGTTTATTGACAACGTCTGAGTTAATTATAGACACACCTGTGCATGTATTTGAAGACACACCTGAAACTCACTGCTTCTTTGTGTAGCATCATGGTAAAGTCAAAAGAAATCAGCCAAGATATCGGGAAGAGAACTGTGGACTTGCACAAGTCTGATTCATCCTTGGGTGTAACTTCCAGATGCTGAAGGTGCCACGTTCATCTGTTCAAACAATTATAAACAAGTATAAACACCATGAGAATGTCCAGCATCACACCGCTCAGGAAGGAGACAGGTTCTGTGTCCCAGAGATGAACGTGCTTTGGTCCAAAATGTGCAGATCAACCCAAGAACAGAAGCAAAACACCTTGTAAAGATGCTGCTGAAGCTGGTGAGAGTGTGTCATTATCCAAAGTGAAACGAGTATCAACATGGGCTGAAAGGACACTCTGCAGGAAGAAGACATTACTCCAGAAGAAACAGAAAATAGACAGTCTGCAAATGCACACAGGGGCAAACCTTCTTTTTTTTGGAGACAGGGCCATGTTTTGACCATGTTTGGCCATAATGGCCAAACAAGCTTGTAAGCCTGAGAAAACCATCCCAACTGTGAAATACAGGTGTAGCAGCATCATGTTGTGGGGTTGTTTTGCTGCAGGAGGGACTGGTGCATTTCACAAAATAGATGCATCATGTGGAAATACTGAAGGAACATCTCAAGACATCAGCCAGGAAGTTAAAGGTTGGGCATAAATGGGTCTCCCAAATGGACAATGACCTGAAGCATACAGCCAAACTGGTTACAAAGTGGCTTAAGGATAACAAAGTCAATGTTTTGGAGTGGCCTTCACAAAGCCCTGACCTCAATCCTCTTGAAAATTTATAGGCAGACCAGAAAAGACAAGTGTGAGCAAGGAGGCCTATAAACTTGGCTCAGTTACACCAGTTCTGTCAAAAGGAAAGCTTGTGAGAAGCCTGTGGAAGGATATATCCAAAAATGTAAACTTCTGACTTTGAAGAAAGTAACTTAAAAAATGTCTAAAAAATCTTTCCCTCATTATTTTGGCATTTACCAAATGCAAATAATTTTGGTAATCCAAATTGACCTAAAACAATAAAAAAATGTCTGATTTCATGGCAGACAGTGAAAAGAGCATATGTGTCTTTTTATATAGTGTATGTAAACTTCTAGTTTCAACTGTATCTCTATGGTGGAATATCCAGCAGTTACCATGATGACACAAAGCACAAATCAGCAAACACTGCCAAAAAAGTTTTAAGACACCTCAGATTTAAGTTTAACTTGAGTAACAGAGCTTCAGACAGAGCAGTGCCTTCAGTTAGCATCACACACCCAGAGAATGTTGATGACATCAGCTGCAAAGTATTAATAAAGGATTCTAACAATGGACAGAACTTGGTCAGGAGTTGGACTGGTCTTAGACTTGGACTCACAAAAACAGGACTGTCCCTCTCCAATAACATATAACTGTTTACATCAAGTGAGCTGCACATGCGCAGACTGCCCAGTGCCTCGTTCACCTCACCTGACCCTGTCCCCCTGTCCCCCTCTGCCCCTCTCATCTGTGTCCCCACGCACGCACGCGCACTGACCTGTCCCGCGGGACTTGTCCCACACCTGGATGTGCACGCGGTTCTGCAGCGCGCGTCTCAACAGGCATGCGCAGAGGCTCCCGGTGAGTCCGGCCCCGACGATCAGCACGCGCAGCATTCTGGACGGAAGCGGGGCCGAACCAGGCCCGGGGTCAATCCTGGGTCTTTGGGGGATCTGGAGCTGGTTCTAGAGCAGGTTCTGAAGCGGGTCTGATCGGTGCCCGCTGAGGTTATGAGAGCTCGGAGAAACGACCCGAGACTCACCGGGAAACAGTACCGGAGAGCGCGAGGATCCTGCGGGGCTGTCACATTAAAACCACCGGACGAGTCAAGAGCTAAAGTCTCCACACAATGTACTTTATAATAAAACCTTTACTGTGATAAAATCATAAGAAATATAATTTTAAATAGTATAAATGAATGAAGTTTCACATAACTATTCCACTTTTATTACATTTTATTTCCAAACTAAACCCCATTTACAGCAACTTTACATTCCACCGGAGTCTGACCAATCACAGAGCGCAGAAGCCATGACGTCACGGCATTTTTGTCGTTTTGTTCCGGGTTCCTGCCTGATCCGTGTCATAGGGCAAAGAGCGGAGCGGCACCGGTGAGTTTCACACACGAAAACACTCTAATCTCTGTCAAATATATGATTTCTCTGTTATAACATATCCAGAGAGAGTTAGAGCGGAATTAGATTAAATTTTAAAGGGATGCCATATGGGACTAATGTTTAAAAGTGAGTTTAAAGTCAGAATAAAAGTAAAAAACACCACTGGGACTATATGGCAGTAAGAAACGTGTTATTTGCACCAATTCTTTATGAAAATGTGTAAATATGCGCTATAAATCCTGACAAACGCATTACTCGTATCTGAGGACATGTCATCAATGTTAAAGTTTTTATTTTAGTCCAAAAAACTCCAAAGTACACGGAGTCCCAGGGTGTGAGGACGAAGTTATAACGAGGTGATTATAGATAAGCTGTTTGATTTGAAGAATTTAGTGAGAAATCTGTCAAGGTTTTTGTTTTATATTATTCCACAGTGAAGACAAACTCTGGAACAATAAAAAACGTGACAGATTCAGGTTTAAACGAGGCTTTGCTCAGTGTTTAAACAGTTTATCTGTCTGATACAAACTGAAAACAAACCAAGTTCTTTTAAGGTGATACACTACAAGCAAAACCCTTTTTTTCTTTAATTTAAATTTTTTTTTTTCATCCTTTTGGTCTCTTAGCATATAATCTTTCACGTGGAAACAACACAATCCACTCTGCATTGAAAGGTATTTTAATATGTATTTTATATGGGACATTGTAATTTCTAAGATTGTTTTTTTCCAAATGCATTTTCCTCATGTAGACATAAGGATCAGCCCTTAAAGTAGCACCGACAGACACAACTTTACAGCCTACTTTACTCAGATACTAAATACAATATAAAATCTCCTCTCTGTATTTTTTATATCTAATGTATAGCAAAATTAAGCAAAATAATTAAACAGTTTGGTTCGTATTCTGGATATAAGATAAATTGGTTAAAATCGGCTTTACTTCCTCTAAATTCATATGCTAACCTTGTATCACTTCCGTCTATAATTCCGAGAGTGGAGCATTTCAAATATTTGGGTGTGGAAATCTATTCATCACTAAATGTAATTGCTTCTAAAAATTTTACAAACATTTTAAACCAGGTAACTCTTGACTTACAACGATGGGATAATCTCCCTATCTCTTAACAAACTCGAATTTCTATAATTAAAACAGATATATTACCACGTATACATTTTTACTTTGGAATGCTTCCCCTCTCTCCCCCGCCCAGGTATTTTGAAAGGCTTCACTCTCTGATTTCAAAATATCTATGGAAAGGAAATCGGCCACGTGTCTCCTTAGCTACTTTGCAGCGGCACAAATTTTCAGGAGGCCTTTCAGTGCCAAATTTCAAATATTATTATTGGTCTTTTGTTTTACGTCCACTTTCTTCATGGTTCTGCCCAACAAATGACTCTGCATGGAAATGCATTGAAGAAAATCTAGTTCATCCTCATAGATTAAAGGACCTGATTTACTCCACCATCCCACTTAAATAGGCAAAGACTCGTTTTGGCCCAATAATTACTAATCTACTATCAGTCTGGCGAAACGTGGAAAAATAATCTAAAACTATACAAAAATGGCATAAGAACAGTCCACTTTTTCATAACTATTCATTATTATCTGGGGCCAAGCCCTTTGCATTTTCACAATGGGAAGAGAAAGGGATTCATGTACTAGGAGACATGTTTGGTGACTCTGGGCTTCTCTCCTTTAACGATTTACGTGCCATTTTTAATCTGCCAGCATCTTCTTTTTTCTTGTACCTCCAGTTGAGATCCTCCATGAAAGCCTATGGGGTTCCATGGACTGAACCTCTCACCACACACAAATTACACCACATATTAAATAGAAAAATTAAAAAGAGCTTTGTTACACAAATATATAATTTATTATTGATTGCTAATTATAAACCACTGAAAATTGAAAATGTGTGGACCAAGGATTTGGATGCAGTAATGGAGAATGACGACTGGAAAAGAATATGGAACACAATTACTTACTCATCAAAAAATCCAAACCATCAGATACTGCACTTTAACTTTTTACATAGAACTTATTTAACCCCCAAAAAGAGGTACTCGATGAAGCTCACTTCTTCTCCATATTGTGATAAATGTTCAGAGAACGCAATTGGTACTTTTATCCACATGTTTTGGGACTGTAAAGACGTCAATATATTCTGGAAAACGGTACATTATTATTTAACTAAAATGTTAAAAAAAAGAATTTTGTTTTTCCCCATTTATCTTTTTAATGAATGATTTTTCAAAATGATTAAATTGGTCCTTTTTTCACAAAAAAATACTACTGGCAGGTTCGACAGCTGCGAAAAAACTTCTGGCTCTTCGCTGGCAAACATCCAACAACTTGACTCTGAGTCACTGGATCAACACGTTTCGTTATATTATTAACATGGAACTATCAGTAGCTAAAATGCACGGAGCCAAAACAAAAACTATCTCATTATGGAATAAAACTTTATTAGAACTGGACAATCTTAAATAAGCAAATTTCATTAACTGTGAAATAAGTGGAAGAGATATTATAAAGCGATATTCTGTTAAATAAAAGGTATGTATGTATGTATGTGTATGTATATGTATGTGTATACATATATTTATATATAGGTATATGTATGTGTGTATGTATGTATGTGTGTATATATGTATATGTATGTATATATATGTATGTTTAGGTATATATATGTGTATGTATGTATATATGTATATATATATGTATATATGTATATTTATATAATAATGTAAAGGGGTATAGAAACACATATAGTGTGCAAGTATATGTTTTATGGAATAGCTGTGTGTATATGTGTGTATCCATATATGCATGGAAATTTTGTATTTAGTTTATGTATTTTTATAAGCGTATGTGCGCATACACACAAACAAATATTTTGATCTTGTACATGTGGAGCCCAGGGAGGGGGTGGGATATCACCATGAGCTCGGGACCAGGTTTTGTTTTTTTTTTTGTGTGTTTTTTTTTTTTTTTTGGGGGGGGGGGGTTTGGAGGGGGGGGGGGTGTGTCATTTATTTTGTTTATTTGATGTAAACAATAAAAATTTGATCACAAAAAAAAAAAAAATAATTAAACACCATTGGCTGTTTTCACATAAAATGCTTTATTTTTTATATGAAAACATAACATGATGAAAAACTTGTGATACGTTTGTTTTCTTGCACTGATATAAGTAACTACAGGAGAAGTTTTGTACTGATATCTCGAAATTTTAGTTTTTTTCTATTCTCGCTTGAGTGAAAAAAGGGTTAAAAACATAAACGCTGCTCTTACTATGACAGAAAACTACCTCTTTGTCTCTTAACTATAACACTTCAGGAGCTTGTGATTTACTTCACTTTTTCACTTGTCCGACGCTCAGTGACACTCTGGCTTAAGGTTTTAAACTTTCACTTCTGCAAAAAACTGACCAATATTTATTTTTAGAATCAAATGAACTTTGAGATTTCACACGACGCTGACTCATGATTTTATATTTTTATGTCAATAATGCACTAATCCCATGTCTTTAATAATTGATACTTTGCAGTCACATCATGTTGAGGTTGTTCTACATGGATGTCTATGGGGGGATATTCAGCAGCTACTATGGTGACACAATGTGCACATGAGCAAACACTGACAAAAAAGTTTTAAAATAATTTGAAAACTCAGGAAAAAATACAAAATAGATTTAAACAGCACATTTTCAGGAGCCTACAAACAAAAAGGTGAGCGTGATTAGCTGAAAAACTGTTGGCTAATGCTAGCTAGCTTGTGACTGTAATGTTATTTGAGACGTACTTTTTTTTAACAGCACAATCAGCTCACCAGGTGTAGTTCAGCTATGCTCTTTTTGGTCAGATTGTGTTTAAACAAACCTCAGATTAAAGTCTAATTTGAGTATCAGAACTTCAGACAGAGCAGTGCCACAGTTAGCATCACACCCCCAGGGAATGTGGATGACATGAGCTGCAGTATCAGTTTGATGATTATGATTATACTCAGATGCTCATAACTGTCCCTGTGCTTCGCTGCAGAGATGAAGCTCCTGAGTCTGGCCTGTTTTTTTCTCTGCGTCTCTCTGAGCCTCTGCATCAGACCTGCTCCTCCTCTGGACCCCGAAGTCCACATGAACATCGTGAGTTCTGGTTTTAGTCCTGGTTTTAGTCCTGGTTTTAGTCCTGGTTTTAGTCCTGGTTTTAGTCCTGGTTTTAGTCCTGGTTCAGTCCTTGTTCAGTCCTGGTTTAGTTCTAGTTCTGATTCAGTCCTGGTTTTAGTTCTGGTTCAGTCCTGGTTTTAGTCCTGGTTCAGTCCTGGTTTTAGTCCTGGTTCAGTCCTGGTTCAGTCCTGGTTTAGTTCTAGTTCTGGTTCAGTCCTGGTTTTAGTCTTGGTTCAGTCCTGGTTTTAGTCCTGGTTTTAGTCCTGGTTCAGTCTGGTTTTTAGTTTAGTCTGGTTCCTAGTTCCTGTCCTGGTTCAGTCAGTCCTGGTTAGTTCTTCAGTTCTGGTTTCAGTCCTGGTTTTAGTCTTCAGTCCTGGGTCAGTCCTGGTTTTAGTCCTGGTTCAGTCCTGGTTTAGTCCTGGTTTAGTCCTGGTTTAGTCCTGGTTCAGTCCTGGTTTAGTCCTGGTTTAGTTCTAGTTCAGTCCTGGTACAGTCCTGGTACAGTCCTGGTTCAGTCCTGGTTCAGTCCTGGTTCAGTCCTGGTTCAGTCCTAGTTCAGTCCATGTCTAAACTAAATTCAGTCAAGCTAAATAGAAACTCTTTCCAAAGAATATTTCTGTTTTTGAGGCGAACCAAGTCAAATCCAGATTAGGTCCAGACCAGAACCGGGACGAAGACTGGACCAGAACCCGGGTCTTGTGACAGAACCTGAGGCACATTTGCTGGAGCACGTCTTTAAGGAGCTGCTTCTAACCATAGACAGAGTTTAGACTGTTGTGTAAATGTGTTAAATGGTAAATATGGAAACCAGGGCAGTCATAAAAAGAAGATCAATAAATTAAAAACATAAACACAATTAATTAAAATTACCCCTCCCTACCCCTTCGTTTTGAGCCTAAATTAACTACTGTAAAAATGTATTAGTGGATGTAAATCTAATCCCACATAACAGAAAATTACTTCAGTTTTGTTCCAGCTACAAAATCACTTCAGAATTTTCAGGCCTCCTAACAGGCCTGCCCACTTCCAAGTCGAATGTGGTAAATTTTTCCCTTAGACTTTTCAAACATTTCAAATATTAAGAGTTCAAGGGCATCGCAGAGGCTAACCTGCTTCGTGCTAGATAATTTCCATAACACAGTTTGTTCAAAAAGCACATTTAAAACACAAAATTCTGTGAAATGCTTTAATAACTCAGCGGTTTATAAAATTTCAGAAACAGATTTTAAATAAAATGATAGGTCTTGTGGTCATTAGTTACGACAGAGCTAATTAGGTCAGAGCTTTCACACTTTCAGTATACATTTTTTTGGAAAGTCTATGGGAAAAATGTATAGAAAATGTACTTTCAGAACGAGGGAGCGGGACATCACTGTTGAGCTCTATAGTAATAACAGGTCAGATGTTATCTAAATATGTTATGTGTTTGCAGTAATAACCATAGAAGTGTGATACTCCCTTTTTAAAAATGTTTTGTTATTACAGTCATATTGTGTGTGTGTGTGTGTGTGCTTGTCTCAGTCTGAGATCATTGGGAGGTGGGGCTTTCCGTCGGAGGAGCACGAGGTGCAGACGGAGGACGGGTACATCCTCACCCTGAACCGCATCCCTCACTCCACCGGGGGGCGCACTGGAGGTGAGCCACTATACTGACCAGTCACAGCACTTATAATCTGGACACTTTGAGGTCCAGGTTTAGCCTTGATTCAGACTTGTTTTAGTCCTGGTTCAGACCTGGTTTAGACTTGGTTTAGACCTGGTTTAGTCCTGGTTTAGTCCTGGTTTAGTCCTGGTTTAGTCCTGGTTTAGGCCTGGCTTAGTCCTGGTTTAGTCTTGGTTCAATCCTGCTTTAGTCTTGGTTCAATCCTGGTTTAGTTCTTGTTCAGTCCTAGTTTAGACCTGGTTGAAACCTGGATTAGTCCTGGTTTAGTCCTGGTTTAGTCCAGGTTTAGTCCTGGTTTAGTCTTGGTTACAATCCTGGTTTAGTCCTTGTTCAGTCCTTGTTCAGTCCTGGTTTAGACCTGGTTTAATCCTGGTTTAGTCCTTGTTCAGTCCTGGTTTGGTCCTAGTTTAAACCCTATTTCAGACCTGGTTCAGTCCTCGTTCAAATGTGTTTCATACTCGGTTCAGATCCGGTTCAGTCTTGGTTTAGACCTGGTTTAGTCGTTGTTTAGTCTTAGTTTAGTCTTGATTCAGACCTGGTTTTCCTCTCTTGCAGTGGTCCTCTTGCAGCACGGGCTCTTGGCTGCTGGGAGTAACTGGGTCACAAACCCTCCGGACTCGGCTCTGGGTTTCTTTTTGTCTCAGAGCGGGTTTGATGTTTGGTTGTCCAACAGCCGAGGCAACACCTGGTCCAGAAAACACACGAGCCTAGACCCAAAGCAGGACCAGTACCTTCAGGTACGATTCAAACACGCAAAAACGCACTGAAAACAAAACAAAACCACAAATGTTTGTACCCAAAGCGCTTTACATCACAGCCTGTCCAAAACCAGACCAGGACACGGAAATCAAATGCTTCCAAAACCAAAAATGTTTGTATTCACCCACTTTACATGATCCTGGTATTTTTATTTCGCTATTGTGTCCATGAATAAAAGATATGAACATTAATAACAGACATCAGGCACCTTCTTGCCCCTTCATCAGCCTCCAGATTGGCTCTTTGGTTGCTATGATACTTTATAGTTGGAATTCCTAAAATGCAGCTTGCCTCCAAATTCACCCCAATAACTGCCAGCCTCCATGAGCTTCAGTTGACTGGAGACAAACGCTATGGGTGATGTCACACTCCCTTAGTTCACTTCTTTATACAGTCTGTGATTACCACATGACATCACAAGGTGGAACAGAGTGTTTTGTGTTTGAGAGAAGAGCTCAGCCTAAATATGCAGGGTTTGTGTGTTTAAGCGTGTGAATGAAACAAAACACAACTTCAGGTCTGTTTGTGATGAGGATATTATAACATAGATCAGAAAGTAGAGTAAATTGGGCCCTTTAAATGTATTATTATATAACTTTAACGTGTGTTTCAGTCATGATGAGATGGCTCTACAGGACTTGCCCGCCATCATAAACTACATCCTCAACGTCACAGAGCAAGAGCAGCTCTACTACATCGGACACTCCCAAGGGACTACTATTGGTAAGCCTCTCTCTCCCCAGACACCTCCTGCTGCTCTCCCAGTCCCCAGATACTTCCCTCTGTTCCCCCACTCTACACTGCTCCTCCTCTCCTCACACACCTCCTCACATCCCTCTCAGGAAAGAGTGGCTAAGTGAAAAACTATTGGCTAATGCTAACTTGTGACTGTAATGTGTGATTTAAGAGGAATTTGTTTAACAGCATCAGCTCACCTGTTGTATCTCCAGATAAGTCAGTTCTTTATGGTCAGATTGCATTAAATCAAACCTTAGATCAAAGTTTAACAGAGCCTCAGACAGAGCAGTGTCAACAGTTAGCTTCACACTCCCAGGGAATGTTGATGACATCAGCTTCAAAGTATCAAATGAATGATAAGTCAATTATAGTAATTATCACTGGTCCAGCATGTGACCACACCCGCTGAAGGAGGGAGGACACATTTCCTACATGACAGATGTTTGTTTTTTCTGTAATGTCATTTGTGCTTTCTGCAGGTTTCATGGGATTTTCCTCCCTTCCCTCCCTCGCGGCGAAAGTCAAGCTCTTTGTGGCGTTGGCGCCAGTCGCCACAGTGGAGTTCACCCAAAGCCCCATGACCAAACTGTCCATTCTGCCAGAGTTTGTTGCCTGGGTCAGACTTTAACGCACTCAAACTTTAACTTACTTCAATAAGTTTATATATTCTGCATTCTCATGTTTTTAAAGAGGGGGTTTTATGCAAAATCAACTTTTTGGAGCTGTCTACCATGTTATAAGATTGTTCCCTCGTAAAAAACTTCCTGGGGAGGTGAAATGTCATCAATGGGCTCTGAAATCTAGTGATTTCTCCCAAACGATAAAAGGAACCCTCCTTATGGTTATAGCATGAGCCTGTACAAGGTTGCCCACAAGCATGCTCTCACACAACCTCCATAAAATACAAAAATATGATACAAAACTGTTTACAAACAAACCTATTTATGTGCCGTAGTTTTTAGTGGGATGCATGCTGATTGTGTTGTGAACTCCGATAGCACAGAGAGCAAAGGGATCTGGTACTCAAAAACGTCAAAGTGAAACACTGGGCAAATCTAGCATTTTCAAAACGATAAAAGGAAACATGGTGATATAAATATGTTATGTGTTATCAGTTAAAACCCCATAGAAGTAAAATACCCCTCCTTTAAAAAATATTTAGGCCTTTGTAGTACGAAACATAAAATACAGACAGGCGAGTGGCAGGTGAGTAACAGGCGAGTGACAGGTGAGTGACAGGTGAAGCTAGCAGCACACCAAAGAAAAGTAATAGTTTAGTAAAGGTAATCTGATCTGAAGCAGTCTGCTGAAGGAGTGTAGAAGAGCGCCACCTGATGACATCACCAGGTGTAACAGAGTGTTGTAAACTGTGAAGAGGAAGACAGATTAAATGTGCAGGATTACTGAAACATGCATAAATAAAAATAAAAAATAAACTCGAGGCATGTTTCTGAGGAGGACACTACATTAGAACAGGGTTAAGGCCCCACTGCGGAACATTTCATCATGTAGTGGATTTTAAATTGGAGCCGTGTTTTTGGCAGGACCTGTTCGGGAAGCGGGACTTTCTACCTCAGAGTCACATGATCGAGTGGTTTGCTGAACATGTGTGCTCCAAACATAGCGCCCTCTGTGGGAACCTGTTCTTTGTGCTGTGCGGCTTCAACGAGTACAACCTCAATATGGTAAAAAAAATATTACAATACTGTTACTACTACATTGTCAACATGGTAAAAGTACTCTAATACTCCCATACTATTGCTACTACTACTACTACAACTTGAATATGGTAAGAATATTACTACAATTAATACTACTGCTTCTACTACTACCTCTGTTGTCCTGGTTTGGTCCCGGTCCCGGTTTAGTCCCGGTTTAGTCCCGGTTTGGTCCCGGTTTAGTCCCGGTTTAGTCCCGGTTTTGTCCCGGTTTTCCCGGTTTAGTCCCAGTTTTGTCCCGTTTTTTTCCCGGTTTGGTCCCGGTTTGGTCCTGGTTCTGAACAGTTTTCTTCCAGACTCGGACACCAGTCTACACCACTCATTGCCCTGCAGGAACCTCAGTGCAGAACATGGTGCACTGGGCTCAGGTCAGTGTGTCAGATGCCCTTCCATCCTTCTGTATCTCTATCTGTCAGATGCCCTCCCATCCTGTTTATTTTCCAGGCGGTGAAAGGAGGGAAACTTAGAGCTTTCGACTATGGAGCCAAAGAAAACATGAAGCACTACAACCAGGTCTGTCCTCCTCTGACCCTCTCCTTCTCTGACCCTCTGCTCTTCTGATCCTCTTCTCCTCTGACCCTCTTCTCCTCTGACCCTCTGCTCTTCTGATCCTCTTCTCCTCTGACCCTCTTCTCCCTCTGACCCTCTCTTCTCTGCTGACTCTCTGCTCCTCCTCTGACCCTCTGCTCTTCTGCTCCTCTTCTCCTCTGACCCTCTGCTCTTCTGATCCTCTTCTCCTCTGACCCTCTTCTCCTCTGACCCTCTCTTCTGCTCCTCTGCTCCTTAGACCCTCTCCTCTTCTCCTCTGACTCTCTCCTCTGCTCCTCTTCTCCTCTGACCCTCTGCTCTTCTGATCCTCTTCTCCTCTGACCCTCTCTACTGCTCCTCTGCTCCTTAGACCCTCTCCTCTTCTCCTCTGACTCTCTCCTCTGCTCCTTAGACCCTCTCCTCTTCTCCTCTGACCCTCTCCTCTGCTTCTCCTCAGACTACTCCTCCAGACTATGATGTGAGGAAGATGAAGGTTCCTACAGCTGTGTTCTCTGGAGGTCACGATACTTTGGCTGATCCCAAAGACGTGGCTCTGCTGATCCCACAGGTCAGTACTACAAATACTATAAATATTACTACTAGTACTACTAATACTACGCGAGAGTTGCTGTTTTTAAAGAAATCTCCAAACTTCTGATCCACAAATGCTGAACCTTCTCATTATTTGTTTGAGATTCATAAACTTGTCATATTAATCGTATGTCTTAAAGCCCTTTCAACTGATAGCAATCACATCTTTGAATAATAGCACCACTTTCTGAAGCTATTGTGAAAAAATCATTTGACTTTTGTTTATTTATACAGACAGAGAAGACGTTGAACTTTGTGCCAGTTTTTGTTTCATGTGGATAAGCCCAGTAATAACAGAGATATTAACCATAAACCAGGTCAACAAATCTGCAATCTCACAGTTACACAGCAAACCCCACCTGAGAATTCTGACTTGTCTCAGGTTAAACTAGAGGGATTCTGCAGTGTGAGTGTAATGGTAATAGTAATAGTAATAGTAATAGTAATAGTAATAGTAATAGTAGTAATAGTAATAGTAATAGTAATAGTAATAGTAATAGTAATAGTAATAGTAATAGTAATAGTAATAGTAATAGTGAGTGATGTCACTATTGCTCCTACCATTGGCGGAGTTTAAGGAGAGGCAGGATGTGCAGTGACAAAAGTCTGTTTAGGCTTCAATCGAGGCCCAGAGGGCTCCAGTGATTCAAATGCCACACTGGATGTCTGAGCAGAATCGTGCACCTCCTCCTGAGCACAGTTGTCACAGTGTGGGACCTCTTCTACATGGCACAGGACTCCTTGTGTATTTATGAACTTTTGGCCATAGCAGGAGGGTGTCCTGGTGATATAAAGCCTGATATTTTCACTTCAGTCCTCCTTGTGTTCATGAAACACACACTTCACCAACCTCGTGTCCACCTGCACCTTCTCCTCAAACCCTTCATTCACGTGGTTTTCATAAAGCACCTGCACTGCAATGGGACTCCTCCTCATACTGAACAGATGGCACTATGGATAAAAGTTTCTCTCCCCCAACACAAAGGTCAAACTCTGCCTATGATTACTACTACATACACTATTATACTACTGTCGGTCTCTGTTCTGTTGCATGAAGAACAGGCGCAGAGACACGGGGATCGTTCTGTAGATCTTTATTGTTGATTACAGCGATACAGTCGGGTTAAAGGCAGCGTCTTGACAAAACAGAGTAAGTGAGTAGTGTCCTAAGCAGTGTCTGAAGCTGAGTCTAAACAAGGTCAGATTGCACCAATGTTTTGTCCTACTTCCAGAGTGGGGTTACACATTCTATAGAAAAGAAATTTAAAGCAAAGTCAAACAATGTGATTGCATCAGTGTTTTATAACTCTCCTGTTGTGGGGGTCACACATTTCTGAGATAAAAGGGGTCACAGATAAGAAATGTGGCCTTAAACAAAATGACCAGAGCATAGCTGTTATCTCCCCTTAAACAATGTATTACCTTTGTATATTGTCTACACTACTACAAATACTGGTATACTACAAATGCTACTACACCTAATAGTTTAACCCTGGCCTCTTGTGTCTTATATTTTCGTTGTTTTGTTTTTGTTTTTGTCAGATCTCAAACCTGGTTTTCCACCTGCACCTGGAGGAGTGGGAGCACCTGGACTTTATCTGGGGCCTGGATGCCAAGGACAAGATGTTTCCCTCCATCCTCAAACTACTGCAGAGCTACTGAGACCAGGGCTGGACCAGGGCGGGACCAGAGCTGGACCAGGGCGGGACCAGGACTGGACCAGGGCTGGACTAGGGCTGGACCAGGGCTGGACCAGGGCAGACCAGAGCTAGACTAGGACTAGATGAGGATTCGTTTACATAAGGAAAATCTGTTTTCGGACCAAAGCTGTACCTCTCACAAACTGTGACATCAGGATTTACCACTGCTTTTACTACACGTTTATTTTATGTTTGTCCATGTCCATGTTTTATCACTATTTGAATCAGAATGCCGTCTTTTTATCTGTGCACTTATCAGTTTAAATGTGTTAGTATTAAGTCACTGTTTTTATTGTTTGTTTTTTTTTTATCTCAAATCAAACATCTTTATGATTAAATTTAAATGTTTATCTGAGTGAAATACTTCAGATGGTGCTGTTGGCGTCTCATCTTTTTTCTTCTCTGAACCAGGACTAAACTAGGACTAAACCAGGACTAAACCAGGACTGAAACAGGACTGAAACAGGACTGAACCAGGACTAAACTAGGACTAAACCACAACTGAATCAGGACTAATCCAGGACTAAACCGGAACTGAACCGGGACTAATCCAGGTGTACCACAATCTGTAGTGTCTGTATCTGACCCAGACTGCACTTACAAGACTATACCTGCAGGGGGAGTTCATGCAAAAACTACTATTCATGGCAAGAAAAAAATATATACAGTCAGATTAAATTTGTAAATTGTGAGTTTAATCTGCTTTTTCACAGTTAAATACCAAAATACTAAATCTTCATCTAACTCACTCACTCACTGTCTCCTTCTTTCTGCGTGTCCCATATGAATCCTCATCATCTAAATGGAGCTCTGGACTAAACTTGAATCAAAGTTTAACCTCAGATTTGTCCTGAATCAGAAACACGAGCTGTAACACTGTAATGCTGCTACGACTACTATAGCAACTACTGCAATATTCAAGTATTTTTACCATATTGAGGTTGTAGTTGCAGTAGTACAAGGAGAACCTCAATATGGTAAAAATACTAGAATACGATTGCTACTACAGTTACTACTTTGACACTACCATTGTAACCTCAACTTGATAAGAATACTTTGATACTATTAGAGCTACTGCAATACTGCTACTACTGTAATAATAATACTACTTCAACATGGTAAATACTACAACTACTACATTAGTACTGTATGTGTCTTATACTTGTTCTGATACAGCTCACGATCATTCTAAAGCTTCAGGAAAGGTTCATTTCTGTTCTGTGAATGGGACTTTAGTATCGATACCTGCTCAAATGAGTATTTAGTTTTGATAGTAGTTTAAAGTACTGATTAGTATCCAATTTCAAATACTTCTGACAACCCTAGACTTGTAATAAAAACTCCACCACACTTTAAAATTCAGATATTTTAATAACTTTAGGACAAACTTCTGAAATGTAACAGGTCCAATGTATGTGCAAAAGTACCCCTCATGTGTACACTTTTACTTTAAACATTTCTAAAAGAGTAAATTATTTTATCATTTTACAGGCATTAAAAACGGAAACATTTCAGTTGGAGCAAATGAACGTGAAGCACTTTGGTCCAGGAAGTGTCAGTCTCTAAAAGTCTAGTCACACGGCGAAAAATGCACTCAGCCAGATAAAGAACAGACACAAATGTAAAAAGTTACTTAAGTAAAAGTATCACAGAAAAAATATACTTAAGTAACGGTAATAAAGTACGGATTTAAAAAGAGCAAAAAGTTAAAATATTCCACATAAGTGTTGTTCATTTGCTGAAGTGCTAAATGTATTGATTAAACATGGTACATATTTTGTTTAACAGTAACAATATGAATGAATTTGTTAATTTTTCTCTATATTTATTTTTGTTTGCTCAAAGCTGAAGTTTTAACTCAAAAACTTTAGTCAGGAAAAATAACCCCACTTTTACTTTTCAGGCCAGTTCAAACATGTAGTGGAGTAGAAAATACAGATACTGCTCTCAAATGTCGTGAAGTAAAAGTAAAATATATCCACTGTAAAATGTACTTAAGTATAGATACCTAAAATTCTACTTAAGCACAGTACTTTACTACTTGTACTCGTGGCAGAATGGACGTCATACTCTCAGACGGACTTTACCATGAAATATACAAAAGGTCGATTCCAGTGGTGGAAGAAGTACTCAATTCTGTTACTTAAGTAAAAGTACAGATACAGGAGCAAAATAATACTCAAGTAAAAGTATCACCTAAAGTCTACTTAAGTAAAAGCATTAAAGTGCCAGTTTAAAAATGTACATAAAGAGAATTTCCTGCAGATTTTGAGGTCTTATGAGACTTCAAATGGACTGATTTTGATAAAGATCTAAATTAGTTAGTATAGTTTTTTTTTCCTAGCTCTTTTTATTTATACATGTAGTTCCCTGGAAGTTAAAAATACAAAAATGCTGTTATAAAATTCATTAGACAGTTGATTTCAAAATATACATTTCATTTAAAACTAAAAACAGTTTAATTTGATGGATAACTACTTTAATTTTATAATTCCATTCTAGCTATACAGCGAGGGTGTGTTACTTTAAGAACATGAGACGCAAGGACTTATGGGAAAGGAGCGTATTGATTTTGTTTGTGTGTGAAGAGGCAGAAAACAAGAAAATGCGTGATGTAACCGAACTAAGAACTGTAATTAAAGTAGCCCAAAAACTCAAATAAATAGGAGTCTGGTCGTTCATTTCGGGGGTGCAACATATATTTGCGTTTGCTCCGACTATGAATGTGTTGAGAATAAATCCCTCAGCCTTTTCAGCACCTCTCAAACAATAAAAAGTACTTTTACTTTTCAGTCCAGTTCAAAAATGTAGTGGAAAAGAAAGTACAGATACTGCTCTCAAATGTAGTGCAGTAAAAGTAAAAAATATCCACTTTAAAATTGACGAAGTATGCATTTTTGTTATCTGTACTTTACTTGAGCACAGTACTTTGCTACTTCTTTATGTTCCACCACTGATAATTCACAAATATTGAACCTGATCATTTCTATTTGTGACTAGACCCAATAATTCACTGTATAACACAAACACAAATCTGCATTTTTTACTATATTTCATTTTAACTGCTAAATGTTTGGCCTATAGAAAGTGGTGATGTCATGTGAAACAGCTATTACAAGTACAAATACTGCTTCCAAAAACTGTACTTAAGTAAAAGTACAAGGAAAGTACTACTCAGAGTACTAGTTAGTATATAGATTTTTGAGCAGTATTTTAGATCACTGTTGTATAAAAATTAGTTGGAAGCTGGATTTGATCCTTTCAAACCACATCTGTAGATTCTCTGAGCTCTGTCCAATCAGAACAGGCGATGCTGTTACGTGTTTGTGTTTAGAGACGAGCAGAGACAGATGTGAGACTGATGTGGATTGGGACGATTGGGACTTGTACAGTATTAATTACATGGTTAGTAAATCTACTCAATTACAGTAACATGAGTATTTGTAATGTGCTACTAGTTAGAGACAGTAACCATAAACCATGTCAAATATTAATCCTTAAGAACCAACTTATTAAATGTTGTTGTAAGTCCCTGACAGAGGTGTTAGAGCAGCCGAAAATGACTTCATATTGTCCACATAAAGTTTTTGTCACTTGTGTCACTTGGGAAGAGGAACAACAACTTTTACTCAAGTAAGAGTACTTTTACAAATCAAATATATTGAGTGATAAATTGTACAGTGTGTTTCTTGATATAATTTGGTTTCATTTTTGTGTCTGTCCATTGGAAATACCAGATTTTATGCAGTATTTAATATTTTATCCTTCACATTACATTAACTTAAAATTGTAAATCCGATTTTACATCCCGACAGTTTAAGTTCAAGTTACTCTTACTTGAATAATACTTTTTCCAAATACTTCTTTAGTCCAACTTGTGTCATTTCTTGGATCACTACTTTGTAGTTCTACTTGTGTAATATTATTTTGAAGTAACATTATTCTTACTTAAGTAAAATTTTGACTCCTACACCTCTGGATTATACTGCCATATTTAAAGCTCTGACGCTAAAGTTCCGTAGTGCTGCTTTAAAGTGTATCTCATGGTGAGTACTGGGTCAGTGTGATTTCTGCAGCAAACAGATTATTCTGAGGTGCCCGAGTCTGAGAGCGATGTCCAGAGGCGTCTCCCCATCCTGAAAACAGAGAACACACTGCAGAGTTAGTCCTGGTTTAGTCCTGGTTTAGTCCTGAGATCAGTGTGTCGGTAGTGGGCGTGTCTATCCTTATTCCTTATATGGTAGTGGGCGTGTCTAACGTTCCTTACATTGCAGTGGGCGGGTCTAACGTTCCTTATATGGTAGTGGGCGTGTCTAACCTTATTCCTTATATGGTAGTGGGCATGTCTGACCTGGTTCCTAATATGGAGGTGGGCGTGTCTGACCTTGTTCCTTATATGGAGGTGGGCGTGTCTCTGCAGCAGCGCTGGGACCAGGCGGTGGTTTTTCCTCAGACACAGATAATGCAGCGCTGTGTTTCCCTTCTATGAATAGAAATTTTCATTTTAAAAGACTATTATTATAAAACACATTTACAAACAGGGCTGTTTCCTGTCTGAGAATATACCACTCATGTTTACGTGGATTTACTAAACTATTATTACTAAACATATTTTATTTAAAGAGGCAGTATTTTACTTCTATGGGGTATTTACTGCTAACACAACATATTTAGATCACCATATTACCTTTTATTATTTTGAAAATGATATATTCACCCAAAACAACGCATACATTTTCTAAGTTTGACGTTTCTCAGTCTCACTCACACTTCAGAATGATCACAACACAATCAGTATGCATCCTGCTAATGAAACTACTGCACATCACCTCAGTGTTGAGTTGCTGTGTACAGTTTTGTATCATGTTCTTGTATATTTATGGAAAATATACAAGCTTGTGGGCGGAGCCTTGTACAGGTTTGTACTGTTAGAAAGCTACAAAAAGTTGACACGTCCAGAATAATTGACAAAAGAGTGAAATCTGAACTGACAAACTAATACAAAAATCACATTTCAGAACATGTTTGTACAGAGCTAAACTACAGGGTTAGCAGTTTTTACGCAGAATAAGAGCCCACGGAGACGCAAGGGAGGGCCTGTGACACACAGGGAGAGCCTCTGACACACAGGGAGGGCCTCTGACACACTGTGACATTTCAGAACATGTTTGTACAGATCTAAACTATAGGGTTAGCAGATTTTATACAGAATAGGACAGAAGATGTTGATTGAAAAAGGTGAGAGTAATTGGAAAATTGTTGGCTAATGCTAGCTAGCTTGTGACTGTAATATTATTTGAGGGAGAGTTGTTGAACAGCACAAATCAGCTCACCTGTTGTAGTTCCAGCTAAGACGGTTCTTTATGGTCAGATTGTGCTAAAATAAAGCTCAGATTAATGTCTATTAGAGTTTTAGACAGAGCAGTGCCTACAGTTAGCATTACACCCTCAGTGAATGTTGGTGACATTAGCCGCAAAGTATCAATTACCGTATTTTCCAGAGTATACGTCGCACCAGCCAAAAAAGTATAATAATGAGGAAAAAAACATATTTCACATATTACAGCACCAAAGTATGTGTCTCATGTGTGAATTTGGTGTGTTTTCTGCTCATATTTATAATCGAATAATTCTTGTGTGTTTCTCACATAGTCGATGGCGTTGACGTCGGCTCCTCGCTCCAGAAGCTCCTGTAGCAGAGACGCCTGGTTCCTCTGCTTCTGCAACTGTCACACAAACAAACAAACAAACAAATATCTTTATTATTATTAAAGGGCCTGTACTAGGGATGTGTTGATATGGATTTTTGAGCCGATATTTAGCTTTTAAACCCCATAGCAAGGCCCCACAAATTTATGTTAAGATTTAAAAAAATTATTTATCTGGATATGAAATCATTTGTTACATATAAGGCACTTCTTTTTTAATTCTGACTCAATTTGGTCAAAAGGCACTCAAGAGAATCGAGAAGCCCCCCCAATAATATCGGTATCTATGTTGGCCGATATGATACGATACTGGAACCCATCCCTAGCCTGTACCTGATTTTATTTTCATGTATTTGAGTAAAATGTACTATCTGCATCTAATTCTAAAGAGTTTTATTGTCCAAGAATCAGGAAGTTCACAAGCCAAAACTCGGCTCTGGTCTCTGAAAGTTGTGGAAAGCTTATAAACTCATCGTGGTGAATAATGAGGATGCTCAAAATGATTATGGTAAGTGAGGAATAACTTTGGACCACTGCAAACTGTTTCAAATGAACCAGGAGAGAGCTCTGATTGGGCGAGAGCAGACAGGTGAGAGCTTTGATTGGTTGAGAGCAGGCATGTATGAGCTCTGATTGGTTGAGAGCAGGCAGGAGTGAGTTCTGATTGGACGAGAGCAGACAGGAGTGAGTTCTGATTGGACGAGAGCAGACAGGTGAGAGCTTTGATTGGTTGAGAGCAGGCATGTATGAGCTCTGATTGGTCGAGAGCAGGCAGGAGTGAGTTCTGATTGGACGAGAGCAGACAGGAGTGAGTTCTGATTGGGCGAGAGCAGACAGATGAGAGCTCTAATTGGAGGAGGCGTTACCAAGAGGAAGTAGCCCAGCAGCAGGATGGGCATCAGGACACAGATCATCAGGAAGTCCAGAACTGACAGAGTCCGACGGCAAACGTAGTGCAGACAGGTGCGTTCCTTCTGCAAAAGTACCACACAACATATATGACAAAAAGATCCTCCTCTAAACAGGTTATGATCCTGGTCTAAACTTGCTCAGATTCCTCTAAACCTGCAGAGAACCCCTGTAGACTGGTTCAGATCCTCCTCTAGACCTGTTATGATCCTGGTCTTAACCTGCTGGGACATCCTGCACACCAGTTATGATACTGGTCCTAGTCTATATCTGCTGAGACCTCCTGTAGACAGGCTATGATCCTGATCCTGGTCTATACCTGCAGGTACCCCGTGTAGACCGGTCAGGATCCTGGTCTGAACCACCTGGAACCCCCCTGTAGACCCGTTATGATCCTGGTCCTGGTCTAAACCTGCCTGAGACTCCCTGTAGGCGGCTATGATTCTGATTATGGTCTAAAACTGCTGAGACCTCCTGTAGACCGGTCATGATTCTGGTCTAAACCTCCTGGGACACTCTGTAGACCGGTTATGATCCTTGTCTAAACCTCCTGGGACACTCTTGCAGACCAGTCATGATCCTGGTCCTGGTCTAAAACTGCTGAGACCCCCTGTAAACCGGTTAAGATTCTGGACCTTGTTGCGGAGGGAGGGATCGGCTCCTCTTTCCAACAGG
>JAIEZT010000304.1:19408665-19686165 GCA_019594935.1 Periophthalmus modestus
TAACTTCCCTGGGAAAACACGGGGAGGACATTCTGACACATTTCGGTCTCAGGGTGGGTTCAGTTTCAAATGTTTGTGATGTGTTTTTAAAAAGATGTGTGCCTTTCTGTCTCAGGTAAGTGAGGTTTTGGAAATTGAGATTTGCTCGTACATTCACTCATCAGTGCCTTGGGACGTTAGCGACAGAGCGAGTGCCTACTCCAGAAATCATACCGGAACACCACCAAAGGAAGACCTTGACCCATCATACAGTGAGGGCGGGTTTCTGGCACACAATCTAAAAACACAGGAAGGGAATCTGACATCTAGTCCACTCATAGAAAATGATCAAGTTCAACATTAGAATTAACTTTTGTATATTTATGGCACAGTACATTTTAATCAATGAATTACTTTGCAGCTGCATGTCATCGACATTCCTATGGAGGTATGAAGCTAAACTGTTGGCAACTATTCAGTCAGAAGCTCTGGTAGACTAGCCTGAGTTTTGTTGTTAACACAAATATGACCATAAACTGACCATGGAATCCCTCTCAAATAACATTAACAGTCACAAGCTAGAGCGCAATGAGCCAAACAGGTTTCAGTTAGTCACGCTTACCTTTTTGTTGAAAATAAAAATCAAAAAAACACAAAAAAAACTCCTAAACAGACACCGTGAACGCTCATATTGATCACAGGCTCCTGAAAATGTGTTGTTCAATGTTTTGTTTTTGTATAGTTTTCAGATTATTTTAATTTTTTTTGTTGGTTGCTATGTATATTGCGTCACCATAGTTACTGCTTAACTTTCCTGGTTTCCAACCCTTTTTTTTTTTTTTTTTTGTTTCCTGCAGGAGGCCCTGGACAGCCTGATGCTGGAGGGGGAGGGAGTTGTTGCTGCGGCGAGGAGAGCGATCCTCAGACATGATTACTCGCCGTGCTCTCCATCTTTCCCGTGCTCCGGCACCTTAAGAACAACAAGGGTGACTTTGACAACACACTTGCAGGTACTACTGATGGTACTACAAATACTACTACTACTACTACTACTGCTGCTGCTACTGCTCCGACTACTCCGACACCTCAAGAGCAACAAGGGGGACCTTTAACAACACACTGCAGGTGACATGTACTACTGCTACTACTACTACTACTACTACTAATTCTTCTCCAACACCTGAGGAGCGTCAAGGGGGCACTTTTAGCACGCTGCAGATCACACATGTATCACTACCAATAAGACCGACTTTGACCAGACACTGCAGGGTAAACGTGTACTACTATACTACTCCTAGTACTACTACTACTGCTACTACTACTACTACTTCTATAGTACTATTACTACTACTTCCTACTACTATACTACGACAACAACAACTACTACTAACTACTATTACTACTATACCATTACTGACACTACTAGGGCTAAACCAGGACTACCCCCAGTAGGTTGCACAGTTGTGTCGTGTCACTTGGTGTTTCATATATTTATATAGATATAGAGTATAATGCAATATTGTGTTTGTGTCCAGGGCACGCGGGCCAGCACTAAGAACAAGCTCCCAGCTCTCATCACCTCCATGGACCATAGGAGCCAAAGCTCTGGAGGAGTTTGCAGATAGTATCAAGGTACTGCAACACTATGAGTATTACTGCAACTATTATTGTGGCCTCGAGTCCTGGGCCAGCAGTCCATATTTATCGATATAACGCTCCATAAGCCTATAGATGCTACAGCTTCTCAGCCCCGTGTGCTGACTTGCGGAGGTGCACTGGAGGAGGCAAGGCTGAGCCAACCCGGTTTAATGCATGTAGAACACGTATAGTGCTGACACGCTACAATATTTAGTGCTTTTGTTGACTACACTGACTGTCTTACTGCTTAAACGCATACATGGCCCATCATAATGTATCAGCTGATTGATACGACCTCGCAAGTGCACACCCTGGGTCAGAACATGCAAGCAACGTCAACAACTGAATACCACTATAATGGACATGTTTTAACTTGATGTTCTCTCATTAATATAATCCAAGTTACTGCACATAGACCTTATGATAACACCAGCACCTCACTCACCGCTGCTGTCTTCACCAGATGAGGACTTTCACTCCTACACTTCACCATCCGATGTGCAATCCATCAGAGTTCATTTTGTTATTTTAATAGCTCCATGGTTCATACATTCTGTGATGTCCATGTGTCAGTAAACACTGGACCTTCTTTTAGACAAATAGTGGGATTATTTTTGAGTACTAGTACTACTAGTACTAGTACTAGTAGATGCTCTTCTGAACGTTTTATTACAACTTATGCAACAAACTTAAAATGCTCCACTTTAAAAAATAATCCCACTATTTGTCTAAAAAGAAGGTCCAAATGAAAATATATATCTTTTCCTTTCAAACTCTGTCAAAACAGTCTAAGCTAGTGCTAGTCAAATAGACAATCTGGTGCCAGCTGTGTGGCCTGTGCCTGTTCTGTCAGCCTACAGACAGAAGGCCCAAGGAAAGAGAGGGCAGAGAACAGTAACCCCCAAAATAACAACACCAAATCTGATGAAGTACTTTAGTTTTCTGATCACAGAACATTCATCCTTCATATTTATGTTATTTTTTTGAGAAAATCTAAAGAATACAAAATTGTGATTCAATTGGTGTAATAAAATAATTTCTTTTACATTTTTGGCTGAAATGCCAGGACTAGTAGAGAAGGTCCTGCTGCTCCAGATGGGACAACACTGGTTTTACTATGTGCATGTAATATATATATATATATATATATATATATATATATATATATATATATATATATGTTTGATTACAGTAAAAAATGTTCAACTTAAAACTTTATTTCCTGTTTGTTTAGAATGACCCTGATAAAGAATACAAACATGCCTAAAGACGGAACAGTGCACGAACTCACCAGCAATGTAAGAATGCTTCCATTGTGCTACTACTACTACTACTACTACTGTTAACACTGCTACTACTGTTATATACTACAACTACTATTATACTACTACTGTTAATATTAGTGCTACTTTTATTACTACTGCTACTGTCATTATTAGTACTACTACTCAGAGGTGCTCCTATCAGGACTTTTGAAGCTGATCACTGATCACAGCTGATACCGATCACATACACTTTGATATAGTGGTGCAAACTATTTCATTATTTGGAAAAAATAAAAATAGATTTGCTCAAACTTCATCAAAAGCCAAACTAGTTTTAGCATCAGTGGAATGTTGTTGATAATTTAAGCCGATAATATCAATGACCTGTGTGGGTGATCGCCATGTCTGATAGGACCATTCTGCCCATCACCATGTCATGGTTATGTCATCGGTGGCCGATCAATATTATGTTAAAGCTGCTGTTACTACTACTGTCACTACTAACACTACTTCTAGTACTAGTACTAGTAGTAGTTAATACTCCTCCTACTAGCTTGGGTTCAGGACCAGTTTCAGTGGTACCTTTCACAGACAGATCTGAAGGATGATCATTAATTGGATTTATTTGTATTCATTTTATGTGTGTATCTCTCTGTGTAATAATGTTTTCTGTTCTCTTTTAGGCCATTCTGTTCCTGCAGCAGCTGTTGGACTTCCATGAGACGGCAGGAGCTATGCTGGCCTCACAAGGTACTGGACTTAGCCCTGACCTTAGCCCTGGTTTAGACCTGTTGTAGTCCTGGTTTAAAACTTGTGTATTTAAGTACTTAGTGCTAACATGATGAGTTTTGAAGAGTTTTTATGTTTTATCCAGTTTTGCCGTAGTCCTTGGATTCTGATTCAACTTTATTGTCATTGCACTTGTACAAGTACATCACGACAAACTGCAGGTTATCATCTACCCAGTGGAGCAAAGGAGCCTAGGCTGGATAAATGTACACAGAACAGAACATGGTGTAATTGATATTAGGTGCTATTACTTACTTTCCTCCTGAGTGTAGATGCTCCTCTGCTTTTGCTTTTTCCTGTTTAAAAAAAAACTCACTTTTTTAACCTGATTCTGCTCAGATCTGAGGCACTAACTCTTTAACACTCTCTCCTCCCTTATTTCATCCCCTACCCGCTCTTCTCCTCTCTCCCTCCTCCTTTTTCACTCCCTTCCCTTTTTCTTCCCATCTTCCTTTTTTTTCCCCTGTCTCCTTCATCTTGTCCTGTCTCTGGTTTCCTCCCCCTTCTCTCCTCTACCCCTCTTTCCTCCCCTCCTCTCCTTTCTTCTGTCCTCTTTTCTCTCCTCCTCTCCCTTTCCTTCTTCTCTTTCTCTCTCTTCTCTTTCTCTTTCTCTTTCTCTTTCTCTCTCTCTATCCTCCTTCTTTCTCTGTCTCCTTGTTCTCTCTTTCTCTTTTTTCCCTTCCTCTTCTCTTCCTGCTGCTTTGCTCAGTGTTGGGGGACACTTATAACATCCCCTGGACCCTCGAGGTAAGGCTGCCTCTGATTGGTCCATTTGAATCTCCACCTCCATCATGTGACCAGTTTGTTCCTCATTCATTTGTCACTTAAAAATACACTTTATTTTATTTATTAGTCCATTCTTCCATTGTTTTACACTGTCCTGACCCTCCCATTAAAGCCGCATGAACCACTATTTTCTCATTACTGTTTAAATGATACATTTGACATAAATTTTGTTTGTTTTTTCAGAGAGTTCTTCGTCTTCGAGCTACACGTCCGATTTTAACAAACGTCTGCTCAGCTCCTACATCTGTGAGTGTCCAAAATGTTTAAGATTTATTTCAAGAGGGGGTATTCAGCACATTTGACTTTTTGGAGCTTTGTTCCCTCATTAAAACATGCCTGAAGAGGTTTTAGATGTCATCCATGTATGTTTAAGTAATTTAGTGATCACTCCTGGACCCTATTCGAACCCTCCTTAGGGTTAGCAGTTTGAGCCTGTACAAGGCTCCGCCCACAGTCCCATATCACCCATGCTCTGACACTTCATGAATACACCAAAACATGATACTAAAACTGTACACAACTTGACAAACCTAATGAGGTGTGCAGTAATTTCATCAGTGGGTGCACACTGATAGTGTCGTGACTGTGCTCTGAAGGGGGGGAGTGACTTATCGCGGAAAGCAAAGGGAGGCAGGACTCGGAGCAGCAAAAAAAAAAAGTGAAACGTATAAAACATGTCCATACATTGTGTATAGGCGAATATAGCATTTTCAAAACAATCAAAGATGACATGGTGATCTAAATATGTTATGTGTTGGCAGTTAATATCTCATAGAAGTAAAAATACTCCTCTCCCCTTTTAATCTTTGGTGTCATGGTTTCAGACGTTCTGCAAAACTTGTCATATTAATTTCTTTCCAGTCTTTCCAACTGACAGCAATCACGTCTTTGAGGTTGAATTATGGCTCCACTTTCTGAAGCTGCTGTGAAAAAATCATTTGATTTTTGTTCATTTACACTGACAGAGAAGATGTTGAACTTTGTGCCAGTTTTTGTTTCATGTGGATAGGCCCAGTAATTACAGAGATATTAACCATAAAACCAGGTCAACACATCGGCAGTCTGACAGTTACACAGCAAATTTAGCGTCTGATTTAAACATGTTTTAACTTTATAATACATACAATTGTTTTGTGTTTTTTCAGGTAAAGTTTTGGGAAATCTGCAGCTGAACCTTTTGTCCAAATCCAAAGTTTATGAAGACCAAGCTCTGAGTGCCATCTTCCTCCACAACAACTACAACTATATACTCAAGAGCCTGGAGAAGTGAGACCGGGTTTAGACCGGGTTTAGACCGGGTTTAGACCGGGTTTAGACCGGGTTTAGACCGGGTTTAGAACGGGTTTAGACCTCCTTTAGACCGGTTTAGACTTCTTTTTAGAACTGGTTCAGCCCTCCTTTAGTCCACCTTTAGTCCTTCTTTAGTCCTGGTTTAAGCCGTGGTTTAGTCCTTGTTTAGAACTGGTTTAGACCTGGTTTAGGCCTGGTTTAGACTTGGTTTAGTCCTAGTTTAGACCTGGTTTAGTCCTGGTTTAGTCCTGGTTTAGTCCTGGTTTAGTCCTGGTTTAGTCCTGGTTTAGTCCTGGTTTAGACCGTTGTTTTTGTTGCAGATCTGAGCTGATCCAGTTGGTGACGGTGACTCAGAAAAGAGCCGAAAACTCGTACAGAGAACTCATCGAACAGCAGATCCTCACCTACCAGAGGAGGTACTACATTATATATACACACATTACTACTACTACTACTACTACTAAACGCGCACATTAAACGGTTCAGCAGATTTTGGTATTTTATATTTCTGTAAATTTTGTTTCAGTTGGTTGAAGGTGACCGAACATCTGACAGACAGGAACATGCCTGTGTCCCAGCCTGGAGCCAAGGTACTACTACTATAATACTACATGTACAAGTACTGCACTGGTATTACTGCAGTACTAATACCGACTCATAACAAATACCACTATTATGTCCCAGCCTGGAGCTAAGGTACTGCAGTACTACTACAATACTGAACACATAAATACTGCTCTGGTACTTCTGCAGCACTCTGTATTCTACATGATACCACACTCTTAGGGAGTGTTGCAGCCAGAATCCAAGGCTACTGTACTACTACTATAATACTATATGTATATACTCCATATACATAGTACCGCATGGTTACTACTACTGTATTCAAGATGGTAATATACATGTTTCCTGCATATGTTCAGGCAGGAGCAAAAATACTTGTAAAAAAAAAATCCTACATATACAAGTACTGCGCGCTCTACTACAAGCAGACCACACATGAGTCTGGACTCCGAGGTGAGATCATGTTTAAACTTTTACATAAAAATAAAATCTTATTGTGTTTGTTTTAGCTCAAAGACAAAGAGCGACAAGTCGTCAAGGACAAGTTCAAGGTCAGTCTGTTTTTTTACAGTTTCACTCATTTCATCTTCAAGAGCTTGGGAAATGTGTACATGTTATTCTCTGTATCTTAAATATATTTTATATTAATAATAACATTTATAATAATTTGAGGTTCTGGAGGAGCTGTGTTTTTATTGTATTAAAAAGTATTTTATTTTAATATTTCAGGGTTTTAATGAGGGTCTGGAGGAGCTGTGCAGGACACAGAAGTTCTGGGCAGTTCCTGATAAAGACCAAAGAGACTTCATCCGGCGAGAGCAAAAGAGAGCCGTGTCCGAGGCCTACAGAAACTTCCTCCACAGGTGAGGGCAGGGGTCACAGGTGAGGGGTTAGGGGTCATAGGTGAGGTCAGAGTCACAGGTGACCCACATAGATGCCATATTATAAAATATATATGTGTCAAAATACTGGACAAACGAAAAGTGGTAGTTTGAGAAGGGAGTCAAAGAGGCTGTTTTTGTGAGAAAAGACAATCCCTTTTTAAACAGGAATGGGGCGCTTAGACTTTATTTATCTTCTATTTATAACACCATTCTCAGACCTAAATCAAAACAGAGAAAACAAATGGGGCCTGAATGATTATGCTAAATATATCTCGGGAACAGTTTACAATTTGTATAATTCAATAGACATAGGTGTGTTAGTTTCAGTGTAGTTAGCGCCTCCCTTCATGCAGATATAAGGCAGTATCCCGCCAGAAACCTGAGCAGCACTGAACAGGCTGCTCGGATCAAAATCTCTTCACTCTAAAACTTTTGTCCAGTGATAGAATTTTCTTTTGCTATGGCTCATACCTGGACGACTGAGGGATAACACAGACCTCTTATTACATTACAATTATTTGAATCCGTTTGTATTATTGTGTCCAGATGTGCAAACATCTCGTTCACTAAAAACCCAGAGAAGTATCACACAATATCGTCCTGAGGAGGTGGAGGAGATGATCGACCGACTCTTCGACACTTCGGCCTGAAACTCAACACTCCAGACTGAAACAGATGCATTTACACTTTAATATCTGAACTCTGACCTGACAGGACTCTGAAATACTGTTAAGGGGCCCATATAACAGTTTTCTGATTTATGTTATCATGTCGTTTCCTCATCAAAAACAAAGTTGTGTTTTGTTTCATTCATACAAACTGC
Source organism: Periophthalmus modestus (assembly GCA_019594935.1). NCBI lineage: Eukaryota > Metazoa > Chordata > Actinopteri > Gobiiformes > Gobiidae > Periophthalmus > Periophthalmus modestus. The sequence goes on from JAIEZT010000304.1 coordinate 19,416,684, forward strand.
ATATTTAGGCTGAGTTCTTCTCTCAAACAGAAAACGCCATGTTCAACCTTGTGATGTCACGTGGGAATACAGGAAGTACTCCATTGTGTTTTTAAACTCCATACGCCTTCACTAGAATCATTTGGATAATTCAGCCCTAGAATTTCCCATCTCTATTAAACAAAAGATAAAAGGAGCTGTTGTCATGTAGTGGTAGTTTTCATTCATCACGGTTGAACTGTGCATTTGGAGCTTGTAGATAGACTAATATAAAGGGTTACTCAAACACATGAATGTAACAAAACACAACTCCAGGTATGTTTTTGAAGAGGTAACATTATAACATGACTTAAGGCTCACAGAAGTCAATTCTGTTTAATATAGGACCTTTAAACTTGAGTCATTTGTAGGCGGTTGAAAAAACCTATGGACATTTGGGTAAAAAAAACACATCAGCTTAAAGAAGACGTACTGTGCAAAATCTTTTTTTAAAGCCATGTCATCCATGCATGTGTGAGTATTTGGCGATCCCAAGTCCTATTCAAACCCCACTTAGTTGTTAGCTGCAAGATCCTGTGCAATGCTCTACCCACAAACCTAGATCACCCATCCTCACACACGACGAGTCTCCATAAATATACAAACATGATACAAACTGTACACAGCAACTTGACAAACCTGATGCAATGTGCAGTAGTTTCATTAGCGGGATGCACACTGATTGTGTTGTGATGTCACTCTGAAAGGAGAGTGACTGAGCAGAGCAAAGGAAGGTGAGACTCGGAGTGTCAGAAACGAAACATGTTATTTTGGGTAAATCTAGCATTTTAAAACAATAAGGTAACATGGTGATCTAAATATCAAGTCAAAAAAAGTCAAATACAGCGCCCCTCCTTTAAAATTGCTGCCTTCCAAATGTATAAACACAACTCATGTTTTTCAGTGAAATGCCTTAAAGTCTGTCTGGTCCAAAAATGAAAATGTGTGGTCCGCAAGGAGAAGTTAAAAATCACAAAACCACAAAAACAGATCACTTTTCACTGAACCAGTACTAAAAGTCACCGTCTTTCATGTGTGTTGTCTGTGTAAAAATTCTGTAAAAAAATGTTATGTATTTGTTAAAATTTAACATTGCACATTAAATAATTATATGAAAAAAGGCTTTGGTTTTATTTCACACAATATTTCAAAGTTTGTTAGAAATATTTTAATAAAGGAATCCATTCAGCTGTACATATTTACACTTCACAACGCTCAAAATCCAACTGTAATCCACGTTTAAATTGGGTTAATCCAGGCTTAATCTTAAACTAAATAAATGTTAAAAATAAACTTAAATTTGTATTCAAGCAAAAACCAATGAGAATGTTTGAGAAAAATTTTAAATGTCCAAAAATGTGTAGAGTTACGACTCCTCTTCTTTGGACAAGGCCTGAAAAATAAAGAGGAGACATTAAACCGTGAAATGAAAAAGGATTTAACCAGGTCTAAGCAAGGACTAAACAGGTACTAAACCAGGATTAAACCACCACTGAAGTGGGGCCACAAATAAACCTGCACTAAAACAGGGCTAAGGGCGGACACTAAACAAGGACTAAAGCAAGACCATGACGGAACTAAACCAGGATCAGGACTGAACCAGGGACTACACAAGAACTCAAGCAAGACTAAACCAAGACTATCCTTGGACAAAACCAGGTCTAAAGCAGGACTAAAGCAGCACCTGTTTAAGGAACTGTCGCCCAAAGTAGTTTGTTGCCACAGTCTTGAGGCTGGTTTTACTTCCAAAATTTACACTTGACGTATCCATAAAGATTGGCTCCATTCAGAACCAAGGCCATCACACCACCGGCTGAAAACAACATCACAAAATCACAAATATTAGGAATAAACTGAAGAGAAGAGACATATTGGGAAATGTTATGAATGTTCCGCAGTGTGACATTAGACTCACGAGCCACTTGATCCGGAAGTAGATGAGGCTGGTGAATGAGAAGATGGACCAAATAACTGGAGCCACCACTAAACTGACCCCAGAAGAGCCGCGACTCAGAGCCAGAGTCTTTCACTGTCCCCTGCAAGCAGAGAGCGAGAGTCAGATGCCCTCCCTGTTTTCCAAATTGTGTAAGATGCCCGGCCTCAGACCTTTCTGGACTCGTAGATCCAGGTGCTCTTTCCTTCATCATCTACCTGGTTCCACCAGCGCAACCCGACCAGGAGCCGCCCACCCCACTTATGTTCTACAGACACACAGAGAAAAAGAGAAGGAACATTATGAATATAAACTTTTAAGTGTTCTAATACAAAGAACACTGTCGCCCACTCATGTTCTCAGAAAGGAGAGGAGTCATAGGGAACATCATAAACAATTATAAAGTTACGTTTAGTGTTCTAATAAAGAGTAAAACACAGCCACCCGCTGATGTTCTGAGAGACAAAGAAGAAACATTGGAAACAACAGAAACGTATGTTTAGTGTTCTGATTCTGAGAACACAGAGCCTGCTGACCTGTTCTGACCCAGAGACAGAGTCAGCAGGGCTCATTGGGCGTGAGAGAAAATCAGAGGGAACAATTATTACATTGTGTTTACCGTTATATTGTAGAGAAAAGCACAGAGGGAAATACCGGGCCCAAACGCATAGTAATTTTGACCCGCCCTGGGCAGGTTTTGATTTATGACAAATCGTTATTGGGCTGTTGGCCTGGGAGCTTGAGGGTTCTGCGCAGTATCTTTGGTGTTCCTAATACTGCACTTTTCTGGACTGAGATGTCTGATGTTTTTCCTGGGATCTGCTGTAGCCACTCCTCCAGTTTGGGGGTCACTGCACCTAGTGCTCCGATGACCACTGACACCACTGATGCATTCACCTTCCAGGTCTTCTCTAGCCCCTGGTATTTCTCTAGTTTCTCATGTTGCTTTTTCCTGATGTTCCCATCACTTAGTTCTGCGATGTCCACCACAACAGCTTTGCTCTGTTGTCCACCACCACAATGTCCAGTTGGTCACCCATCACCATTCTGTCAGTCTGTATCTGGAAGTCCCACAGGATTTTGGCTCGATCATTCTCCACTACCTTTGGAGATGTTTCTGGCCTTGACCTGGGGGTTTCCAGTCCATACTCTGTACAGATGTTTCTGTACACTATGCCCGCCACTTGGTTATGCCGCTCCATGTATGCTTTCCCTGCCAGCATCTTACACCCTGCAGTTATGTGCTGGATTGTCTCAGGGGCCTCTTTGCACAGTCTGCACCTTGGGTCTTGTCTGATGTGGTAGATCTGGGCCTCTATCGCTCTTGTGCTCAAGGCCTGCTCCTGTGCAACCAGGATAAGTGCCTCTGTGCTGTCCTTCAGTCCAGCTTTCTCAAGTCATTGGTAGGATTTCTTGATATCAGCCACTTCAGTTATGTTCCGTTGGTACATCCCACGCAAGGGCTTGTCCTTCTATGATAGTTCCTCAAGTACCTTTTTTTTCTTCCTCCAAGTCATTAATGGAAAGCATTGTTTTTTACATTTTAACTAAACCTGTGCATCAGAGTGCAGTTTATACCTTGACAGTCCAGAAGTCAGCGGAGAGCAGGAGGATGATGCAGACCATGGATGAGATGTTACTGGCACCAAAGATCTCACAGAACAGATACACCAACAAGGCCGAGACTCTGAAGAACAGGAGGAAGAAGAGCGCCACTGGATGTCTGTAAGGGAAAGAGCAGTGAGAGGGTCAGAGAGGAGAGGATCAGAGAAGCAGAGAAAGACAGAGGAGCAGAAGAGAGGGTCAGAAGAGAGCAAAGGATGCATAGGAGAGGTCAGAGGAGCAGAGGAGAGGTTCAGATCCACTCACTTGACTCCTCCTTTTTTACTCCTTTTCCCAGAATCCTCCTCTGCGTCGAATAGAGAGACATCCTCGTCGTTATTTTCCTGAAACATTTTGTACATTTTCAGAAGTGTGTTTTTGATGCATATTTCCTGTCCAAGCAGAGGTTCCTCAGAGACGATAGCAACAAACTTTGACCTCTGATCTCTGAAAATGTGATGATTTTCCCAAGGGTCGAGTTTGAACTAATGTGTCTCACCGGACTCACTTAAATATTAAGTAAATGATTTATTTTATTTTAGCTCAGACTTTATTCATTTCTACAAACTGTGTAAGCAAAGCAGATCTAAACCTGGACAAAATTTAAAGGAGTGCACAGGTGCAAATAAAATGGACAAGAAAAGTGATTAAAACTAGAACTTCAGAAAGCCTTGTACCACCTGAAGCTGTACGTGTACCGCAGTTTGAGACCCACTGGGTTAGAGGTTTGACCCATAGTGTATATATCTCTGGCCATAGCTAACCCACTAGCCACCGTGTTCCAAACAGGAGGTGAGCGTGGGCACGCCAGTGGCCTTCAAGGGGTCCAAATGTGCCCTATAACTGCTGTCAACTGTCCAATCAGAGCTTCAGGAGCCGACTCTAGTTAAACTTAAGGTCAGAGTGATAAAACCTCCTCAGGTCCAGGTTAGGTTCACAGAGGGAGTTACCATGGTGACGGCATCCGATTTTGGACAAAACCTGGTTCTTGAAACAGGGCCAATGAAATCACAGATGATTTAATTTATTTAATATGGACATAGCAGTTACACAGGAAGAATCAGATGTTTTCAGGTGTTGTAGTAAGAAATGCTCATTTTCAGCACCACAGAACGTCCACAGAAGGCTTTTTAAAACGAGCTAAATGTACATAATATGAACAACATTTCATACAGGTGATAAAAGAATAATCCTGTGTTCAACTCTGCCCTAATTTCAACCACAGTTTCAGACATCTAAAGATTACAGCTGTAGCTTGAGTTTTGTCACTGTCATAATAACGCCACAGACACAAACTGGATAAACAAACACAAAGGAACAAAATAAGCAGTTCTTTTGTTTTTGTTTTGTTTTTTACAATTCTTACTAAATGTGGTTTAGTTTGTAATAAGAATTAACATCTCCAAATCTGAAACAACAAACTTATAAATGATCAAACGCCAAACCACAGTAATATTTATTCTCTTCATCAGTGACACGTCGTGCTAGCTGTAGCTTTCACAAACATTCTGTATATTTCGAAGCTAAAAACTCCTAAAACTCAAACATCAGACCGATAAACTGGTTAATAACATGCGTCCTCTTTCCAAACTTAATTTTGTATCAGCAGAAATAAAACTAAACTCTGTAAAAACGCGTAAATGTGAGAAATTAATGAACAAGCGGCAGCCTTTAGCTTTAGCAGCGTTAGCATGGCCACGTAAACAACGCATTTAAACAGGTGTTTAGAGACTTTGACAAACACAAACTGCATGACACCATCTGTGGCACATTCTGACGTTAATACTGACGCTAAATAAATAATAAAAAGTTTGAAAATGTAAAAATATGCTCCACTTACGTCTGTTAACATGTTGGAAGTCTGCTGGGCTTTTCCGGGTCCGAGTGGTCACGTGGGACAAACTGTCCACGTCACGGATTTTTGTTTTGTTTCCTATATTTTATTTTATTTGATTAATTTTAACCACAATAACAAAGAATTCGACTTTACGGTCAATCAAATAATGAAGATTCTCCAATTTTGATGTAAGTTGGTGGGATAAAACTAAAAATGATACTTTTACACCAATCAAGAAGAAATTTGAGAAGAAAAGCTGAAAAATATGTTGAAAATTACAGGAAGTACAGAGGTCTATTTTAGAGAGTTCACGTTAACGATATCACTCTGGGAGAATTCTCTCTAAAAGTTCGGCACAATTTACACAAGAAACACATTTTTCTGAGACTTTAAACGCGATTTCAACAAAATAAAGGCGTTCTATCATATTTTAATTTGTCAAATCATAATTTTTATGAGAGGAATGAGATTAGAGGAGTTTTGGCACAGTGTACAACATCGTTGCTAGGTAACTTTTCTTTCTTTTCCATGATGTCATGATTTCCACCCAGGAAGAAAAAATTAAAACGTAAAAATATGGTCAAATTGGAGGAAAAAAAGTGTGGAATTTTAAATATATGATATTAAATTAAAAAAAAAAATTGTGTGTTTATTAATAATTTTCATTACACAAATAAATAAATAAAGCATTAATGAAGGTTTATTCTGTTTATTTTTGTAACATGAGAGTTTGTCTGTGACCTTAACCTATTTTTATTTTATTTAATTGTTTACTTACTATTTATAGTGATATGCAAAGTTCTTATTTTATTTGACTAATGTTTACTGTTAAATGTTTTGAATGGGGGAAGTTAAATAATAGTTGTACTTTTCTTTGGTCACAAGGTTTAATTTGCATAAATAGGTGAAGGGGGGATAGTGCTGTGGGCAGAGGACATATGTTGTTTTGCAGCACGGACAGAGAGGCTGCTATTTTTCTTCTAAGTTTGGTATTTGGTGTTGCTGCAGTGGAATGAAATCATCTTTAATGCATCTTTGTTTGGACATTTGAATATTTTGCTGTGTAAATCCTCACCCTGGACAATGCCTCGGTGGCCTTTGGTGCAAGTTTGACAAATCTGAACTACAATTATTATTTGTTAAAATATAAAAGAAATAGTTACAAAATGGTTCAGAAAGTGTTTATTTCCGTAACAGCAGTAGTTTAAGTTTTAGTCACAGTAACAGACAGTAGTTTACGGTTCAGTTTAACCCCTTAAAATCCTATCTAAAAAATGATAAATATAAAATGTAAACATGATTCATTTGGCACAGTTTGTTTTGTTCAAAATTCTGAAATTATTTTACCTTTTAAATGTAAATCCTGAGAACAACAAATCCAGTGTAAGCACACACACAAAAAAGGTAAAATATAAATAAAGAGTACTCAAAACTCATAAGGTGACCAGTGACCATAGACCATATGCCAGTGACCCACTCCTCAGTCCTCTTTCACTTAATGCAGTTTTTATGGTAGATGTAAAAAAATAATTATACAAAAATAATGATTCTAATATTACAGTCAGAAAAGGTCAAATACAAGTTTGATCTCGAGACACTGAAGGACGGGTCAAATGCAGAGGACGAATTTCCCTACAAGGACAATAAAGTGGACCTTAACCCTAACCTTAAATAATCCACAGTTGGAGTATAGTTTATTTAGTGGAAACTTATATAAAATATGTAGTTCACAGCAGTCTTTTGTTTGGGGAAACCAAACAAAAATGTAAATAATAATATATTATTATTATGATGTTTAAATCTCTCTCACTGTTTCATGTTTTCATTTATTTGGTTGTTTCTGTTCCATTATTAGCATCTTTAGCTTCACGTTAGCCTCACTTTTAGAAGCTGTTGAGTTTCTTGATTGAGAGGAAGGGGGTTAGCTTTCCCATTAGCGTTATTATTATTAGCTTCACTTTTAGCACTGTTAGCTCCATACTCAGCTGTGAAGACACTGGATGGAGAGGACGGAGGTGGTGTGTTAGCATTATTCCCATTTTTATAATTATTGTTAGCATTAGCCGTAGCGTTGGTGTTGTTTCTGTTGCTGAAAATTCACAAAATAGATTTAGATGTTTGATTTTCAATATAAATGTGAGCATGACCAGCTGAAAAACTGTTTTCTGTCTAGATTGTGACTGTAGCATTAAGGGACAATGGGACAAATTACAATAATATAATATTTAAATCTTCTGAATTAAAGTAATTTTAGGATTCCTGATGTTTTTGAAGTGCAGCTCTCTCACTGTTTCATGTTGTACTTATGTGGCTTTTTCTTTATTAGCTGTTCCAGTTTTAGCTTCACTTTTAAAATTAGTTGCTGGTTTATTTGTTAGAGAGGACGGGGTGCTAGCTTTCCCATTATTGTTATTATTGTTAGCATTAGCAGTTTTCAGCAGCACTAGCTTCACTTTCAGCACTGTTAGTAGCAGTGGAGACTTTGGTTGGAGAAGATGGAGGAGGTGTGTTAGCATTATTCCCATTATTATTATTGTTAGCATTAGCGTTGCTGCTAGTGCAGGTGTTAGGGTTTGTGGATGAGGTCGTGGAGGTCGTTGGTGGGGACGGTGATGTGCATTTCAGGGGCTCTCCAGGCGTCACCATGGTAACGGCGTTCTCCTTCTTGGACAGCCAGAAGGCGGGGTACAGAGGCTCCCTAAACTCCGCCTTGTACTCATGAATGAGCATGATCTCGGCCTCTGCCTCTCCCTCCTGCTCGCCTGCACGCAGACCGTAGAACCGCAGCGTGCCGACAGCGTGGTCCACGTACACACCCAGGCGGGAGAACCTCGGGGCAGAATCAGCGCTCAGGGGCACCTCCACGTCACTGTGCCAGGCTGAGAAGGACTTTCCTGTCCACTGCACACACCTGCACACAACAAACAGAGAGGGAGGGAGATAAACGGAGAGAAGGGAGAGGAGGGAGGTAAGAAAAGGAGAAGAGGGGGGAAGAGAGAAAAAAACACAGAGAGGTACACAGAGAAAGAAAGAGAGGAGGGAGATAAACAGAGACAAGGGAGAGGAGGGGAAGAGAGAGAGATACAGAGAGAGAGAGAGAGAGAGAGGAGAGATACACGGAGAGGAGGGAGCAAAGAGGAGGGGAAGAGAGAGAGAGATACAGAGAGAGAAAGGAGGGGGGAGAGAGAGGAGGGAGGGAAGAGGGGGAAGAGAGATACAGAGAGAGAGACAGAGAGGAGGGGGAGAGAGTGATACAGAGAGAGAGGGAGGAGTGGGAGAAGAAAGAGGATTTAAATAATGTTTAGCTTTGGGTTTTTCTTGTTGTTTAAAAAAAAAAAGATTTATTCATGAGCAAAATTTTAAATTTGATTTCAGCTTTCAATCACTGGTCATAGCGCAGATCTAAACCAGACCAGAACTTAAAGGGACTGTATGGAAGATTTAAAATAAAAATTTCATAACTGTGTCCCCAGGTACGAGGTAAACCAAATATAGCTTTTACTGAAAACAATTGTAATTCTGATTTGTCTTTAATTACAAAAGCATTGTACATGATGTTCCATTTATTTAAAGTGTTTTGGTTCAAGACGATTATTCAATTACAATCAGCAGAAAGAGCCTTACAGGAGTCTCTCATTTGGGTTGCCAGTTTAAATGCTGAAATGCAGTTGGTTTAAACCTAAAATGCCTCTCTCTGATCTGAATCATCACTACTTAAACCCCAGCACCTGCAACCAATCATGAATCAGTGCTAGTGCAGCCTCTGCAGCCCAGTGAGTGAATTCTGGAGGTTCTGAGCTTTCACATGAGGCCTGTCCTTATACTGAGAATGAGAAAAACCTGTGTGTGTCTCCATCTGCAGGTTAAGGCACTAGCAACTAAGGTTTAGTTGTGATCGTAGTACTTTTTTTAAACTGTAAAAGCACAGGATACATACAGTTCCTTTAACCCGGCCTAAACCCGGCCTAAACCCGGCCTAACCCAGGTCTAACTCACCAGGAGCTGTTGGTGGAGCACAGGCAGCTGTTGCTGTCACTGCCCTTGCGTTCGATGCTCTTGTAGGCTACGCCCAGGTAGGTTCCGTCTCCGCTAAAGTCTAGCTCGTAGTAGTTTCGGGCCAGGTAAATGGACTCCACAGCGAGCACCTGCCTCCAGTGGTCGAAGCGCTCCTCGTGGTCAGGGTACGCGTGTTGCCACGGCGTTGTGTTCGTCACTTTACGGTTCTCCTCCGTCAAACGCAGGAACTTATGAGCCGTGTTCAGGTCAAATGTGAACGATTTAGCATCTGAGAAAGAGAGAGAAGGAGGGAAGATATAAGCACATGAAGCTGGTAATAAAGGGAAAGGAGAGTAAATAATGAAGAAAAGAAAGAAGGGGAAGACACATACAGGAAAGGAACTGAATAAAAAGAAGAGAGACCTGTTCTGGTAGGTGTCTGATGAGTCTTGGGGCCTAAACATGGCCGCCCATTCAAGTGTCATATGAAAGTACAGGACCTGTTCTTCCTCCTCTAATTTAGCTACATAGGATCAGACTTACTACTCACTACGTCATCATTTTCTACATGGAGACAGACGACCCTACCAGACCAGATCTGTGGAGAGGGGAGCCTGTTCACAGTAAAAATGGATGATTTTCATTATTATTTTTGAGCAATAAAAAGAGCTGTAATGTAATACATGTTAGATAGATCGATAGATACTGTGGAAGATTCTAGGCCAAGCAATAACATCTCCATGACGCCCCAACAGAAAAGTTACACTGTGCACTTTTAGCTCAATGCAAAGGTTGAAAGAAAGGAAAGAGGAAGAAGAAGGAAAAGAGTGAGAGAGAGAGAGAGAGAGAGAGAGAGAGAGAGAGAGTAAACTGAAAGAGAGAGGGAAGAGGGACATATGTCTCAGATGTCCTTACACTGCAGCAGGTCGGCTCTGGTCTGTGGGTCCGGTAAACTCTGACTGTGTTTGACCGCGACCATCGCCCGAACAGTCGTCTTTATCCCCAAACCGGATTCATCTGAAAATATAAAACATACGGTTATAAACTCCTCCCCTCCACTCCTCTGAGCCTCTGTTCTGCTCTTCTGACCCTCTGTTCTGCTCCTCTGACCCTCTGTTCTGCACCTCCGACTCTCTGTTCTACAACCTCTGCTCCTCTGACCCTCTCCTCTGCTCCTCTAACTCTCTCTTCTGCCCCTTTGAACCTCTCCTCTGCTCCTCTGACCCTCTCCTCTGCTCCTATGCCCCTCTGACCCTCTCCTCTGCTCCTCTGACCCACTCCTCTGCCGCTCTAAGCCTCTCCTCTCCACTTCTGACCCTCTCTTCTCCTCCTTTGACCCTCTCCTCCTCTGACCCTCTCTTCTCCTCCTTTGACCCTCTCCTCCTCTGACCCTCTCTTCTCCTCCTTTGACCCTCTCCTCTCCTCCTCTGACCCTCTCTTCTCCTCCTCTGACCCTCTCCTCTCCTCCTCTGACCCTCTCCTCTGATGCTGCAGTAGTCAGTGCCCTCTAGTGTCCTCTGGGTGCTATCACAACTGTCCTCTTTGACTTGGGTGAGCCTCAGGTGATGGTTATGTAAAAAGTGACATTTTAACACACACAGCTCTCAACATTCCTCACCTCCCCCAGGCTCTGCCCCTCCATCTGTCTCTTCTCTCCTTCTCTCTCTCTCTTTCTTTACTTCTTTGTTCCACTCTTTCTTTTTCTCTTCTCTGTGAATTTACTCAGACCTGTTTGGATCTGTTACCTCAGTGCGGACTCGCAGATTTACGTCTTTGAGAGATGGGCTTTAAACCAGGTCTATGGTTTCAATTCATGGTTGAAAAACCATCACCCCTCTCTCTGTAACTGTCAGGCTCGTCATTCTGATCTTAACATGTTGGTTTTAACCCAATCTACATGATCCTGGGAGAACATTAATAACAGACCAATCAGCTGCCCTCTTTTGTTGAGATTGATCCCACTAGTGTTAACAACAGGTTTGATTGACAACGCTAAGACCCTGCTCCCTGACAAACCCGAAAGAGGTGGGCAGGGGTGTTACCTTCAACAGTCTCACTCCTGACTGGCTCTTTGGTTGCTATGATACTCGCAGCCCCTAATCCCAAATAAGGAGATCGGCTCCAGACTAGCTGCTATAACGGCTCTTAACTCTTAGTCCACTTCTTTTTACAGTCTATAGTTTAGACTGATGAGCACTGCACTGGTGACATGTGGAAAAAGGGAAACGTGTTGCATGCGAGCGGATGTGACGTGAAGGATGAAGTGGTGACTAAAATGAGGGACAACCCAGGACTTAATCAGATCATAGTAAAGCCCCTTCTTCACTAATAAAATAAAAGTATTAGAGATAATCTAATGTAATAGTTTATGTAACCCAGAGCCTGTGGCCATGTCTGAGCATGTCTGCTCCTCCTCTCTCCTGCTCTCTCTGTTCTACCGCACTCGTTTGAAACTGTAACAATGACATAACTATTTCAGATGCAGAGCAAATTCTACACCTGCACTCAACATCTGACACATAAAGTAGGTCCAACTCATAATTGCTGTTTGCTCCTGTCTGCTCCTCTGGCTCTGCTCCTCTGACTCTGCTCCTCTGACCCTGCTCCTCTGACTCTGCTCCTCTGACTCTGCTCCTCTGACTCTGCTCCTCTGACTCTGCTCCTCTGACTCTGCCTCTGACTCTGCTCCTCTGACTCTGCTCCTCTGACTTTGCTCCTCTGACTTTGCTCCTCTGACTCTGCTCCTCTGACTCTGCTCCTCTGACTCTGCTCCTCTGACTCTGCTCCTCTGACTCTGCTCCTCTGACTCTGCTCCTCTGACTTTGCTCCTCTGACTTTGCTCCTCTGACTCTGCTCCTCTGACTCTGCTCCTTTCTGCTCCTCTGCTCCTCCTTCCTTTGGGGTCACAGCTCTGGGCTTTGGGACATCTTCTACTGTACATTAGCAAACCCTGTTCTATTTTTATATGAAGTTCATGAACTTTAGACCAGTCACATTATTTTACTCAAATCCACTTTATCAAAACTCCACTACAGCAGCGACACATAGGAGCCTCATCTGTCTGCTCGGGTTGTCAAAAGTATAGAAAACCAGATACTAATGGATGCTAAAGCTAGTATCAAAACTAGATACTCATTTAGGCCCAGATCTAGTCCTGGCTCAGTCCTGTTTTAGTCCTGGTCTAGTCTTGGTCTAGTCTCACCGTTGGAGCAGGCCTCTGTGACCCTGTCGGTGAACTCTGTCTCCATGGCGGTGCAGAGTTTGTCGGTTGAGTCTGTGATGATTTTACTGACAGAGTTTAGACTGTCCATGAGGCCGATGTACACGCCGGGGAGAGAAGTGTCTGCGCCCTCCTGCTTCCACTCTACGTACTCCTGAAGAAACACAAATACATAAACAACATCAAACATAACCTTGTGCTTCAGTATTGAAAATTAATATTGTCCATTGCAATGCTGATATTGAAAAGAATCAGCCTATACTGGGCAATGCAGATACTGGAACTAATATATCACCCACTCAAGCATTTATGACATCTAAACATGACCTCCTGCTTCTATTTAGAGGACTGCTGAGGAAATAAAAACATCAAATATATATAAAAATATCCTCCTAACTAGAATCTTGGTTCAGTGCTGGTTTAGTCCTGGTTCAGACCTGGTTCAGACCTGGTTTAGTCCTGGTTTAGTCCTGGTTTAGTCCTGGTTTCGTCCTGGTTTAGTTCTGGTTCGGTCCTGGTTCAGTCCTGGTTTAATCCTGGTTCAATCCTGGTTTAATCCTGGTTTAATCCTGGTTTAGTCCTGGTTCAGTCCTGGTTCAGTCCTGGTTCAGTCCTGGTTCAGCCCTGGTTCAGCCCTGGTTCAGCCCTGGTTCAGTCCAGGTTCAGTCCAGGTTCAGTCCAGGTTCAGTCCAGGTTTAATCCTGGTTCAGTCCTGGTTCAGTCCAGGTTTAATCCTGGTTCAGTCCTGGTTCAGTCCTGGTTTAGTTCTGGTTTAGTCCTGGTTTAGTCCTGGTTTAGTCCTGGTTTAGTCCTGGTTCAGTCCTGGTTCAGTCCTGGTTCAGTCCTGGTTTAATCCTGGTTTAATCCTGGTTCAGACCTGGTTCAGACCTGGTTCAGACCTGGTTCAGACCTGGTTTAGTCCTGGTTTAGTCCTGGTTTAGACCTGGTTTAGACCTGGTTTAGTCCTGGTTCAGACCTGTTTGCTTTGGTGCTGAGGTGAGACTCTCTGTAGTTGTTTGGTATTTGAGGAGCTCAGTTCAGTGTGAAGCCTCAGGTTTGACCCAGAATCTGAGCGTCGTCAAAACACTCGACCAATCTGAACAGAGCCTGAACTCAGACTAAAACAACCCAAGTCCACACCTTAAATGAGGGATTATGACCTGTTGACAGTGTAATAATGCCACTGACACCTCCAGGAGAATGAGGCCTTATTCTTAAACCAGACCTGTTCTGCAAAATAGACTTTTCAGAGCTTTTAACCATGTATAGTTGTTTCCCTTCACCATTTTCTCTCTTGAAATGGCATTTGAAGTGATTTTCCATGTTTTCTGCTGATCTATCCCTATGTTCACTGTCACGGTACATGTCCATTACTGTGTACATACTTCATTCTCGGTGATACACACAGGATTTGCCTGTTTTGCCAGTTTTTTCTAAAGTGGATGTCAGTGGACTTGTTTCTTTTACTAAGATCATTTTAGATCAATAACGTGATTTAAAATGTCCAAATCATAACATAATGATCCACAAATGTCATAGATTATAACTACAAAGCAGACACAAGTACAATAGTACAGTGTAATGCCTCGGATGGAGTTTCAGTCACCTGCCTGTCTCATGAAAAAGTTTTGTTCTACAATATTTCCCTGAGCAGCAGTCCCTACTACATCCTTTAAAATCTAGAAGCGTCTGTAATCAGACCACAGAGCGTGACAAACCTCCATCCTAACTTGGGACAGTTCAAACACAGCCATTCAGTTGTATCACATGTCTCTGCAAATGCAAAAAACATCTCCTCTTCAAAACTCTTCAAAAGAACAAAATATAAAACTGCTTTTACATAAGATCAATAAGACTTTGGTGCTTTGATTGCTGCTTGTGCAGAAATCAGCTGTTTCTCAGTCCTCTTCGTTATTTTTTCCCTTTTCTGCTCCTAAACAATTGTGCTCGTCTCTCTCTGCATCTGATTGGTTAATGCACCTGTCAATCACGCCCTCTGCAATAGGGGAGACGGGCAGCAGGTCCAGACCCACTCGTCTTTGTAAAGTTGTGGTTCAGGCTGCACTGGTAACAGTATAGTATGAACTTAGCCAAGTTGCATTTTTCAAAACAGGCATTTGCTTTGCCTCGTGTTTTGCCATTCTGTGGAATATCCAAGGCCATGTCTTGCGTCTGCTCCAAACCTACATGCTTTTTCTGAGATTACTGGCTGTAGACCTTGGAAAACACCCAAGTTGACCATATGAAGCAACTGGATCTTGATTAGATAATTAGAAATTTAGCATAATGACGCAGTTTTGTAGATAAGGGACATTCTTTGACAAAAGCACTGACGTTTACACTTCCTCTTTTAAGTGACTCTTACTTGCAAAAGTCCAGTACCGGTCAAGACCTTTATGTTGAAGAGTGGAGTATTACACTTCTATGGGGTATTAACTGCTAACACATTACACAGCGTGCATCCTGCAGCGTGCATCCCAATAATGAAACTACTGCACATTGTATCATGTTTGTCAAGTTGTAATTTACAGTTGTGTATAATGTTTTGTATATTTATGGAATATTTATGGAAAATCATCATGTGGGAGCATGGATGACGTAGGTTTGGGCCCAGGAGAGGTCAAAAAGTTACTCAAACATGCATGGATGACCTTTAAAACCTCTTCAGGCATGTGTTTTGAGGGAATGACGTTAAATAATAAATAAATAAAAAGATAAAATATAGATTTTTAGTCATTTCTACAATATATTTTTGTGAAAGAATGCAGTTATGACTTGTACAGGATGGTATACTACACAGGGGATATAAGAGCACAGGAAGGCATCTGACACACAGGGATACAGGAGGCTGGCAGGGCATCTGACATGTTACCTGCAGGAAGTCGAGGTTGTTCTTGTTGCGGCTGATCTTCTGGACTTGTGCCTGGGTTTTCCGGAGGTCCGAGAGCCGATTTTCCAAATGGACTCGGATTCCATCGGCCTGTTTCACTGCCTGCTTCTCCTCGGTCTCCAAGAGCTCCATCAGGGAACGCTTTGTCTTTTCCAAGGCCGCAGAGAGGCGCTCAAACTGGGCATCCACCACGGCACGCACCTCCATCACCGAGTTCTGAGGAGACGAGAGGGTCAGAGGAGCAGAGCCAGAGAAGCAGAGCCAGAGGAGCAGGGCCAGAGGAAAAGAACCAGACGAAAAGAACCAGACGAGAAGAACCAGACGAGAAGAGCCAGAGGAGAAGAGCCAGAGGAGAAGAACCAGAGGAGAAGAACCAGAGGAGAAGAGGCAGAAGAGAAGAGCCAGAGGAGAAGAACCAGAGGAGAAGAGCCAGAGGAGCAGGGCCAGAGGAGCAGGGCCAGAGGAGCAGGGCCAGAGGAAAAGAACCAGAGGAGAAGAACCAGACGAGAAGAACCAGAGTAGAAGAACCAGAGGAGAAGAACCAGAGGAGAAGAACCAGAGGAGAAGAGGCAGAAGAGAAGAGCCAGAGGAGAAGAGCCAGAGGAGAAGAACCAGAGGAGAAGAGGCAGAGGAGAAGAACCAGAGGAGAAGAGCCAGAGGAGCAGAGCCAGAGGAGCAGAGCCAGAGGAGAAGAGCCAGAGGAGAAGAGCCAGAAGAGCAGACAGGCGCAGAGGATACACGACAGGGCTTGGCTTGTTTTGTTTTGATGATCAACTGGTTGTCATGTGACCTTACATCACAATACTACCGAGGTTTGAACGAGTAAAATGAGTCATCTGTTTCTATTTGTGTTCTGATTTTCTGAACACGCCTCAAGTCTTTTGTGTTAATCTATTAATGCGATTATAAGCTGTAGGAGAGATGTTGTGGTATAGTTTGAAATAGATCATTTTGTTTGTCTTGATCAGATTCATTTCCCACATGGACCCACGTCATGTTGTGCTGTCATCAGTAGTGAGATTAGGGTTGTCACAAGTATTGAAAGTCAGATACTAATCGATACTGAAACTAGTATCGAAACTAGACAACTCATTTGAGCAGATATTGATACTAAAAAAGTCCCATTCACAGGACAGAAATGAATGGTTTGTTTTGCTAAGATTAGAGGTTGGTCTTGTGGTTTAATTCGGTATGGGTGTGGGTTTAGTGATTTTAGTTTGTATTAAATTATTTGGTTGGTCTGTTATAATGTACGGTGTTGTGCTGCAGTTTGTTAATGGATTATATGGTTGGTCTTTATTAGAATAGTCTGACAGTTATATTATGGAAGTGATGTTTTAGTTTATGTTGTATTAATAACAAACGAGGTCTAAACCAGGATTATCAGATAAGAATGAGATTGGTTTTGTGCTGCAATTTGTTTTAGATTATTTGGTCAGTCTAAAGGTTATATTTCACCTCGATGGACACGGTGTTGTGCTGCAGTTTGTTGATAGATTATTTGGTTGTTCTTTATTAATGTGTTATCTTTATTTGTTTAGTTATTAGTTTTATTACTGATGGTTACATTTAGGACACAGTATTTAATTTTGTTTGCATTAGATTATTTGATTGATGGGTTATATTATACCTCTATAGACACGGTGTTGTGCTGCAGGTTGTGGTGGTTTATTTCACCTTCATAGATAGTGAAATTAGAGGTTGTGGTTTAGTTAGTTTTCGATTATGTAGTTTTGGATTGTTAAGTGCGATGTTACTTCTGAGTCCATCAGCTGATTGAAAACAATGAACATGTTTAAACCTGTTCCTCTTTTTTTTTTAACAAAAACTCATCTCATGTTAAAAAGAGACACACGACTTACATATTTGATACAGTTTGTGGTTAAACATACACTTTTGAAAGGGAACTGTCTCTTGTTTGATGAATAAGGAACAAGAACAAAGATAGAAATGAGCTGTGAAGTTTCCTGTTGGACCCAGAAGTGACATCATCACTGAACCACTATCTCTTTATATTGTACTTGGATGGACACGATGTTGTGGTTTAGCTCATATCATGTTATTTGGTAAGTATGTGGGTTAAATTTCACCTCTATGGACACAGTGTTGTTGTGGTTTAGTATGCGGGTGGTGTTCTGGTTTGTTTTATATTAGATTACTCGGTCAGTCTGAGGTTTATAGTATACCTCTATGGACACGGTATTGTTCTGCAGTTTGTTGATGGCGTTTTCAGCCGCTGCCACAGTCTTCACCATCTCGCTCTGTTTCTTCTTCAGCTCCCTCTGAAAAAACACATGCAAATATAACTTTAACGTAAAAATATTTTTTAAAAGTTTAGAGTTGAGCTGTACAAATGTGTTGCGGTACAAAAACATTAAGTCAAGTGAGTGGCTTAAAGAGGTTGGTGAGTGCATGGCCACACCTTAAGTCAAACACTTAAGGGAAATGAAAAAAACAAAAGAGGTCACTAAGTAAATATTTCAAGGTCACAAGTTTAAACCTGGTTTAGACCTAGTTCAGTCCTTGTTTATTCCTGGTGTAGTCCTAGTTCAGACCTGGTTTAGTCCTGGTTTTGACGTGATGTAGACCAGGTTTAGACCTTTTAGTTCTGGTGTGGTCCTGGTTTAGTCCTGGTTTATTCCTGGTTTAGTCCAGAATCAGGTTTGGTTTTGACCTGGTTTAGTTCTGGTTTAGACCTGGTTTAGTCCTGGTTTAGTTCTGGTTTAGAAGACCTGGTTTAGTCCTGGTTTAGTCCTGGTTTAGTCCTGGTTTAGTCCTGGTTTAGATCTGATGTAGACCTGGTTTAGACCTGGTTTAGACTGGTTAAGACCTGGTTTAGACCTGGTTAAGACCTGGTTTAGACCTGGTTTAGACCTGGTTAAGACCTGGTTAAGACCTGGTTAAGACTTTATACTTGATTACAAATAACAATATGCCTGAAAACATTCAAAACTTTATTTTAAAGAGGGAGTATTTTACTTCTATAGTGTATTAACTGCAGCGCATAACATAGATCACCTTGTTACCTTTTATTGTTTTGAAAATGCTATATTCACCCAAAACAACATTTTAACATGTTTTATAAGTTTCACTTCTCATTTTTCAGTCTCCCCTCCCATTGATCTCTGTGCTAAATCACTCACCCTTCAGAGTGACATCACAACTCAATCAGTGTGCATCTCAATAATGAAACTACTGCACATCACATCAGGTTTGTCAAGTTGCTGTGTACAGTTGTGTATAGTTAGTGTATATTTATGTGGAATTGTTGTGTGGGAGCATGGGTGAGGTAGACTCGTGGGCGGAGCCTTGTACATCTAACCATAAGGAGGGTTCAAATATGGCCCGGGAAACATCATAAAATTACTGAAACATGCATGGATGACATCTAAAACACTCCCTCTTTAATAAAATTCCCAGTACCACATCTGATGAAAACTGTACTTTTAGTCTTGTGTCTGATCTTTTTACTTGAAGTCCAAAAGAGACTGTGTTTTATCAGCTGTCTTCACTGTAATCCCATCATGCATCACTCTGACAGCTCTGAGCCAATCACAGTGCTGGAATTCACACCTCCATTTAAACAGACTGATGAGGTCAAAGATGGAGGACAGACTTTGCTTTCGCTCCTTTTATTTATAACTAACTACTACTACCACACACATCAGCAACTAAACCAGGACTGAACAAAGACTGAACCAGGCCTAAACCAGGACTAAAGCAGGACTAAACCGGAACTAAACCAGGACTAAATCAGCTCTAGAGCAGGCCTAAACCCAGACTGAACCCCGTCTAAACCCTTCTTCTCTATATGTCTTCTGTAGCTTCTATGGCAGGAGCAGCTGACTCTAAACTCGTGCCCTCAGGAGGATCTCAGATGTTCCTTTGTGATGTGTCTGAACTCGTCTGAATTCCAAACATTTCTAAAACATCTTTAAACAAACTCATCCTGACCAAAAGAAAGGCCCTTAGAGCTGTAGTCCTGCAGTCGTTAAGTTGATTGAGTTTTAGGTGATTCATTATTTTATTTAGATGATAAGGATGTATATGGAATAACAGCAGAAAGGAGAATGTATGTTGTAAGTTCACT
This sequence comes from Periophthalmus modestus, assembly GCA_019594935.1. Lineage (NCBI taxonomy): Eukaryota > Metazoa > Chordata > Actinopteri > Gobiiformes > Gobiidae > Periophthalmus > Periophthalmus modestus. The sequence continues at coordinate 19,436,270 of JAIEZT010000304.1, forward strand.
GCTAATTTAGAGTTAATTTATATTTTCACGTGTCAGTACACCCTTTCTAAGTAGTTTTCTGCATAAATAGTAGTTTTTGCATGAACTCTCGTGCAGGTGTATTCTTCAAAGTGCATTTTGCTCAGATACATCATAATAGTTTCTACCATGCCTCTTGCAGTCTAAGAGAATTTTTGAGTAGGCCAACCTGTCAGGCACTTTAATGTGGAACATTCCAAGCAAAGCAGTAATAACATCGCCATGGAGACGAAAGCAGACTCCTTCAAACCCACAGAGTTTAAAGGGAGTCTGTGAATCATGACTAAACCAGTGAAACATGTGATGTGCTGAAATTCTATACGTATGCATAATTACATCCACATGAAGCTGTGGTTTCAAGTCTCTGCATGAATAACACTGTTTAAACCAGACCCCTCAGAGTGTACATTCTCTGATTCAGCACATTCTTTTGATGAGGACTGCTGTGTTTTTCTTAAGTTAGAACAATGAGGCACCATCCTGAAGAATTGTCTGAAGTCTGAGAATAAACACAGACTAAACACAGAGCGGAGGGACAGACTTCTATGAAACAGATTTGCAGTGACAATGAAAATGTATATAAACAGCACTTTTTAGAAGCCTGTGATCCATACGAGCGTTCATAGTCTTGTTTCGGTGCTCAACAAAAAAGTGAGAGCGACTAACTGAAAAACTGTTAAAATTGGCTAATGTAAATTAGTTTGTCGTGTTATTTGAGAGGGACTTGTTTAACAGCACAAATTAGCTCATCTTCCAGTTTTTTTATGGTCAGATTGTGTTAAAACAAAGCTCAGATTAAAGTCTAACTTGAGGAACAGAGCTTCAGACAGAACAGTGTCTACAGTTAGCATCACATCCCCAGAGAATGTTGATGACGTCAGCTGCAAAGTATCAATAAACTGTGAAACCTGCGACTCCAGATTTTCTGCTGAAAGTAAAACATCAGCTCAATTCTGTCAGTTTTGTTGCGCTAAGTTAAACTGTACACAGACAACTGCTCAATACTATAGTCTAAAATTAGACCTGATTTAGTCCTGGTTCAGCCCTGGTTTAATCCTGGTTTGGTCCTTCTTTAGTCCTGGTTCATTCTGAATTGAGTACTGGTTTAAGTCCTGGCTTGGTCCTGGTTTTTACCTCCCTTCGAGTCTGCTAGTCCTGCTTATACATGGTTCAGTACTGCTGTGGCCCTGCTCTACCCCCTCTTAAATCCTGGTTCAGTCCTGGTTTAGTCCTGGTTCGGTTCTGGTTCATTCCTGTTTCGGTCCTGGTTCAGTCCTGGTTCAGTCCTGGTTTAGCCCTGGTTCAGTCCTGGATCAGTCCTGGTTCAGTCCTGGTTCAGTCCTGGTTTAGCCCTGGTTCAGTCCTGGTTCAGTCCTGGTTCAGTCCCTGTATCTCACCTCTATGTCCGTCCTGGCCTGCTCCACGGTCCTCAGCTCATGGCCCCTGTGCTCCTCGCTCACGCAGCCCTCGCAGACGCACTGTTGGTCGGGCACACAGAACCAGAGCAGGCCCTCATTGTGGACCTCGCAGGTTTTTCTCTCGATGTCTCGCAGAGGATCCAGGAGCTTGTGCTGGGAGAACTTTGGGTTCTCCAGGTGTGGTCTCAGGTGGGACTCACAGTATGAGACCAGACAGGTGAGACAGGACTTCACAGCGGGGCGGGGAGTGTCGATACAGGAGTCGCACAGAACGCTGTTGGACAGGTCCTAAGGAGGGGAGACACGAGGGAAGTTAGACTGAGACGCAAGCAGCAGTTTTAGCAAGACACAACAGTATGCAGCGCTCAGTGAGGGAACATCTCAATCTCTCAGGTAGATGATCCATCTTACGAGATCACATATGTTTAATCAAATATCCTAGTTCAAATCATATTTTTTCCTTTGCTGCCTGGCTTTAAGACTAGATTTTATTCTCCCAGACGCAAACAAATACTACGGACCCACCTCTAACTCCTCCTCAGGACCTGACTCGGGCTCTTTCTGGTCTTCGGTCTTGGATTCTGGGGTCAGACTTGAGTCCTCCTGTGGAATTTCACTGGTGCCGTTGAATTTAGGCTTCTCCAGGACTTTACTCGGACTTGAAATAGGACTCGGACTAGGACTCGGGCCAGGACTCGGACCTGGACTAGGACCAGGACTAGGACCAGGATTTGGGGCTTCTGGTCCGGGAGATTTTGGACTTTGAGGCGCTGAATCTGCCATCACTGAAATAAAAACAGACAAATAAAAACATCTTCTAAAAAAATCTATATAATTTATAAATATATAAATATATAAAGATTGCAAATACTCTTCATTTGTTATTAAAGTACCTGGCCACTGCTCTAGATTCTAGACTGACCCTGGTTTGACCTTTGACCTCTGACCTAACAACAACCTAATGACATGAATTACTATTAAAGGGCTCGTATGACACAGTTTTCTGATCTATGTTTTAATATTTCCTCATCACAAACAGACCTGGAGTTGTATTTTGTTTCATTCACACATGTTTAACACACAAACCCTGCATATTTAAGCTGAATTCTTCTCTCAAACGGAAAAACACTCTGTTCCACCCTGTGATGTCATATGGTAATACAGAAAGCGCTCCACTGTGTTTTTAAACTCCATACACCTTCACTAGATAAGGATAAGCAACCCTGGAACTGCCAATCTCCACAGAACTAAAGGTTGTTGTGGAATTTCTAATAGTAAAAACCTAAAAAAAATAAAAAAAATAATTGCTGTTCCTCCTAGCAGTGTCATCCCGCTCTCAGCTGACAAATGAAAATACATACAGCCATCAAAATCATGACTAATCAAACTGCTAGACGCACAAACAAGAGATACACCCGTACATAACAACATGGTATTACGTAGGTTAGGTCAAAAAGATCCATAAAAATACAAATAAGGATTTAACGTAAAGACAGCCATAACAAGGTAAAAGGAGCTGGTAAATTCAAAACTACCACTTCATGACATCACAAGGTGGAATAGAGCATATTTGAGCTTTGGAGATGTTGACAGACTGATAATAAAGATTTACTCAAATGTGTGTGAATGAAACAAAACACAACTCCAGGTATGTTTTTGAGGCGGTAACAACACGCGGACCGACTCTAGACCTATATCCAATCTCCACAGTTGAAATTGGTAAAAAGACAGAAAAAAGACAAAGTATGTCACTAGTTGAATAGCTTTAACAGTGTAGTCAGTCCACCTTATTTACAGCTGACCATAGACTATGCTTGTCTCCAGGGAGATAGATACATTTAACATCTCTGACAGGTGTTGTGCTGATGCATTCTGAGTTACATAGCAGGAAAAGTTACATAGTACACCTTTAAAACACGTACTTAAAACTCAAACTAATCCTTCAAAAAACATGAAATTATTCATGTGCATCTCAGCTTTTTTAATGTGAGGCCTCTGTGGACTGCTGCTGTTGTGGACCGACTCTAGACCTGTTTTAAACCTGTTTCAAACCTGTTTAGTCCTGATTTAGTCCTGTTTCGGACCTGATATAGTCTTGTTTTAGTCCTGTTTTAGATCTGGTTCAGTCCTGGTTTAATCCTTGATCGTCCTGTTTCAGACCTGGATTAGTCCTCTTTTACACCTGGTTTAGTCCTGTTTTAGAAATGATTTAGTCCTGTTTCAGACCTAGTTTAGTCCTCTTTAAACCTGGTTTAGTTCTGTTTCATACCTGGTTTAGTCCTGGGTTAGTTCCTCCTCTGTCTCAGCTCCTCTGATCTCTCTCTGACAGTTGTTGTGCTGATGCAGTTCCTGGTTTAGACCTGGTTGAGTCTTGTTTTAGTCCTGGGTTAGTTCCTCCTCTGTCTCAGCTCCTCTTGTGCTCTGCTGATCTCTCACTGACAGTTTTTGTGCTGAGGCAGTTCCTGGTTCCTCCCTGCGAAACTGTGGGCGGAGCTCAGAGCAGGAAAACCACATTCTGCTCATGCATTTACATTAAACTTACATCAGATTATTCAAGCAGAAAGGGGAGGGGCCAAACCTGTGGGAAACTCACCTGGTACAGTAGATAGATCTAGATCGATCTACTAGTTTAATCCTGGGTTTGTCCTAGTTTCTTCTATGACACACTTGAAAGGATTTTAGTCAGTCAAATGGTAATGGTTTAAGGTTTAGTCCTGGTTTAGACCTGTTTTAGATCCTCCTCTAGTCCTGGTTTAGTCCTGCTTTAGACTCTTTGCTTTAGTGTAGTCTGGTTCAGTTTTCAGTTTGTCATGTATGTATAGTCCTGTTTTAGTCTCATTCTAGACCTGGTCCCAGAATAGATATGCTGCAAACTCTATTATGGAACTGTTTTAGTCTTGGTTTGGTCTGAGGTTCAGACCTACTTTTGTAGGACTTTTGTAGTCCTGATTTTGCTGTGGTTTAATCCCTTTGTTTAGTCCCACAGTTTATACCAATTTTAGTCCCTTTGTTGGTCTGTCCCAAACCTAATATAGTCCTGGCTTAGTCCTGGTTTAGTCCTGGTTTAGTCCTGGTCTAGTACTGGTCTAGTCCTAGTCTTATCCTAGTCTTATCCTGGTTTAGTGCTGGTCTAGTCCTGGTCTAGTACTGGTCTATTCCTGGTTTAGTCCTGGTTTAGTTCTGGTCTAGTCCTAGTCTTGTCCTAGTCTTATTCTGGTTTAGTGCTGGTGTAGGACTTGTCTAGTCCTGGTCTAGTCCTGTTTAGTCTTGATTTAGTCTTTGTTTAGTCCTGGTCTAGTCCTGGTCTAGTCCTGGTTTAGTCCTAGTTCGGTCCTAGTCTAGTCCTGTTTAGTCTTTGTTTAGTCTTGGTCTAGTCCTGGTCCAGTCCTGGTCTAGGCTGAGGTTCAGACCTGGCTTTCAAATTTTGATACAGTCACTCTCCACAGACAGATTTAAGAGCTCACAGATTCCTGTTTGTTTCTATAGTTACTGCTCATAGTAAACAAACTAGTCTGAATAATGAATGACTCATCACAACATTACCATTTAAACACGGACCATCCTTTCACTTTTGTTTTAATGAATATAAAATATTTAAACCGTTTGAAAACATCATGACTGTGCAAAAATTACTGTAGTAGTAGTAGCAGTAGTAATAGGCCCTAGTAGTAGTAGTAGTAGTAGTAGTAGTAGTAGCAGCAGCTGCAGTGGTAGGAGTAATATTTCCTGGTTGTTTATGACTCGTGGCTGCTCTCTGCTGGCCTCTCTCTGTCAGTACACACTTCTTGTTTCAGTACCACATGGGCATCTAAACCAGGGGTCGGCAACTTTGACACCCAAAGAGCCATTTGTGCCCAGTTTCCACGGGAAAAAAGCACTGGGAGCCGCAAATATTTTTTGACATCTAAAATGAAATAAAACTGTATATATTGTTTGTTTTTGGGGTTTTTTTTGTCATGCGCTTTGTGTAAACAACTATAGTATGCTTATGACAGGGGTCCCCAAACTTTTTATAAGAAATACAGCTCACCATACACCGCTGAATCAGTGGGAGTCCTGCGCTTGTTCCTGTGATGAGCTGGTCCCATCGAGGAGTTACGGGAGACAATGACTCCCGCAGTGTGTTTATGTCCAGTCTGCTCCGTAATTTCTTTTTAAAAAAAAACTCTAAAGGTTTATCTTTTAATCCAGGTTCTTAGTCTCCATTTCATTGCCTCGTTCTCTTTTCCCGCATATTACGCAGAGCGGACTCGGAGCGTGAGACTCACCTGTAGCGACAAACCCAGATTTTAAGTAGGACTCATGGTGTTGTCTGTTAAATTTAGCTTTCTTTTTCTTGAAGGTCTTTTGTTTTTGGCTCATTTTCACGAGCTTGGATCTACTTTTGGGTGACGTGTTATACGTGATACGTCATCACGGAGACAAGAGCAGATCTAGCACAGATATAATATACTATATACTAATATATCAAGTGGATTTCTGTGACCATTTCCTATCAGGATTTTGACAATAATCTGATAATAATCTGTATCCTTATGCAGGACTGTGAGCTATGTCTGTGAGGAGTGAGCAGTGTTTGTTTTTAACATAGTTTCGTGAGTGTGACGCTTATTTTGAGTGACGAAGAATAATAAAATATAATTTTATTTTGATATTTCGAAATTACAATAATTTTCCAATTTAAAAAAGAACTAACAAAAATAAAATACATTTCAATTAAATACTCATAATTTATTCATTCTGGAGTCTAGAATGAAGAATGTCATGGTCCTTGTTAAGGCGAAAGGCGACATGATGTACGTATTTGCTTGGGTAAAATTTTATTTAATTTCCTCACATATTTATACACTGAGGCCTGTAGTTACTGCTAAACATGCAGAGTGAGCCACTTTCAAACGGGTTTTTGTTTTACATTATCACAGCAGAAACACAACCTAAACCCAGCCATGGTGTTAGGAAAATAAAAAAAATTACATTAAAAAAATTAAAATAGAGTTTTTTTTCTCCGCCTAATGAACAGGAAGATTGACGTCCGTGCGTCGGTGACATGGCAACCAAAAATGCGGGACTATATAAAGCGGCGCATCATTTAAATCTCTCACGTGTCACTTGAAGCTCGAGTGGGATTCTTGTAAGTGCCCGTGATATACATTTATTATTCAGGCCGAAATTGTTGGTAAAATACACTTTGAGTATCAGAACACTCGCTAACACTTATTTGACTCTTTTTAAGATTGGCAAACTCATCTCAGCTCATCGGTGAACTATGGCTCGCCTTCCTGACCGCCAGCCACCCGAGAACTTGGAGTTCATCCCCGGAGGTACAATATATCACTCAATTATGTGTAAATATGGGTCAAATAAGCTAAATACCACATGATATTAAGAGTTTGAAGCATGTGCTGCTGTTTCTCATCGGTTTTGGTCTAATATCGGTGGTCAAGTTTATGAAATGGAAACATTTGAGGGGTTATTGTGACTGTCAGTGATGATGACTGTTTCTGATTAATACTAAGTAAAAACAGCCTCATTTTGTCGGGGAGGGTGCAAAGTAAAAAGTTATCCAAGCATTTTCTGTGTCTGTGGGCGTAGAAATTCATCTATTTTTGAGGGATTTTTTTGCAAACAAGATGGCGCCCAACCAAATATTCTAAATTAGAATCTTTACAGTGATGCAGGTTTTATACTGAAATAGATCATGTATTGATGTTTTGTTGGAGTTTTTATTAGATTTTTTTGCGCTGGGGTTACTGAGGTACGTTTGCACACTGGCACGTGCACTGTGGACTTGTGCCAAGGAAGTCAGACAGACCTCACTGTGTAGTCTCTTAAAAACAAACTCAGACCTAACCTACCCTGTTAATGCACTAAGTTTAATCAAATACAAAGCCTTTGGGACATGAGCCAAGGAAAAGTAGTGATAGGCTACTATGATGCACTGTATTTATGTTTCTGCTATGTAGAATCACTTGTGTGTAAAAGTTTTGCTGGTTCCTTACACCATCTACAAAACAGCAGGAATACCTTTGTATGAAGCAAGTTGTTAATGTTGTCAAATGTTGCAGTGGCTCTGGACCCGAGGGATGCTCTGGGGGACCCTCCTGGCGTCATCTTTGACGACGACTTGGAGGTAGGTTTTGCCTTTGCTCCTCCCCTTAGGTTAGAGGAAGAGGACTGGAGCGACGAAGAGGAGGGAGGGGTGGAGCGACGAAGAAGAGAGGACGACGTAGACTCTGGCTACGAGACCCTCTCCGAGGAAGACGGCGACGAAGAGGTGAACCAGCGTCTCGTTGAGGAGTTCTGGGAGGAGTTCTGGGCCGGCTGGCGCCCGCGGTCTCCTCCTGCTCAAGCTGTGGAAGAGGTGGTTCGTCCCGCGAGCCCCAATCCTCAGCAGCGAGCAGAGAGCCCTTCTCCTCCTCCCAGCCCCATCATTGAAGAGGAGCCTCGCCCGTCTTCTCCCGCTGCTGTCCCACCTGCGCCCTCCTCCACTCCTGCTTCTTGCCCTCCGCCTGTGGGACCTGCTTTGGACTTTCTGCCTCTCGGTGGATCCAAGCGCCACAGGGATGAAGATGAGGATGAAGACCCCATCTCCAAGAGGCCGCGCCTTTCCTCCTCTGAGGACAGCCCCCAAGACCCCGCCCCATCCACTTCTGCTGGGACGTCCCTGGGCTTCACCCGCTACTTCCACATTCACCGCCTGCTCCAAGACCCAGAGTCGGACGATGACTGAATTCAGTTTCTGAGACTCTGGGCTTGGTAACACCACATCGGCAACATTTACCACCTTAAGCACCGCCGATTTCACCTCATGTACATAGTCTTTTCATGTTTTATCTTTGTGTGCCGAAATCTAGTTTCTAGTTGTTGTGTGTTGTGTGTAGTTATGAGTTTCAAAAAAGGAGGAAGCAAGGAATAGTATGTAGGATTTCTAAAAACTTGAAATTCTGACCATCTTAGAAGCAAAAATACCAATATATGTTCAGTCAGTAAATATTTTTAGATTAACCAAATTTAAGTGGCAATGTCACAGATGTCCTGCATAGTACGCCTTGCATTCTCCTCTGGGCTTTTGCCCATGTTTTATCTTTGTGTGACAAAATCTAGTTTTTAGTAGTTGTGTGTTGTGTGAATTTGTGTTTCAAAAAAGGAGGAAGCAAGGAATAGTACGTAGGGCTTGCATTCTCCTTCTCTCCGCGATTCCCGCTCCTTTGCTGTGCTTTTTTCTGAAAGGAAAGGAATATTATGTAGGAACGTAACAGACGCAACATTAACAAATTGTCTAAATTCACTCTTGACTAAATAGTATTTGAGAAAAGAGTCAATCTGAGCATGACACTTCAGTGTAGTTTCCTGCATAGTACGCCTCACCTTGTGTGTGTTTTGAGCGGGTTCCACATTGGGCATAGGAGGGTGAAAAAACTCATTAATATTATTTACAAATAATCTGAAGTACATCTACAATAAAATCCCTCCATGGGGAAATATTTACTTTTTGTTTTTTAAATCCCAATTAGCTTTTATAAAGCCATTGATGGTTAGCTGGGGTTCTTCTCTCTTTAGGGATTTGGGGTTTGTCCATCACTTAACAATTAGTGGGACACTCCCTGTGTGTCGTGTATTATAAGTTGTTGGTTCAGGTATAAAATGCACATAGTATACAAATGAACACATGTGCACTAGAATGTAACGACCTTGTAAACAGTCTCTTTGGAGACTGGAGGTTGTATTTTTACCTTAAAATGAATTGTAAGATGTAGAGACCTGGGTTTGTTCACTAACTTATCGGCTGGTGGGACACTCCCTACTTCTCCAGTTGAAGTTGTGTAAGGAATTATTTTTACAAGTAGTATACAAATGAACATGTTTACTATAGTGTAATGTTATGTTCTTGTAAACAGGCTCTTTGGAGATTGTACTTTTACTTTAACATGAATTGTAAGATGTGGAGATGTGGGTTTGTTCACTAACTTATCGGCTGGTGGGATACTCCCTACTTCTCCAGTTTAAACTGTGTAAAGAACTCACTGTAGAAGTACTACAAGTATACAAATTAACACATGTATACTAGAATGTAATGTTATGACCGTGTAAACAGTCTCTTTGGAGATTGTTCTTTTATTTTAAAATGAATTGTAAGATGTGGAGATGTGGGTTTGTTCACTAACTTATCGGCTGGTGGGATACTCCCTACTTCTCCAGTTTAAACTGTGTAAAGAATTCATTGTAGAAGTAGTAGTACAAGTATACAAATGAACACATGTATACTAGAATGTAATGTTATGACCGTGTAAACAGTCTCTTTGGAGATTGTACTTTTATTTTAAAATGAATTGTAAGACGTGGAGATGTGGGTTTGTTCACTAACTTATCGGCTGGTGGGACACTCTCTACTTCTCCAGTTTAAAAACTGTGTAAAGAACTCACTGTAGAAGTACTACAAGTATACAAATGAACACATGTATACTAGAATGTAATGTTATGACCTTGTAAACAGTCTCTTTGGAGATTGTACTTTATTTTGATCCTGATGCATTGTAAGATATGGAGATGTGGGTTTGTTCACTAACTTGTCGGCTGGTGGGACACTCCCTACTTCTCCCTTTTCTCCAGTTTCATTGTACAAGTAGTATACAAATGAACATGTGTACTATAATGTAATGTTATGTTCTTGTAAACAGTCTCTTTGGAGGTTGTACTTTTACTTTAAAATGAATTATAAGATGTGGAGATGTGGGTTTGTTCACTAACTTATCGGCTGGTGGGACACTCCCTACTTCTGTGTATATAATGTTAATATGATACAACATTGTTCCTGTTTCTTTACAATGAATGGGTTTGAAAAAGCCTTTTTATACAGATGGAAAGAAGGACCTAAAGTGCATTTCTATAGGTTTGTGTATTTGTCCTATAGAAGGAGTGTGAATTTGCACTTAACACCTTCCTCTCAGTCCCAATATAAGGGCTTTGATTGACAGGTGACCTACCAGATGTTCAGCAGCAGCATAAGATGAGAGTCCACAGTGAAATTTAAGACATGTCCCTGTGTTTGTGCTGGAGCTGAAGATAGAGGACAGAGACAGGCCAGGAACCCTTCAGTCCAACAACACTTGTGACACAAGTTTATTATTGAACCTGTTTGATCACCAAATAGGTCTTATTTTATCTATGTCCATAAATGTGTTCCAACGTGAGGCTGGAGTCGGCATGGATCCAACATGGTCTGGTGAGTAAGAGCAATGCAGAAGTCATATTTTTGTTGTTTTCCACTACAATCATTTCACTTTTCACAGAGAGTCTCTGATGGAGCTGTCCATGGTATCGTCTTCACAGTGCAGTGAAGATGATATGGAGGGACCCTGATCCTGACATTAGAACATGACTCAACACAGTGAGAAGGTATTCTGTTCCTGTCTTTCTGCCAAAGTAGAAACAAATCCACAGTTGCCACCATCTCTGCTGTCTTCTACAACTCCAACCACTTTTCCAGCTCTGGCTCCAGTCAGATGTAAAACAACACTCCACAGACCTCTGTAAGATATTCTCTGTATATACATGTTAAACCTGTATCTGTAAATTAGAATAGAATGTTATACCAAGGTTATATCTCACCAAATGTGTTTTAGGATCCGAAAACATTCCTGGAGTTTGACCTGTCAGATGTTCTGGCCCACCTTAGAGGAAGAGGTGAACAAGCCCTGGTCCAAATAGAGACTTGAGCCAACACAAGTGAGCGGGCCTTCAGTCTGTGTGATCTGCTGTTCCTCTCAAGTGAAGTCTAGTCACACAATTCCTTGAGCACAGTCACATCCCAACCTCTCACCAGCTGCAGCATTTAAGCCTGGGCTTTTCTCCACTTCTCTACCAGATCTTCCGTCTGCCACAGTGAGAAGACTCTCAGATCTTTACATTTAAACTTGATTTTGAATGATTTGCTTACCGTGTTTTCTTCTGCGACCCTCAGACATCTTTGCCTCCCAGGCTTCTCCCACGCCAGTACCTACCAGCTGACTACCATGATCTGGGTGAAGTTTATGTGCAAGGACAGCGCACTTTCTCTTCCATCTCTCCGGTCCTACGACCATTGAACTTCTTCTCGGAGCCTTCCTTCCTGAGTCTCTGATGGAGCTGCCCATGGGAACGTCCACACAGTACAGTGAACCACCACCAGAGGGAGCCCTAATCCTGACATTGGAGCATGACTCAAAGCACTGAGAAGGTGTGATGTCTCTGGAGAAATAATATTGTTTTGTTGGGTTGTTGCACTTTTAGAATACATATTAGCGACTGTAGTTTAATACCAAACTTAAATGTAATATGTTATAATTCTCTACATGATTGATTAGACTTCCAAGTCCAGTTTTCACATCCCTGTTCCTGTCTGTGTCCACCAGAGTAGAAACAAATCCACAGTCATCATCATCTCTGCTATGTCTTCCACAACTCCAACCACTTTTCCAGCTCTGGCTCCAGTCAGATGTAGAAGAACACAGATCCACAGACCTCTGTAAGCCATTCTCTGTATATACATGTTAAACCTGTATCTGTAAATTAGAATAGAATGTTATACCAAAGTTGTATCTCACCAAATGTGTTTTAGGATCCAAAAACATTCCTGGAGTTTGACCTGTCAGATGTTCTTCCAAATAGATACTTGAGCCAACACAAGTGAGAGGGCCTTCAGTCTGTGTGGTCTGCTGTTCCTCTCAAGTGAAGTCTAGTCACACAGTTCCTTGGGCACAGTCACATCCCAACCTCTCACCAGCTGCAGCATTTAAGCCTGGGCTTTTCTCAACTTCTCGACCAGATCGTCAGTCTACCACAGTGAGAAGACTCTAAGATCTTTACATTTAAATTTGGTTTTGAATGATTTGCTTACCATGATTTTTTTCTACGACCCCAGATATCTGTGCCTCTCAACCTTCTCCAACTCCAGTACCCACCTGCTCCAACAGCAGTATAACACAAAGGCTCTCAATGCTCCCCCTGTCATTCCTAAAATTGATTGGTCGGCTCAGAAAATCATAAGTTGGAGTTCTTTGCGTCACTCATCTTGTCTCCAGTCACCAAAACCTTTTCTGTAGGAGGGTTAGCTGACTACTCTCAAGCCTCCAGACTTGACCTTGGTTCCAGCCGACTACTATGATCTGGGTGAAGTTTTTAGCAAGTAAAGGGCACTTTTGCTTCCACCTCACCGGCCCTACGAACAATGAACTTCTTCCTGGAGCCTCCCTTCCTGAGTCTCTGATGGAGCTGTCCATGGGATCGTCCGCACAGTGCAGTGAACCACCCCCAGAAGGAGCCCTGATCCCCTGATGAACAAGCCCTGGTCCAAATAGAGACTTGAGAGCCAACACAAGTGAGAGGGCCTTCAGTCTGTGTGATCTGCTGTTCTTCTCAAGTGAAGTCTAGTCACACAGTTCCTTGGGCACAGTCACATCACAACCTCTCACCAGCTGCAGCATTTAAGCCTGGGCTTTTCTCCACTTCTCTACCAGATCGTCAGTCTACCACAGTGAGAAGACTCTAAGCTCTGTACATTTAAACTCGATTTTGAATGATTTGCTTACCGTGTTTTCTTCTGCGACCCTCAGACATCTTTGCCTCCCAGGCTTCTCCCACGCCAGTACCTACCAGCTGACTACCATGATCTGGGTGAAGTTTATGTGCAAGGACAGCGCACTTTCTCTTCCATCTCTCCGGCCCTACGACCATTGACTTCTTCTTCTTGGAGCCTTCCTTCCTGAGTCTCTGATGGAGCTGTCCATGGGAACGTCCACACAGTACAGTGAACCACCACCAGAGGGAGCCCTGAACCTGACATTGGAGCTTGACTCATAACAGTGAGAAGGTATACTGTCTCTGGAGAAATAATATAGATTGTTTTGTTAGGTTGTTGCACTTTTAGGATACATATTAGTGACAGTAGTTTAATACCAAACTTAAATCTAATATGTTATAAATTTCTATATGATTGATTAGACTTCTAAGTCCAGTTTTCACATCCCCGTTTTGGTCTGTGTCCACCAGAGTAGAAACAAATCCACAGTTGCCACCATCTCTGCTATGTTTTCTACAACTCCAACCACTTTTCCAGCTCTGGCTCCAGTCAGATGTAGAAGAACACAGATCCACAGACCTCTGTAAGCCATTCTCTGTATATACATTAAACCTGTATCTGTAAATTAGAATAGAATGTTATACCAAAGTTATATCTCACCAAATGTGTTTTAGGATCCAAAAACATTCCTGGAGTTTGACCTGTCAGATGTTCTGGCCCACCTGAGAGGAAGAGGTGAACAAGCCCTGGTTCAAATAGAGACTTGAGCCAACACAAGTGAGAGGGCCTTCAGTCTGTGTGATCTGCTGTTCCTCTCAAGTGAAGTCTAGTCACACAGTTCCTTGGGCACAGTCACATCCCAACCTCTCGCCAGCTGCAGTATTTCAGCCCGGGCTTTTCTCCACTTCTCGACCAGATCGTCAGTCTACTACAGTGAGAACACTCTAAGCTCTGTACATTTAAACTCGAATGATTTGCTTACTGTGTTTTTTTCTGCGACCCTCAGATGCCTTTGCCTCTCAACCTTCTCCAACTCCAGTACCCACCTGCTCCAACGCCAGAACCCACCTGCTCCAACGCCAGAACCTGCTAAATTCTTCAAAATTGGATGGAAGCACCAGGAGGACTGGGACAATAGGTGACTCATGGTGGGAAATTGGTTTAAGATTTGGCCAATAAACTTGCTATTCTTGTGACTTCTGCTAATCCAACACCTAAAAATCTAAACCATATCTATGCTGTACCATCTGCTGCTTAGAATTCCCATGTAGTACCTCCAGAGCCCTGTAATGGAGAAACTGGTAAATGTAAATCCTTTCTTCTCCAATTTATTCGAGTATTCAGCCAACATTTTCAGACTTTTGCTTCAGACAAAGCCACCTGTGTAATATCGCCAAAATCAGAAAAATCTTGTCTAAAACTAAAGCTGAAAAACTCATACATTTACATTTGTTACGTCAAGCCTAGATTACTATAAATCCTTACTAGCTATATGCTTTAAATATTCTGTAAAAAGCTTTCAGCTAGTTTAAAATGCAGCGGCCAGGCTCTTAACGGGAACGAAGAGAAGAGAGCACATCACCGCAGTGTTGGAGTCTTTTCACTGGCTTCCTGTTGAGTTTAGAATTAAAAAGAATTCAAAGTTCTCCTCCAGAGAGCTTTCACTTACCAAGCTCCTGTGCTGTGGAATCACCCATGTTAAAGAGGCCACCACAGTCTCGACATTTAAGACCGGGCTTAAAACGTTATTCTTTGAATTAGCTTATGGCCAGGCCAATGAGGGGCAGAAATAAACCCTGCCGTTTTAAGCTGCCCATACTTCCGCCCAGCCTATGCTGGGGCAAGTATGGCAATCTGAGCACTATCTCTGTTTCCCACCTATTTTCCCTGTCAACAGCGTTCACTATTCAGTTCACCTGGAGTTCGTTCATTGTTATTCACATGTTGTTCCCTGTGCAACTGTTTCAGATGCCTGGCCGCTGATTGCCCTGTGATGGCTTGACCCTAGATGCCCTCCTGTGCACTGATCCTGTTCTGTGGACCCGGACCCTCCCTTCCCTCTCCAGGCCATCCAGGCCATCCAGGCCATCCCGAGTCTCTACCCACCCTGCACATCTGTCCATATCATCAATAAATCTTGACCGTAAACCACTGTTGAGATGTGGTCCTTGTTAGTGAATATCATATTGGTTACAAATATTGGCATAGTTTTTTGTTGTTTTTTAAGGGCTACTACTAAAACAAACTTGAATGTTCCTCTTGTACCTATAGCATTATTTTTTTCCAAATGGGACTATATGAGCAAAAGCACACTTTTTATAAAACACGTGTTACTAATATTTATTGTGAAAAGTTGTCTTGAATGTATTACCCACAAATTCTGGTGTCTTTGTATTTGGCCCATGTATTTAGGCTTAAATCTGTATTTTAAATATTTAAATAAGACTTTGTTCTGTATCCAAGAGTTTTTTTTATGATAATTTTCATGGGAGAGTATATATTCGTTATGCAGTCTGTTTACTTCAGGTAGCATACATTTGAAGTTGTGTTACTGATGTGTGGATACCTCACAGTATTTCAACTTCTCAAACATCGGGTCACCGTTAATAAACAAAATGGCAGCTTGTCTTCATTGGTATTAACCAGGTATTTTACAAAACATGAAAACTATTATATGTCGTGAACTAATGTTGACAAACTACAAACTACAACTCCTAAAAATGTACAGTACTAGTGTACTAGACATCTACTTGATTTCTGGATGTAACGTGACTATATCATGTTGAGACTGAACATTCATTGTTGAGCTACATTTTTCTGAAAAAGGTCTGTCTAACACAGAACACAGGAGCTGATGCATCACTTGGTCTTTCATGCAGATTCTCTGTTGTTGAAACATTTTGAACCAAAGAAAATGAGCTGCTATTCTACTGAAAAATGATTAAAGTGTCTAAAAGTGCCTGAAGCAGAATGAGAATATCTCTGTCCTCACCTGATTCAGTGTATCATATATGATACAGTACGCTCTAATGTGTATAATGTATTGTTTGAATTTTCTTATCAGGCTAAAACAATAGTGGAAACACTCATGACATTGTAGAATCAACAGAACTAGAGTAATCCATCATTCATGTAAATGCAGATGAAAAATGTTTTTAGGTTTGTAAAAATAATATGATTCTAAATCAAATGTTTCTGCACATCTGCAGCTTCCTGTAAATACTTTTTGTTTGCTTAGTGATAAGCTGATTCGATCTAAATATATGCACCTGCAGGGGTGGAGATCAAGTGTGAGTAAACTGTTCCTGTCCAGACCTCCTCCTTTCCTTCACTCCTCATGTTTGGACTGTGGTTGTGGATGGAATTAGGTTGTCCCAGTTAAAGTTGAGGCTGCAGTGAAGCCTCGGCCTACAGAAGATGTCAGTGCAGTCTGGTGTTTTTAAAGTTTGTTACTGACTTTCTGCTGTTACGGGAGCTGATGACATTTTCAGCTGCAAAAATGTGTTTCTTTTGGTTTGTTATGGGACCCAGTATTCATAATTATTGTACTGTAACTTTAAAAAATATATATTTTTGACAACAGTTTTAAAATGACTCAAAGAATTACAGCATGCCCAGGTGAGAATCACACCTCTTTTGTTTGTTACACTTCTATATGTTGTGCCTCAGGTTGGATTTCCAAGCACTTCTGGGCTTGTTTGTCTTGATATAAATGTCATTGTGAATAAAGCTTTTATGTCATATTCATTTGTCTTGTCTCAACAGACCCAAGTAAAACCTAAATGGCATAATAAAAATATTGGCATCAGTAACTTATTTTAACATATTAGCCTATATTTCTGTATATTATTAGTTGTCCAACACCTCAGTGATAGGAAGAATGCTATTAAATATATTTATTTACAGAATACTGGATACCTGCTTCACAATGTACTATTATATGGCACATTCAGTGTAGTCTACTGATTTTTTTCTTCCCACTTCTGTGTTTGAAGCCTAAGGTAAGAAGCACACGCCTTGTTCTGTTTAAACGTATCATTACTGGTGGTTCTCGAGCTGCTGTTAAAGCCACAGCTCAGGCTCACTCTTGATAAAAGCCCTGACCTCAGACTTCAGCCCTGCTCCTACATCAAACCCATGACATGTCGACTCATTCTGGGCTTTTTATGCACAGAACACGCCCTCATAACGCTCACCAGCGCCCCCTCCTGACACAACAGGGATAGAACAGGAACAAGTAGCCGTGACAATTACAGAGCTGTTACAACACGCTGTGTAGGCCGAGTCAACGTCAAGTTTGAGAGTTTCATGTCACAAAAATAATTAGGCTACCAGTGTTGGAACTATTTATTTAGCTTTAGTAGTTTTATTTTTTGTTCATTTTAAAATTCAAATTACTGTTAGATGGTGAGCTTTGAATCCTAGAAGCCCACTGTGGAAAGGTCTAGAATGAAGAATTTCATGGTCCTTGTTAATAAATGTGAATAAATGGAACAGAGACCAGACACACTCGAAAGGCGACATGATGTACATATTTGCTTGAGTAAAATTTTATTTAATTTCCCCACGTATTTATACACTGAGGCCTGCAGTCACTGCTACACATGCAGAGTGAGCCACATTCAAACGGAACGCTTGAGTGGGATTCTTGTAAGTGCCCATGACATTCATTTATCATTCAGGCTCTGGACCCGAGGGATGCTCTGGGGGACCCTCCTGGCGTCATCTTTGATGACGACTTGGAGGTAGGTTTTGCGTTTGTTCTTTCTCCCCTTAGATTTGAGGGAGAGGACTCGGAAGAGGACTTGGAAGACGACTCGGAAGAGGACTGGAGCAACGAAGAAGAGGACAACGTAGACTCTGGCTACGACACCCTCTTCGAGGAAGACAGCGACGAAGATGCGGATGCGGAGAGCGAAGAGGATGACCAGCGTTTCACTCCAGAGGAGTTCTGGGCCGGCTGGCGTCAGGGGGCTCCTCCTGCCCAAGCTGTGGAAGAGGTGGTTCGTCCCGCGAGCCCCGATCCTCAGCAGCGAGCAGAGAGCCCTTCTCCTCCTCCCAGCCCCATCATTGAAGAGGAGGCTCGCCCGTCTTCTCCCGCTGCTGTCCCCCCTGCGCCCTCCTCCACTCCTGCTTCTTGCCCTCCGCCTGTGGGACCTGCTTTGGACTTTCTGCCTCTCGGTGGATCCAAGCGCCCCAGGGATGAAGATGAGGATGAAGACCCCATCTCCAAGAGGCCGTGCCTTTCCTCCTCTGAGGACAGCCCCCAAGACCCTGCCCCATCCACTTCTGCTGGGACGTCCGGCTTCAGCCGCTACTTTCACCACCACCTGCTCCAAGACCCAGAGTCGGACGATGACTGAATTCAGTTTCTGAGACTCTGGGCTTGGTAACACCACATCGGCAACATTTACCACCTTAAGCACCGCCGATTTCACCTCATGTACATAGTCTTTTCATGTTTTATCTTTGTGTGCCAAAGTCTAGTTTCTAGTTGTTGTGTGTTGTGTGTAGTTGTGAGTTTCAAAAAAGGAGGAAGCAAGGAATAGTATGTAGGATTTCTAAAAACTTGAAATTCTGACCATCTTAGGAGCAAAAATACCAATATATGTTCAGTCAGTAAATATTTTTAGATTAACCAAATTTAAGTGGCAATGTCACAGATGTCCTGCATAGTACGCCTTGCATTCTCCTCTGGGCTTGTGCGATTCCCGCTCCTTTGCTGTGTTTTTTCCTGAAAGGGAAGGGATATTATGTAGGAACGTAACAGACGCAACATTAACAAATTGTCTAAATTCACTCTTGACTAAATAGTATTTGAGAAAAGAGTCAATCTGAGCATGACACTTCAGTGTAGTTTCCTGCATAGTACGCCTCACCTTGTGTGTGTTTTGAGCGGGTTCCACATTGGGCATAGGAGGGTTAAAAAACTCATTAATATTATTTAGAAATAATCTGAAGTACATCTACAATAAAATCCCTCAATGGGGAAATATTTACTTTTTGTTTTTAAATCCCAATTAGCTTTTATAAAGCCATTGATGGTTAGCTGGGGTCTTCTCTTCTTTTAGGGATTTGGGTTTGTCCATCACTTAACAATTAGTGGGACACTCCCTGTGTGTCGTATTATAAGTTGTTGGTTCAGGTATAAAATGCACATAGTATACAAAAGAACACATGTGCACTAGAATGTAACGACCTTGTAAACAGTCTCTTTGGAGACTGGAGGTTGTATGCGCTGAATGCTGAATGCGCGATCTATCGTAAACAAGACGTTTGTCCTGCAGGATTTCTTCAAGTCGCACTGTTTGGATATACTGTTTTTAACTGAGACGTGGATCAACACCGGTGAGTCTGCCGCCTTTTCAGAGCTTTTACCTCCTGACTGTACTTTTATCAACATGCCAAGAACCACTGGTCGTGGTGGAGGTATCGCTACTGTTTTAAAGAACTGTGTTTATCACAGGATTTTATCACCGGGTCCTTTCTCCTCTTTTGAACTGAGTTGCTTTGAGCTGCGACAGACAGATCCAGTGTTGTGCGCTGTGATTTACAGAC
Organism: Periophthalmus modestus; assembly: GCA_019594935.1. Classification (NCBI taxonomy): domain Eukaryota; kingdom Metazoa; phylum Chordata; class Actinopteri; order Gobiiformes; family Gobiidae; genus Periophthalmus; species Periophthalmus modestus. The sequence continues at coordinate 19,455,821 of JAIEZT010000304.1, forward strand.
CGCCTAAGCACAACAAGGACTTTATTAAAGAACTTTCTGATTTTATGGCTTTGATGTCCTCTCAGTATGATAGGATTTTAATAGTTGGGGATTTGAATGTGCATGTCTGTTGTCCTACAAAACCTATGGTCAACGAGTTTTTAGACTTTATTTATGCTTTTAATTTGACACAACACGTCACTGGCCCCACGCACACGCACGGACACACTTTAGACCTTGTGTTGTCTTATGGTTTTCCCGTTGACAATGTTTCTGTTGGGAATGCTGTTTGTTCTGATCATTGTCCAGTAATGTTTGATTTTACCTGGTGTAATGACAGGCCGCTGCCTACTTCTGTGCGTAAAAGCCGTGTTATTAAGTCAGACACAGCCGCTACCCTTTCTCCTCTTTTTACGGCATCTTTGTTAACATGCCCCACCTCCGCACACATGGATGCGGAGCAACTAATGAATGTATTTCTGTCCACTTGTACTTGCGTCTTGGACGATATAGCCCCCTTGAAAGGCTTGCGTCCAAAATCTAAACAAGAGCCCTGGATTAATGAAACTACGCGCGCAGCACGACGTGAGTGCCGTAAAGCTGAGCGCAGGTGGAAAGATATAAATGGAGGTGAATTATCAAATACTCAAATGCAGCTGGAAAAATTATCAGCGTGTTGTTAAAGCTGAAAAGACTAGTTTTTTATCTGAACTCGTTTTAAGTAATTGCAGTCAACCCCGTGTTCTTTTTAAAACAATTGGCTCTGTTCTTAACCTAATCCATCCACTACACTGGAGATGACACGGGACACTTGTGAAAAATTTCTGTCTTTTTTTAATAGTAAGGTTGAGGATATTAGGGCTAATTTTATCGACTCTGTCTCTTTCTTCCAACCTCACCATAACAACTCAGTGCTCAAATGTTTTTTTAGTCAGTTTGAGCCTGTGTCTTTGTCTGTGCTTACAGGGATAGTGAATAAACTTAAACCATCCTCCTGTTCCACAGATCCAGTCCCACCTCGGTTCTTTAAAGAGGTTTGGGGAACTATTGGAATTTTTGTTTAAAGAGATTGTCAACAGCAGTCTGTTTTCTGGTGTTGTTCCTTCTTTTTGTAAAAAAGCTGTTGTTGAGCCTTTGATCAAAAAACCTGGTCTTGACCCTACAATTTTATCTAATTATCGACCAATTTCTAAACTCCCTTTAGTGTCGAAAATTTTAGAAAAAACTGTAATTGCACACAGCTGCAGCCTTTCCTCGATGCAAATGGAACTTTAGACACTTTCCAGTCAGGCTATAAAGCGTTTCACAGCACAGAGTCTGCACTTTTAAAGGTTTTAAATGACCTGTTTTTAATGACTGACTCTGGTAGTTCTGCCATTTTAGTGCTTTTAGACCTGACTGCAGCTTTTGACACAGTTGACCACTCAACTCTTTTAAACCGTCTTGAATATTGTGTGGGTGTCAGGGGGACTGCCCTGGACTGGTTTAGGTCGTACCTAACAGGGCGGTCCTTCACAGTCAGGCTGGGGGACTCTACCTCAGCCTTCACCCCACTTGTGAGCGGAGTCCCCCAAGGTTCAATTCTGGGGCCTATTCTTTTTGCACTTTATCTTCTCCCGCTGGCGGACATTTTTAAAAGACATGGCCTTTTATATCATTTTTACGCAGATGATTGCCAGATTTATTTACCCATTTCTAAAAAAGGCAACTGCCCCCTGACACCCCTACTCGACTGTCTATGTGACGTCAAGGCTTGGTTGGCCCAAAACTTTTTAAAATTGAATGAAGCAAAGACTGAGGTTATACTGTTTGGCTCTGGCAGTATCCTCACGGATGTGGGACCTTTTCAAAATTATGTGCGTCCCTCAGTCACCAACCTTGGCGTCACCATAGACAGCGATTTTAAATTTGACAAGCAGATTAATGGCGTTTTAAAATCGAGTTTTTATCATCTGCGGCTTTTATCCAAAGTTAAACCGTTTTTTCTCTTTTAAACTTTTTGAACAAGTCGTGCACGCTTTTATTTCGTCTCTCGTCTGGACTACTGCAATGCACTTTATTCGGGCATTTCACAAAACTCGCTTTACCGACTGCAGTTAGTCCAGAACTCTGCTGCACGACTTTTAACAGGAACCAAAAAACATGATCATATCACACCAATTCTTGCGTCTTTGCACTGGCTTCCTGTTAATTTTAGAGTTAATTTTAAGATTTTATTGTTTGTTTTTAAAGCTTTGAATGGACTGGCCCCGGATTACATCTCGGACCTCATCATCCAGATTTACACCCCGGGGCGCGCTCTGAGGTCTGAGGGCCAGCTCCAGCTCGTGGTGCCTAAGACCAGACTTAAAACCAGAGGGGACAGGGCCTTTTCTGTGGTTGGACCTAAACTGTGGAACGCCCTGCCCCCTCACGTTCGAACAGCTCCCACTGTCGAGTGTTTTAAGTCTCGTCTTAAGGCCCACTTTTATTCTCTGGCTTTTAGCACCGCGCGTGAGTTGTGTGGTCCTCTGTGTTTTTTTATTTTTATTTTTATGAGTTTTATTGTATTATATTGATTTTATGTACAGTTATTTATTTTTTATTTTTTTTTGTACTTTTTATAGAGTTTGCGCTTATTTGATTTTACTGGTTTTACTTTTGTAAGATTAGTGAAATTAAATGAGTATCTATGTATTTTCATTGTTGTTCTTTTTTATTTTTATTTTTTTAGTCACTGTGTCTCTGTGCAGCACTTTGGAAACAATTTGTTTATGAAATGTGCTATATAAATAAAGTGGATTGGATTGGATTGGATTTTTACTTTTTATATGAAAATAGAAGCGCAACTTCAATTTGAGTCTGTGAGTCAATTTTTGAATGTGTGGCTTAAAGGAAAAACAGTCATCGATTAAAATCCCAAGATATTATATTCTGACACTTTTTGTTGGTTTGCCTTCATTTGTGGTGATTTGGGGGAGATGTTGAGGTATTGTTTTCGATTTGGAAAACAGCATGAATTTAGTTTTGTCTGAGTTTAAAACAAGCTTGAGATAATAAAAGTTTTTTTGTAGTTATCATGATCCCTGTTCTGTCCCTGCCTCCTGTGTGTGCCCTGCCCCTCCCTCACCTGTCTGAGCCTGGAGGAGTCCTGGCTCCTCCTACGAGCACCTGGACCCTATCAGCGCAATCAACCCCACCTGAACGGAATAAGAGGCACTCTGATCGTCTGTTTGTCTCACCGTGGTGCTACCTGTGTGTCTTCGTCCTGTTCGTGTCCCCGCTCGTGTTCCTGCCTGTGTTCCCTGCACCTCTGGACCCTGACCTGCACCCAGCTCCTTGTATGTTCTCCCGTCACCTGTTTTTGTTCTGTCAATAAACACCATTAAACTTGCCCCGAGTCCCACATCTTTTGGTCCGCCTCACACCCACTTTACGACAGTAGTTGGTCAAAGGCTCCTTGGAGTTTGGACAGTGCAAGTTCTGCTGAAGGAGCTGAAGTGTATAGAACCGTGTCGTCGGCATAAAGGTGTAGGTTTGCATTTGAGATGTTTTTGTCAAGATTGTTTATGTAGATAATAAAAAGAAGAAGCCCGAGAATGGAGCTCTGCGGGACTCCTGTGGACACTCTTTGCAGAATGGATCTATGATTCTGAAACTTGACACACTGAGTCCTGTCAGATAGTTTGAGAACCAGCCAACTGTATGAAAAGCCCAATGTTGTGCAGTTTTTGTTCAAGCACAGTATGATCTACAGTATCAAAGGCTTTGGAGAGGTCGACAAAAAGAGCTGCACAATGCTGTTTTTCATCCATGGATTGCAAGATGTCATTAACTACTTTCATGGCTGCTGTTGTTGTACTATGCTGTTTTCTAAAGCCGGACTGAGAGGGACATAAAATATTTGCAGAAGTTAAAAAAAATCTTTTAATTGCATGTGAATGAGATTTTCTAACACCTTAGCTAGGATAGACAATTTGGAAATTGGACAAGAATTGTTTCAATTTGTTGGATCTCCACCTTTAAATAAAGGTAGCACATAGGCGGATTTCCACATCCGAGGAATCGTGTTGGTGGACAGAGACAAACTGAGTAAGTGTGTTAGAGGGAGAGCAATGATCGGCCGCAGTTTTTAAATAATACGGCTCTAGCTCATCATTGTTGGCTGAGGAGAGTCATACAGATGTTTTGTTGTGTTTTATTATGTTTACAGGCAGCTCCATATCAGAATTAGTTTAATTTTTTTAACGTGTCCCACGCTTCTTTTGGTGTCTTGCAGCTTGTTATCAAGTATAACTGGGGTGTACTCACATTTAGAACTAACACTGAAAATGTCTTCTCACGCCGTCATTCAATCTCGGCTCGTGCGTTAGCATTAGCATCTGCTGCTGGCTGTTTGGTCTCTGTAGCATACTCCACAGTCCTTTTGCTTTCAGAAGATTTTCCATCTGAAATTTCCATGTTGCCCAGTTCTCCGGTCCGCTCAGCTTGTCAATAAACAGTTTATCTTTCTTTGTGAATCCCACAACACTGTTTATGACCCACAAGTCCGGGGTAAAAAAGCTTTTTTTCAGCGACACTCTGGGCCCATAACCTGTTAAAGTTTTGGTTATTTACTTTATCCCCCCCCCCCCCCCCCCCCCCCCCCCCGGGGCCGCAGTAAAATGGTCAAGTGTGGGCTGGTCCGCGGTGATTAAAAGGTTGGGGACCACTACTATGTTGTTGTAAACAGTCTCTCGCAGATTGTACTTTTTCTTTAAAATGAATTGTAAGATGTGGAGACTTGGGTTTGTTCACACTAACTTATCGGCTGGTGGGACACTCCCTACTTCTCCTTTTTTCTCCAGCTTCATTGTAAAAGTAGAGTCTAAATCAGGGGTCAGCAACCTTTAACGCCCAAAGAGCCATTTGTACCAAAGTTTCCATGGGGAAAAAAAAAGCCCTGGGAGCCGCAAAGCAGTTTTGAACATTTCATTGCCTCGTTTGCTTTTCCCGCATATTACGCAGAGCGGACTCAGAGCATGAGACTCACCTGTAGCGACAAACCCAGATTTTAAGTAGGACTCCTGGTGTTTGTCTGTTAAATTTAGCTTTCTTTTTCTTGAAGGTCTTTTGTTTTTGGCTCATTTTCACGAGCTTGGATCTACTTTTGGGTGACGTGTTATACGTGATACGTCATCACGGAGACAAGAGCAGATCTAGCACAGATATAATATACTATATACTAATATATCAAGTGGATTTCTGTGACCATTTCAGGATTTTGATAATATATCTACAGACGAGTTTATTAGCGTGTCATGAGGGACGGGAGAAAGTTACGTTGGAGAAGATGCGGTTGCAGATTAATTTACTGTTTTGTGCAGCCTGGTAGCAAATGCCTAACGGACCGGAAACCCGTCCCCAGCCCAGTGGTTGGGGATCACTGGTTTATGAAATCCATGTAGTGCTACAGATCCTCCTGCTCCTGAACCTCTGCACAGCGTCTGTATCCTTACGCAGGACTGTGAGCTATGTCTTTGAGGAATGAGCCGTGTTTGTTTTTAACATACTTTCGTGAGTGTGACGCTTAATTTGAGCGATGAAATAAAATATAATTTTATTTTGATATTTCAACATTACAATAATTTTCCAATTTAAAAAAAGAACTAACACAAATAAAACACACTTGAATTAAATAATTATAATTTATTTTCCCAAGCCGCGGAGCCGCAGTATAAAGCTGAAAGAGCCGTGGGTCGCCAACCCCTGGTCTAAACTATATGGCCCTAATGTGGCCCTCAGACCTATTTTCTCAGGCTCTCTGCTGACAACAATTTTACCATTATACCTACATAACATCATATTGCACATGATACAGACCTAAAATGATTGTTTCAAGTCTGTATAAAATGTCTCCATCTGTACCAACCACCGGTCTATGGCCCTCTGCTTCAAATATTGAACCTTTGTAATGACATCACATACATCTACATGTATGTCTATGGTGGAATGTTCAGCAGTTACCATGGAGACATAGTGCACACATAACAAAATGGATTTCTAGGAGCCTTTGATCAATATACTACCTCACTTTTATATGGACAATCAATAATTGTTACTTATATATTTTGCACATATATTTAATATTTCTATATGACAATCAATAACTTTATATATTTAACAATACCTCACTTTCTATCTGCAATCTTTGGCTATCTTTCCTTGAATGTTTTCTGTTTTGTTTATATCTTTAATGTTACTTGGTTTGCACATTTCCTTTTTTGTGCAAATTTTTTATTTATTTTGTATTTTTTTTTTTTTTTAATTTTTATCTCTTTAATATGTTTGCACTGAGGTGGGAGAGGACGGCAATTTCATCTGTGCTATATATCTAGTATGTATATGCACATGTGACAATAAAGAGAAATTGAATTGAATATGAGTGTTCATGGTCCTGTTTAGGTGTTGCTGCTCTTTATGGTCAGATTGTGTTAAAATAAAGATCAGATTAAAGTCTAACAAGCCTCAGTTAGAGCAGTGCCTACAGTTAGCATCACACCTTCAGGGAATGTTGATGACACCAGCTGAAAAGTATCAATACTTTATCATGTGGCCCTTGGGGGAAAAGTTTAGGCACCTCTGCTTTAAAGTCAGTATCAAACAAATTTATTAAAAAGACACATGATCATTGAAATAAAACAGATGGTTTATATGAAGAAGTTTAACAAAATAAAAGCATATTCAACATGTTTCCAAAAGGATTTCACAATAAAAGCCCTCCATGGTTTCAACATATAAACCAGGTGTCGGTTAGTAAATTAGGCCCCGGACCAATTTTTCTCCCGGTGACTTGGGGCCAGAATAAAATAATAATTTCAAAATAAAAGTTCCGAAGTCCGTATGAAATAGCTCTAATAGTATGAAATAAAAAGCTGGTTTTATATTGTTTTTATCCTTATTCTGTTTCCCCAATTTTCAATGGATTGAAGTAATTACATTTCTTACCATTTTGTACGTCTCGGTTTGAAAAGAGCGAGTCTTTCGTCCCTTCGTCGGGAGCAAACCATTTAGCTCCTTTAGTGTTGGTGTCCTGATCCCTGTCTGCTGTCCTCCTGTGTTGCTCTCCCCCTCCCTCACCTGTTGAATCCGGAGCCGGGCGGAGCTTCCAGTCCCTCCCACGCGCACCTGCACCTCGTCACTGAGATTACCTCCACCTGCCATGGGTATAAGATGGACTGGAAACATTCACTCGGAGTCAGAACGCCCGCGTGCATACGTGAATACTCCTGCCTGGCTTTGTTTGCTCATTATTATATATCCTGTTCACTTGGATTTTTGCTCTTCTCCAGACCCCGCCTTGGACCTGCTCCGGATTCTCGCTCCTGCACTCCTGCACTGGTACATTATCCTGATTTTCTTGCTCCCGTACTTGTGTGTTTTCCCTGGACTCTGATACGCACCCACGAACCCGAGCACCTGTGGATTTATGAACTGTACTTACCTGTTGCACTATTTTTGTAAATAAACATTGTAAAGACTTCTGGAGTTACGCGTTTTTGGTCCCTCTGTCTGCCTGGTCACGACAGTTGGTCTCGGTCCTTTAATTATAACCTCCTGCTTCCAGTTTAGAAAACAGCTTGAGTTAAAAAAAAAGAATAAAATTGCAAAGTTAAATAGAAAATAACTTTATCGTACAGATAATTGGATAAATATAACCATTTATTTTATTCTGTGATGACAGGTGAGGCACGGCCTCACCTGACCGCACGTCACTGATTCACACCCATGTGGTAGCGTGAATGTTTCAGTGCATACATTTCCTAAAGTTAGTAAAAGCGAATATTGTAATGTATGTTTTTTTTTTTTTTTTTTTTTTAATTATTAATCTTCAAATATATTGATTAAAGAGCCCATAGTACACAAATTTCTGATCTATGTTATAATGTTGTTTCCTCATCACAAACAGACCTGGAGTTGTGTTTTGTGACATTCACACATGTTTAACACATAAACCCTGCATACTTAAGCTGGGTTGTGGTAATACAGGAAGTGCTCTACTGTGTTTTTAAACTCCATACACGTTCATTAGAATCATTTGATTAATTTCAGCCTCGGAATTTCCAATCTCTACTGAAGGCAAAAGGTAGCTCACATGACATCACAAGGTGGAACAGAGCGTTTTGAGCTTTGAGATGTAGATGGACTAATGATGAAGGGTTACTCAAACTCAAACTATGTGGTATGTTTTTGATGATGTAATAACATTATAACATGACTAAAATTTATAAGAATCCATTTTGTTTAAGTTTTTGTCCAGAAATTACAGCGATATTAACCATAAACAGTTCCAGCATCAACTAACAAAAATAATCCCAAAAGACATTTTGTTTTCCACGCTCCCCATAACCACAGACTCCCGTGGATCCTCTGGACCATTGTGCAGAAGGTCTTGTCCTCTGATTGGACGGCTGGTTAAATACCAATTTCTCATTGGATGCCCACAAGCTCAGTGATAGGCGGGGCTAACACCATGAGTTCATGGTATTTGTCAAAAAACAGTCGAAGGCGGGACAAATACGAGTCCTGTTGATATGGCAATGACTTCAGCTTCAAGAAATGACTCACAATCGGTTTAACCTAAAACAAAAGACTTGGTTGGTTCTGGTTTTGATCTGTTTTAGTCCTGTTTTAGTCCTGATTTAGATCTGGTTCAGTCTTGGTTGAGTCCTGATTCAGTCCTGGTTCAGTCTTGGTCTAGACCTGGTTTAGTCCTGGTTCAGTCATGGCGCCTCATTTATAAAGCTCGCTCACGCACTAAACATTGTGTAAGGCGCCCTCTACACTATATACGCTGGAGGCAGTGGCGGAGGGAACAATCTGGGGGCCCTAGGCGAATTTGAGTACAAGAATACAAGAAAGGAAGGATGTAAAGAAGGAAAGATGCAAGGATGCAATTAAGGATGCAATTATGCAGGGAGCAAGGATGCAAGGACAGAATGATGCAAGGAAGGAAGGATGCAAAAATGCAAGAGAGCAAAGATTTGCAAGAAAGGAAGGACGGAATAAAGGAACGATGCAAGGAAGGAAGGACACAAGGATGCAATGATAGAAGAGGCAAGGATGAAAGGACACAAGGTACCAAGGACACAAGGAGGAAAGGACCTAAGGATGCAAAGAAATGAAATGAAGAATGTAAGGAAAGACACAAAGAAGGAAGAATTAAAAAATGCAAGGACCCAAGGAACAAAGAGATCAAGGATTTGCAAGAAAGGAGGGAATGATGCAAGGAAGGAAGGATGTAAGGATGCAAGGATGCAAACACAGAAGAGGCAAGGATGCAAAGACACAAGGTTCCAAGGACACAAGGAAGAAAAGACCTAAGGATGCAAGGAAATTAAATGAAGGATGCAAGGAAAAACTCAAGGAAGGAAGCATGCAAGGATGTAAGATCCACGTGCCTGTGTCGTCTGCTGCAGCGTTTCCCTCAGAGCCCCTCCCTCAAACCTGCTCATTATCACCTCATGTTTAGGTTAATATCATTCAGAACGCACTTTGCATGGTCCTTTTATGGTCACATGGAGGCGTTAAAGGGGCGTGGCATGAGGTGGGATCATGTGCTCAGATTTCTGCTGCAAACTTTGAGAGGAAAGTACTGTCAAGGAGTGTGTTTTATAAATCCAAATATTTTTTAATGGACGTGAAATTTGCATTTTGTCCATATGAACTGTTTCAAGTTCATTTTGACACACTTTTTTATAAAGGCCCCAGGTTTAGTCTTGGTTTAGCCCTTATTCAGTCCTGGTTCAGTCCTGGGCTAGTCTTGGTTTCTCACCTTCAGACACATGTTATCGGACAGTTTGGGGAACAGGTGGTGCTCGATGTGACAGCTGATCAGAGAGTGTCCGAAGGTCCAGTCCAGGAATAGATTCCTGGGCAAATTCAGCACTCCGTGGCTCATCTGGTAGATCCGTTTTGGCCTCTGCTCCGGGGAGAACATGGACAGACCGATGTGCTGCAGGAGACAGATGAGGACATTACAGTGGAGATGTCTCTTGAGCTTAAAACATAATTAGGACTGAGAAAATCAACTATTTGCATTTTTTTTTCCCTTTTAATCATGTTAAAATAAATTAACGCATTGATTAATTTGACCTTCTCCCTTCTCCCCTTCCTCCCCATCCCGTCTGAGTACAGCGGTGCCATACGCATGTCTGTCCAATCCATGTGAAACCTGGACAGTCTGCTGCGCTGTTTGGATTTTGTCTCGGTCTTTGTTTTTACACTGAGCGATCTCCCGTTTAAACAGGTCGTTCTGCGAGTCTGCAAGTCCGTTAAACACAGAGGTTAGATGAGCCTGTCCTAAATGTTAAATGTCTACAGTTTATTCCCACATATGTAGACCTAGTAGGCAAGGCAAGTTTATACAGCACAATTCATACACAAAGTAATTGAAAGTGCTTTACAGAATAAGAGAGACGAGTGCAGAATAAAGACGTTTTGTTAATCAAGTGAAATATACAAGCAAATTGTATTCATTCCTAGGCCTATGTTAAGTAGTTTATACATCTTTGTCATTGGAAATGTGTGCTGTTTACCTCTTATTCATTGTTTTACAGTAAATTGACAATTTGGTGCATTATAATTAAGAAAATAATGTGATTAAGTGATTCATTTGGTTTCGTTTTAATCAAGATTTTTCTTGATGCATGTGATTTTTACAGTCCTGGTTCAAAAAAACAATAGAGTCTGTCTCACCAGGCTAAGAACACTCTGCCAGTCTGTTAGAGCCTTTTATTTCATATTTCATCTTTAATCTGTCTGTCACTCCTGATCAGACTGTGGCATTAGATCAAAGTCTGGTCTGACCTAGGTCCGCTTTAAAACGGTGGATTACAGTCATGTGACCTGTAGAGTCTGGACCATGTGACCTCCTGGTCCAGTGCCATTTCAAAAGCTTTAGACCATTCAAAAACTGCTCCTGGAACTTTCATTTGGGTTGCTGAGAATGACTGTTAACTCTCCTTTGTGGTTTATAAATTATAGTTTTATACCAAAAAAATATAATTTTACATCAAATGGAGTTAACATGATTAAGTCTCTTGTTCATCTTTTAGCCCGAAGACCTCACCATCTACAGAGAGGGGGTGTTTTGAATTGGCTGGGCTAAACTCCTGAGTGTCCCCGCCTCCACATCAATCCGTATCATCAATAAATATATTATTGTAGACCATTGTTGTGACGTGGTCCTTCCTAGTGAATCAAGAAGCAATTTGTGAAGAAAAGTAGAAAATATGAAAATCACAGGAAGTAGAGCGCTCTGTTTCACACTTGGAGAATTCTGTCCAAAAGTTCAGCACAATTTACCCAAGAAATACATTTTTCAAATACTTTAAACATGATTTCTTATATTTTAATTTGTCAAATCATAAGTTCTCTGTACATTAGAGGAGTTTTGGCTAGGTTGGTAGGTAACAGTTTTGGAATTCCCTAGTGTGATGTCACATCATTTCCAACCAGGAAGTAAAATTTGAAACTTAAAAAAAATGGCCAAACCAGGAAGAAAAGTGTAGCATTTTTACAAAATCTTAAATATAGTGACCTTACGTGTGTTATAGTCAAATGAGTAGTCTATGTGTATGTGCGCATGTGGCGTTACCTGGAAGATGTTGACGTGGATGTAGGGCAGAGAGAAGAGGTTTCTGGTGACGAACATGCAGCTGAGCACAGACAGAGCCGAGCTAAACTCAGAGACATGAACCAGGATCCAGAAGTGAGACCAGAGACCCAGAGACACCATCAGGAGAGTGCGGAGGGAGGAGAGGAGCGGCTGGTTCTTCAGCTGAGCTGCAACGCAGGGAAATAAACATAGAAAACTACTACTACTTCTCATGCTACTACTACTAGTACTACTGCTACAGCTACTGAGAAAAGGAGAACCACAGAGACCATGAGCAAAGTGCTGAGGGAGGAGAGGAGCTTCTAGTGCTTCAAGTGAGCAACAACACAGGCAAATATGCATGTAAAAGTACTGATACTACTACTTCTACTACTACTACTACTACTACTACTACTACTACTACTACTACTACTGCTGCTACTGAGTAGAGGAGACCCAGAGAGACCATCAAGAGAGTGCAAAAGGAGAAGAGTGGCTGGTGCTTCAACTTGCCTACAACACAGGGAATATACATTTAAACATACTACTACTACTACAGCTACCACTACTGCTATTGATACTATTACTACTACTGCTACTGCTACTACTACTGCTGCTACTGAGGAGAGGAGACCCAGAGAGACCATGAGGAAAGTGTGGAAGGAAGAGAGGAGCGGCTGGTGCTTTAGCTGACCCACAACACAGAGAAATATACATGTAAAAGTACTACTACTATAGCTACTACTACTGCTACTATTACTGCTACTAATATTTTCTCATTTAGATAATTTCATTTGACTATGGTATGAGTGAATGCAGTACCAAGAGCGACCAGTGGTGTGATGACAGGGACAGCGAGTGGCGCGATGAACAGGTAAAGGCTTCGACTCAGACCTGGGACTTTCCAGGTGGACGAGTCCCCCAGACCGAGCACGTTTGTGTGGGCGTGATGCATCTTAATGTGCGCCTGGACCCCCGCATCTGCACTGAACGCACCGCACACCTGAAATATAAAGGAGACAGCAGGTCAGTGAACGCACCGCACACCTGAGAGACAAGAGAGAGTGTGTCAGATGCCCTCCCACACTCCTGTCCCCCAGAACATTTTTGTGGCCATGATACAGCCTAATGTGTGCCAGGACCCCCACGTCTGCACTGAACGCACCACACACTTGAAATATGCAGGAGAGAGCAGGTCAGTGAACGCACCGCACACCTGAGAGACCAGAGAGAGTGTGTCAGATGCACTCCCATACTCCTGTCCCCCAGACCCATAACATTTGTATGGGCTTGGTGCATCTTAATGTGGGCCTGGACCCCCGCGTCTGCACTGAACGCACCACACACCTGAAATATACAGGAGACAAGTGAACGCACCATCCACCATCAAATCCTCCTATATAACTGTTGATGATGTCACTTCCAGGTCCAGCTGGCAATTTCACAACTGATTTCTACCTTTGTTTTTTCACAGAATGCTCCAGTGTTATTTTCTTTACTCATTAAATAAGAAACATTTCCCTTTCAAAAGTGTATGTTTGACCATAAACTGTATAAAATATGTAAATCATACAGTAATAAATGTTGAATAACATAGGATTACCAGTGTATACATCTTACTAACAGCCAGTACGGCTAACTCTAGCTTAACCTCCCTCGTGCATTTTCTGTCACAGTTATAACCATAGCTTCATGCTAGTAACCTTGTTAGCTTTAAACGACTGCAGTCTATTTTTAATGTGAGATGTATAGCTGCTAAAATAAAGCAAAAGAACATACACTGCCTGGCCAAAAAAAAAGTCGCCACCAAAAAAAAAAAGTCACACACTCTAATATTTGGTTGGACCACCTTTAGCTTTGATTACGGCGCGCATTTCCTGTGGCATTGTTTCGATAAGCTTCTGCAATGTCACAGGATTTATTTCCATGCAGTGTTGCATACATTTTTCACCAAGATCTTGCATTGATGATGGTTGAGTCTGACGCTGCACAAAGCCTTCTCCAGCACATCCCAAAGATTCTCAGTGGGGTTAAGGTCTGGACTCTGTGGTGGCCAATCCATGTGTGAAAATTATGTCTCATGGTGACTTAATTTTATTTTTTTTGGTAAACATGTTCTTGGACCTGGAAGTGACATCCCGGTTAACAGCCCCATATCCCAGTGTCAGATGCCCTCCCATCCTCCTATATCTCTGTGTCCTTTCCATCATCTGTGTGTTCTCCCATCCCCCTGTATCAGTCAGGGTTGCCACACTTTGCCTGTAATAATTTTTAAGGACTTTTCCAGGATATTTTTGATCAAGCTGTCTACAAATATATTACCCCATTTTTAATTTATAAATCAAATCAAGAGTAGTCTTAAGGCTACACCCAAAGTCCCACAATGATTGCAAGCACTTCTTTTGGGTCAGATGCTCTCCCTGTGTGTCAGATGCCCTCTCCTCCTCCTGTAATCGTGTCAGATGCCCTCTTCTTGTGTCAGATGCCTTCCCTGTGTTCAAATGCCCTCATGTGTGTCAGATGCCCTCCCCCTCACCTCGATGAAGAACACGGCCCAGATGCGATTGAGGAGCGGGGAGTGGGTCAGAGAGGAGTGACTGGACAGATGAGCCCCTTTCACTGTGATCACTGCATGAGACACTCCCAGAAGCAGCAGACCCAGAGAGAAGAGCAGGAGAGAGGGGGAGCGAAGGAGAAGGAACCCTGGGGAACACAGAGGAAATAAGATTAAACTAAAAGTGACAAAATGATAAGGAAACGTCATGTACGCTGTTCTTATAGGGAAACTGTCCTCTGCATTTGGCTCATCCTTTAGTGTCTCGGCTAAGGGTCTGTCCCACCAACAATAATTTTGTCAATCCAACAGAAATATGCTACGTAAATACGTCTTAAGTTGTATTAGTTTGAGTTTAAATAAGACCTGCTGCGCTTGTGTCCGCTTATGTAGCTATAATCTATGACAGCTGTGGATAATTATGTTATAATTTGCACATGTTAAATCACAATATTCATCTAAATCGACTCAATAAAAGAAACATTTTTTCATTTGTACCAAAATGACTATGCGACACTGCCAAATCCTATGCTTATTAAGAAAATAAGAAGGAAGTAAGTACAGAGAACTGGGCGTGTACTGGTGGTGGTGAAAATGGGAGTAGGTTGACAAAATGGCTTGAAAATAAATGATTAATGATTGCTCAAATGTGCACAAATCTCTCCAAATACATCTTCAGGGGGTAAATGATGAGGTAAATGGTGAGGGGAAACAACTACAACATTAAAAGCTCTAAAAAGTTGATTTTGCAGAATAGGTTTTGATTTAAGTATCAAACTAATGTGAAATGACTGTAAAAGTACCCACACCAGTGCAGAAATATTACAGTGGACCCTTGATTGAAAGATCACACAAGTTTGTCCTTCAGGTTTGCTCTGGAGTACCTATATACAGTCCAGTGACGTGTGGTCAGGTGAGGCAGGTGAGGCAGTGCCTCACCTGTCATCACAGAGAAGAAATAAATGAAATAGTTATATTTATCCAATGATTTGGAAAGCATTTAAGACCTCCATGTAAGTGAAAGGTTTTAAAGAGAAAATGTGACTGTTTTCTGCTCGAGGTTCAGACTCAGCATAATCAAGACCAGAAGGATCACCATTATTATCCAAAACATTAAGTGCAGAGATAAAATGCATATTAAAGCGTCACATATTTCCTCTTTAGAACTTACAGTAGCTGATTCTAATAAAATATTGTTTGGTAATGTATGAATATTAGTTCTGAGAGGGATCTTACTGTCCAACAGAACTTTACTGGATTTACATGACTCTATCAATGCAGACATGAAGTAAGAAGTTTTCTGCTGATAAACATTTATTTTCTCTTTTTGCAAAAAAATACCCAATCCAAATCTGACCTGTGTGCAGTTTTTCAGGCAGCATTTCCTTCTCAAATTAAACTTGCAATTTTCAAGGACTGTTGCAGTTTTTCATTCAGATTTTTTCAGTCTACAATTAAATTAAATGTATTAATAAAAAAGTTTAAGGCCATATCAGGGTTGGGGAAAGCCCAGTATCACTGTAACACAGGTCAGAGATAAAGGCAGCTCATTGAAATGTTTATATGATCTTCTGACCTTTACGCATGAATGCGTCTTTTTCACTTTTGTATTTCAAATACATCCAATTGGACAATAGTCACTAAAATCAAGTGAAAAAAACACCATTTGCCTTATAATTATGGGGTGTGTTTGTTAAGATTACATCAGAGTCAGGTCTAGACGAAAGAGAAATTAATTGCGTGAGATTTTAAAACCATTGAAAACTTCTATAAAAGAGGCCTAAAAATACTTGATAAAAAAAACATTTCCTACCATCACTGTCACATTCTGAAAAAGCATAGATTACTGGACTTTAACAACATGATCAAACATAAAAGAGCTTGTCTAATTTACAAGGTTCTACACTGCCTCGCACCATCACCGCTACATTAAATATAAAGACAGTCTAGCAAGGGCCACACGGGCTACCACCAGAGGTGACCTGCTGATCCCCCACAGACGGACCACCTTTGGTCAGAATGTATTATGTGTCCAAGGTGGGAACCTGTGGAATAGTCTCCCAGTCGCCCTGAGAGAATGTCCCACATACAGTTCTTTTAAAGCACAAATGAAAAATTGGTTATGGTCAAACCAAACATGCATCATCCATAGTAACAGTGTGGTTTTAACTGTTCCATAGAGACATATTTGCATGTATGGAATGGAATGTGCAATATTTTGTATAAGTGCAATAAGTGTATTTGTGCAGTGATAGTAATGTGCAATGAATGCAATGTACAATTGTGTGAAATGTGCAACCATGGGAACTGTGCAGTGAATGTAGTGTACAATTTTTAACTTGACCCTTTTTGTGACCCCAGCCCCTGGGACAACAGATGGAAACTAGCCTTTGGCTATAATCTGGTGTATTTACATTCATGTCGTTTCATGTCTGTTCATTAAAACACATTGTCCCAGTCAAATAAATAAATAAATAAATAAAATAAAATATTTAGGCCATTGCATAGGTCTTTCAAAGTTTTGGACTCTTTCTCCAGCCAGTTAATGTTTATATTGTCTATTATTAGGACCCCATAATTTTCCAGTTTAGAAAGCATCATGAAACGATCATTAAGAGCATTTTTAGAGGATGAAGGTGCACAATAAATACAGCAATAGCCAATGATTTATCAGGATCATTTGCATAGCTAACAGACAGAGACAGATATTCAAAACATTTAGGCTTTGAACAGGAGAACAGCAGGTCCACAGACAGGGGAGCTTTGACACAAATGGCAATGCCACCACCTTTATACCTGCCTGTTACAATGAATAACTTTATAATTTATATTCAATATTGATTATTTTTATCACTTATTTTATTTGAAAGCCAAGTTTCAGAAAATATAGATCTATCTGTATCTGTTTGATCTGCCCAGACTTTAATGTAATCTTATTTAGATGTGATACAACGTACATTCATATGTACAATCCCTAGTCTCTTTCTTGTCTTGAAGTTTTGCATATTAGATACGTCTAGCTCCTTAGGGATAATAGTTTTATTTGAGTTTGACTGGGATCGATTTGACGCCTGAGATTTAGGTTTGTTAGTGATACTGGTGTCAACCAAATTACTTGACCTCAGATAATTTCTTTCATTTCTACGAGATATTTTTTGTGAAATCTGCACATTAATTTGTTTTAATGAGGAGTCTAAGGCTTTTGCCAAAGAGTCACCCGAGACGCTCTCTATCCTGTGCCTAAAGAGTCATTCAGTAGGTCTATTAGGTGTGAGTGGTTCCTTGATGTAAAGCGTTTCGAGTGCCTTGAAAATAGAAAAACACTATATACAAATATTGTAGTATATAATATAGATAATTACCATAAAAAAACAATAGATCAGACGTTTGGTTTGTATTGTGAGAAAGGTGTACTGTTGCATCGTACACACTGCTGAAACAGAGAGGACACGTAGCTACACTTGAGTTTAATATTTCAGAGGCAGTTGGTCATTTACCGTTACACTTACACATCACATGACCTGTCCCTGATCACATGACCTATGTCTACTGAAATGGGAGAATTCTGTCCAAAAGTTTGGCACAATTTACAAAAGAAACATAATTTACTCATAAGTTATTTCAACAAGATAAATGTGTTTTCTTATATTTTAATTAGTCAAATAATAATTTCTGTTTATAATAGAGGGGTTTTGTCCTACTGTGCAAGATAACAGTTATGAAATTTCCTAGTGTGACGTTAAGGATTTCTAACCCAGAAGTAAAATGTGAACCCCCCCAAAAAATAGGAAAATCTTTAGTTAAATCGTTAATATAATGATCTTAACTGTGTTTTAGTAAAATTAATCTAATTTGCCATAGGCTCTTTAACATGGCTCAAACTCGTAGCCAAGAAATGGTCACTATAGTCTATGTGTACAAAGAAAGGGAAGTCTCTGATGTAGGCCATTGTATTGTAGTAAACAGTATATTTCCCACAAAGAGAATGGGGGCAAAGGTCAGAGCAGGTTGATGGGAAATGTGCTATCGATTTAACCCACTTCTACAAAGAGGTAAACATGAGGGAGTAACATAGGGCTGGGCATCGTGATGTTTTATTGATACTATTGGTACCTTAGCGATACCTGCTTTTTGATACCGATACCTGAACATTCTTTTTTCGGTGACTGTATTTCTTTTTTTTGTGTGTAAATTTCCCTGGCCAGTGTAACTTTTACGCAGACTTGTTTGGATACATCTCTACACACACACACACACACACACACACACACACACACACACACACACACACACACACACACACACACACACACACACACACACACGCTGGATATTTAGGACACCGCATGTATTTGTGAATTATGCTTTTACTGGGACCAAGAGAAAGGAGGAGTTTTCATATTATCTGTTTGGCTTTAACTCTACGCTGAGACTGCAGACTGTGACTGAATGCGAATTTATTATTAAGCACAAAACTTTGACTTTGAGACTCAGTAAAGACCCCACATTGATGTGCTCAAGTGTAGGCCTAAGTTATGGAGTGTTGTTTGGGTGCATGTAGGCCTATGTTATGGAGTGTTGTTTGGGCGCATGTAGGCCTATGTTATGGAGGGCTGTTTGGGTGCACATGTAGGCCTATGTTATGGAGTGTTGTTTGGGCGCATGTAGGCCTATGTTATGGTGATGCTGTTTGGGCCATTTGCTTGTGCAGGGTGAGGTCCTGACACATGAGCACTTAATAAGTCAGTGCGGTGTATTTATTTCCTCATTGACATGTACATTAAAAATTTAAGAAACCAAAAGTTGGCACAATGCAGACATTTTCTGTGTCAGTACTTAACTGACCAGTTCAGTCAGTACTTAGAACTGAATTTGGGTGCCCAGCCCTGGGCAAAATCTCAGTTTCCCCTTAAAACAAATCTCTTATCATGTTTATTTCAACAATTTGGACAGTAATCAAAATATTATTTTGCTAATCGATTAAGTAATTTAGTCCCTGGATTAATTGTTTTGTTGTTTAGACTGTGAAAAGCAGGTGTATATGAGATTTGTCCTAAATTGTACCAGATAAAGCTGAAGTGAAGCTGCTTGACAGAACATCTTGACGGAACATATTTACAAACCAAAAAGCGTTTTCATCAAAAATACAAAATGTACATGTCTCCCTATCATTTGTTTGTTAGTCCTGCTCTGAGTCAGAAAAGCTCTTCTCTCAGCTCAGGACACTTTATGGCATTTGCTACTGTTTGTCCTCATTTATTTTTCCACATGGATTAGTTTCAGTTTGTTTAAACATAATTTCCTTTTGCGCTGCATGATTGTGAGTAAACACAGGACACAGGAAATTCTCATTTGTTCAGGAGAAATAAAAATATATTGGATGAAACGACCAGATAAATTCTAACCTACAAAATCCTTCCAGTGACAAACTTAAATGACCTTTAATTAATTAGCTCAAAATTACCACTGAGTTGTTGTTGTTGTTGTTGTTGTTTTTAAATGTACGCTTTTTAATTGTATTCTTGAGCGTTTAGAAAAACATTATAAAAATGCATAATAATAATAGTAGTAGTAATAATAAAAAGTAAAATAAATAAATATATTGCAGTTCTTAACAGCTAAACCTTTCCCATCTCGTGCAGCTCTACACTTTTTTATCTTCACGTTCATAGCCTACATAACATATTTCATTTTGACCCTGTTTTCTAACCCTGCACACTGACAGGACACATGTAGTAGAGTAAAGTTTTACCAGGGGGCAAAGCCACGAAAGCCAGGCCGAGGATGGCGCAGTCTTTCCCGCGGAGCTCCCACCAGCTGCTGCCCTTCACCTGCTCCTGCACCAGCCTGCTCAGCTCCATCATCAGCGTCTCCTCCTGCGCCTCTGTCCCGGGCTGGACACCGCTCTCCTGCGCCTCTGTCCCGCGCTGCACACCGCTCTCAGCCCTCTTCTTCAGCCCCATATCCCTGTCCTCTCCCCGGCCGCGCTCCCTCCACTCCTGCGGGACATGCTGCGTCTCCATTGGACACTCTGGAGCCTAAGAGAAGCGGTTCCTGCGGCAGTCTGTCCTCTTTTAAACTCACTCTCAAGTCCCCGGGGCAAAGTCAGGATTACGCAAACGTGTACTGGCACAGAGCGTGTTTTCACTGCGTGAGGTGAGAGCCGAGTCCGCGCTGAGCCGAGCCCCTGCGCGCTGCTGCTGCCTCTGCTCTGGTTTCTCATGAATTGTCAATGACCTTCCGCGGTGTCAGTGTCCTCTCCGCGGATCACCTCCTCCCCACACCGGCCCGCCCGCCTGCGTAACCTTGGCACACGTCCTGGGAATCAACGGGAGCCGAGGAGCACCTGAGGGGAAGGAGGGAGGCCCGGGGAGTGGACTGGGGTTATACCATCAAACTCCCCCGTGTCAACTGGCTTCTTTAAAGTCTGGACTAGTTTAATGGCAATTTCTTTCTCCTGTTTATTAGATGTAAATACATATAAAATAGAACAAGAAGCAATCAGCTATTTTCAAGTACTTTCATTGAAATAAGTGATCTCTTATATCAGTATTATGGCAATTAGGCTATTACTGCAAAAAATAAATAAATAAATTTTTTGCAGCGTTTTGCTAATCTGGTTAATTCATTTAATACCGAAATGGGGGACCATACTTTTTATTTACAATGGCTTGAAGATAGCATACTACATCAGACCGATGTGACCGAGATGCACCTAAAAGTCCAACATGCCCCTAAAAGACCCACATGTGCCTAAAGGACCCACATGTACCTAAAATATCCACATGCTCCTAAAAGACCAACATGATCCTAAAAGACCAACATCCTCCTAAAAGACCAACATGCCCCTCTGCACAAGACTCTGCACAAGACTTGTGCAGAGTCTAGTGCAGAGTCTAGTGGAGAGTCTAGTGGAGAGTCTAGTGCAGAGTCTAGTGCAGAGTCTAGTGTAGAGTCTAGTGCAGAGTCTAGTGTCTAGAGTCTAGTGCAGAGTCTAGTAGTGCAGAGTCTAGTGCAGAGTCTAGTGCAGAGTGCAGAGTGCAGTCTAGTGCAGTCTTGGTCTAGTGCAGAGTCTAGTGCAGAGTCTAGTGCAGAGTCTAGTGCAGAGTCTAGTGCAGAGTCTAGTGCAGAGTCTAGTACAGAGTCTAGTGCAGAGTCTAGTGCAGAGTCTTGTGCAGAGTCTAGTGCAGAGTCTTAGTGCAGAGTCTAGTGCAGAGTCTAGTGCAGAGTCTAGTGCAGAGTCTTGTGCAGAGTCTAGTGCAGAGTCTTGTGCAGAGTCTAGAGTCTAGTGCAGAGTCTAGTCTAGTGCAGAGTCTAGTGCAGAGTGTGCAGAGTCTAGTGCAGAGTCTAGTGCAGAGAGTCTAGTGCAGTGCAGAGTCTAGTGCAGAGTCTTGTGCAGAGTCTAGTGCAGAGTCTAGTGCAGAGTCTTGTGCAGAGTCTAGTGCAGAGTCTAGTGTGCAGAGTGTAGTGCAGAGAGAGTCTCTTGTGCAGAGTCTGCAGAGTCTGTGCAGAGTCTAGTGTGCAGAGTGTCTTGTGCAGAGTCTTGTGCAGAGTCTAGTGCAGGGTCTAGTGCAGAGTCTAGTGCAGAGTGTAGTGCAGAGTCTTGTGCAGAGTGTAGTGCAGAGTCTAGTGCAGAGTCTAGTGCAGAGTCTAGTGCAGGGTCTAGTGCAGAGTCTAGTGCAGAGTCTAGTGCAGAGTCTAGTGCAGAGTCTAGTGCAGAGTCTAGTGCAGAGTCTAGTGCAGAGTCTAGTGCAGAGTGTAGTGCAGAGTGTAGTGCAGAGTCTAGTGCAGAGTCTAGTGCAGAGTCTAGTGCAGAGTCTAGTGCAGAGTCTAGTGCAGAGTCTAGTGCAGAGTCTAGTGCAGAGTCTAGTGCAGAGTCTTGTGCAGAGAGTCTAGTGCAGAGTCTAACGGTGAGATTGTACCAGGATTTTTATACTGCTAGAAGAGTATGGGCTAAACATTCTATAGATAAGAAATTTAAAGCAAAATTGAACAATATGAGTGTTTTATAACCCTCCCAGAGTGGGGGTCACAGAGTCAGGGTTACAGATAACCAAACAGATAACCAGAATGACCAGAACATAGCTGTTATCTTCCCTTAGTGTGATATAAGTCCACTGCTGCATGGGGAAAAAAAAACTAATATTTTGCACCTTTGTAAGAAAGTACGCAATGCATTACATTTATATATTGTCCACACAACCTTTCTTTCTCTACTGGATTATGGGGATGTGGTGTAGATGCAGATTTCAGCCTCTGCTTTGAAACCAATTGATCTGCTCTTTCTCTTGTTTTATTACAGGATATGGATTTCAAACCCATCACTGTATTCTCTCTGGAAAAGTGAATAGGCCATCACCGTCTTTTAGAACAGAACAGCACTGTATGAAATGTATCTATAAGGGACTAGTTCAAAAACTACTAGAGTACCTCACCAGCTTGTTAATCACTGATACTGGAACATTTAATACCAGATCACATGACTGCAGAAGGCTAAAAACTAGAAAAAACTGAGACAGGAAAGAGGCTTTTAGCTGTTTTGCTTCATAAAAATGGAAACAATCGCAATTTAATTATCTGGTAACAAACTTTCACTTGTTTTTAATGTTTTGTTTTTTATTTGTTTTGCATTTTAGTATTTGCGTTGTTAGTTTTTCTGCTTGTATTATATTTTAAACAGGGCACCCATGAAAAAGAGAGCCCAAGTGCTCTCATTTGGGTTCCCTGTATAAATAAAGATAGAGGAAATAAAGGAACATCAAATAAAGATGTAATACTGCAAAAATGTGATATTAAACTAGCCAAGACTTTGGAGGGCTGAAGGAGGAGTGAGGAGGGGAGAGAGCAGAGCAGGCCAAAGGGAGGCTGTACAGGGGCCACGAGCCACTGGGTCTGGGGCAAAGTTCACTCAAGTTTATTGCCCTGGATATTAAAGTTATGGTGGTTCGTGTTACTCTGGTGGTATGGATGTGTGGACCCCAGCTGGTGATAAATATAGCTTTCAGTTCTTATCTCAATGTTTATCACATACTAGTTTCATAAAACAGGACTCCTTAATCTAACCCTAATTATATTCAGAATTTGGGGAATGTTTTGCTGCCTCAATGTGATATAAAGGCTAATTTGAGAAAAATGTTCAGTGTTCATATGACCAACAAGTCAACACTGCCCCGATTCTCTGGGAGGTTTTAAACGGGATTTGTCCCTTATGGACATAGAACTTATGATGATTGGCAGCTCCATGCAGAATAACCTGAACCTGGTAACGACGGCACCCACAGCAACATCCGGAATAAGGTGAGTACAGGTCAAAAATTATGAGCATAAAAATGTAGAGAAAAAATTGATTAGCTCTGCCCACAGAATGAAATGCCCAACATTTAGGGAGTCCCTTTATGTTAATGCAAGAGAAGCTAAGTGCTAACTTAACTGACATGTCAAATATGTGTAAACCATGGTAAAATACTGGTTACACTCTTCAGTGGTTCAACATTTGATCAGTACAGTATGAAAACATCTTATTTAAATGTTCTGACCATAATTAGACTTTATAATAACACTTATTTTAGGTAAAATTAGGCAAACTGAATTTACCGTTGCCTCAGTAATAAAGCAACCATCGTTGGTTAAAAAAAAAAACATTTGCATGATCAAATTAATTAACAATCATCCTGTTTTTAATATTAATAATTTTAAAAAAAGTTTAAAAACATTTGTATGCAATTGGTTTCTGTGCACTTTATTAAAAGAAGTACAAAAACATGATCATAAATCATTCATGCATCATATTCACAAAAGGCTCAGATTTCTAGTAAATAAAGAAATAAATAAATATGTGCAGCGAATCAGTGTTCAATGTTACTTATAAAATAATACAATAATACATGATAACAGAGACAATAGTGTGGTAAAGACACTGATATGGTTCAGGTCCATGGAAGAATAATATCTTTTATAGATTATAGGTCCATGTGCTGGTCATACTCCGCATTACCTCAAAGGATACAAATAAACATGATTTGTTTCTCACCTAAATCAAAATAAAAATACTTTGAGCTTAAATAAATAGACGAACGGCAGCAGCAAAATATAAACTGATAAATTCAGTGTAACACTGAGTGTGTGATAACAATACAAAGAAATTATTTAGTTTGGGTGGTATGATACCAACAAAATAAATCCAATTATAAAAAGTAATGGTATAGTTTTATATCTGTAGTCCTCAGAGTGCAGTGTCCTCCATGTTTGTAGTTTTTGAGGTCCTCAGAGTGCTGTGTCTTCCATGGGCCCCGGCATCAGTTGCAGTACCTCCAGTCTCCTGTTGAGGGCGTCCATGAGCCTCTTCCTGGGCCCCAGAGGAATTTGCACCTCACTCAGGTCCTCCTCTGTGCACAACAGCAAGGCCTGTGGAAAAAAAACAGGTTTAGTCCTAAATTAGACCGGATCCAGCAAGTCCAGGTCCTCTCTGATGAAGTCCTTGGTTTAGAGTTAATTTAGACGTGTTTTAGTCCAGGTTTAGACCTGGTTGATGCCTGGTTCATTTCTAATCTTGTCCCTACTTTAGACCAGGTTCATTCCCTGGCTTAATCTCTAGTCTAGTCCCCTAGTTTAGTCCTGGTTCAGTCATGGTTCAGTCCCTCGTTTAGACATGTTTTATTCCTGGTATAGACTTGGTTTAGTCCTGATTTAGTACTGCTCAGTCCTGGTTCAGATTTTGTTCTTTTTTAGTCCTGGTTAAGTCCTTGGTTTAGACCAGGTTTAGTCCTGGTTTAGTCTTGGTTTAGACCTGGTTTAGACCTTGTTTAGACCTGGTTTAGACCTGGTGTATTTCCTGGTTTAGTCTTGTTTTACACCAGTTTCAGTTCCAGTTTAGTCCTGGTTTAGTTCTGGGTTATTCCTTGTTCAGTTCTGGTTCAGTCCCTGGTCGAGTCCCTGCAGTTTAGTCCTAGATTAGACCTCCTTTACTGGTGGTTTAGTTCTGGTTTAGACCTTGTTTAGACCTGTTTTAGTCCTGGTACATTCCTGGTTTAGTCCTGGTTTAGCTCTGGTTTAGTCCTGTTTTAGTCCTGTTTTAGATCTAGGTCAGTACCTCCAGGTCCAGGGCCTCTCGAATGAAAACCTGGGTGAAATCCTGAAGTCCAAGTGAGGCCATGAACACCTCTAGAGGCGATGTGAGGAACTGCTCCTGGTCGTGTTCCCAGTTTCCCTCCACAGAGACCGAGCTGAAGTCTGAGACCGAGTCCAGACTGGGGGACCGGACTAGCGGAGCGCCACCTGGAGGGGAGACAAAACTGAGGAGTGAGGAGGCTATGAATGTTAGTTTAGTTTAATGGACATGTACCTGACTTTTCCTATATTTGAGCAAAATGTTTCTTGCCCCAGTACAGATATATTGTATAATCAGCTCTTGAGGTCAAAATAAGTCTACTGTGTACTGCCAAGTTGCTGTGTATCAGTTTTGTATCATGTTTTTGCATATTTTTGGGTGGGAGCATAGGTGATGAAGATTTTTAAAATTCTAGACATTTTTTCTTCATTTTTGGTGGATTTTAATGTGTTCCAGTTGGTGACAGTGGGCTTAAATTTATATTATAAAGGGTTCTTGCACCGGTGTAAAACCATAGCTGCCCACACCTATGTCCGGCTCAAAAACAAATGTAGGCAGCAGTAGATATTTTGCTACTATAGGTATAAAACAAATGCAACTGTTTTAGATGGATATTTAGGCTGCTGTAAACACAGAAGCCCTGTGCCCAATAAAACTTGATGTATTATATTATGTTCAATATATATTAATGGGCTCTTGGGGGGCCCTAAGGGCCCTAAGCAGTTGCTTAGTCTGCTTATAGGCTGGGCCGGCCCTGGCCTGGAGAGTAGAAGGAGATCAAAGACTGTATATATAGAAATGGACATAGCTAATGTGCTAGTCGCCGTGTTCCAAACAGGAAGTGAGCACGTGTGATGCGGCTCCAATTCACTTTTTATTGAAAAAATATTGCCTCTCTGTAACTGCTGCTGTCAGGCTCGTCATTCTGACCTTAAAGAAGACATACTGTGCTTATGTCTGCTCTATAGTTAAATCTATGACACCTGTGAATCATTATGTTACAATGTTGGACAATTTAAATCACAATATTCATCTAAATTGACTTACCAAAAAAAAACCAAGGCCGTTGACTTCCGCATTAGAAAATCACATAGGATGCAAAGGGAGCGGATGTTACCATAAATCATCACAACAAACCGCAAGTTCAGCACCTGTTATGGATGGCTGCACATCACACTAGCATTTATTTTCATTTGTACCATAATGTCTACTCAGCGCTGTCGATTCTTACGTATAACACTGATTGAGAAAATAAAATTGGAGAACAAAGTAAGTACAGAGCAGTGGATATGTACTGGTTAAAACGGGGGTTGATCTGCCATATTGCGTCTTAAATATAAGCGATTAAAGATTGCTTTAAGAGTGTAAATGGTGAGTTGAAACATGTTTAAAAGCTATAAAAAAGTTTATTTTGTAGAATAGGTCTGCTTTACAATGTAGGTTTTAACCCGCTCTACATGATCCTGACATTTTTATTTTACTATTGTGTCTGTAAATCATCATTGCTAAGCGTCCACTGCCTGCTAAACCAGCAGTGTGGGCAGGACGGGGTGTCACCTCCAACAGCTTTACTCCTGACTGACTCTCGGTTGCAATGATACTCGGTCAGAATTCCAAATATGGAACTTGGCTCTAAATTCACCCGTATAACTGCTAGCCTTTGATTGGTTTCATCTGACTGGAGCAGAGTGTCACACCCGAGTGTCCACTTCTTTATACAGTCTCTAAAGGTGACTCACCCTTGTTGTGTAGCCGGCCTCCTCTCAGCTGCACGTTGGGGGCGTTCCTGGTCGGTTCGCTGCCCGCCACGCTGCTCTGGTCTTGGGCTCTGGGTCTGTAGTTCCTCCTGAAGACCATGGTCCCCAAGTCCGGGCCGGTTAAACAGAGAGTCTCTCCCCGAGTCTGCACTGACCTCTGACCCCGCAGCCTCGTACAGCCCCGGGTCGCTCATCGCCCTGGAGACACCTGTGTCACTGGTCGCCACGGAGATCGCATCCTCCCGGTCGCCCTCAGTAACGCCACGGGGATGGAACATGTGACGGATGTGTGGTCTCCCTCTGTCTCTGTGCAGAAGTACTCAGTTACATTTAGTTGTGTAACTTTTAAAGAAATGGTCAAAAATCAAATCATTAATAAATAAAATGTTGCATCCTGACAGTTACTCTTACTTGAGTAGTACTTTTCTCAAATACTTTTTAGCTCTTATTTGTGTTGTTGGACCACTGCTTTGTACTTCTACTTGAGTAATATTATTTTGAAGTTACTCTTACTTGAGTACAGTTTTTGGTTACTCTACTTACCTCAGGTCAGGTCCTCCATGCTCTCGGTATGTGGCATGTTCTCTTTCGTCTTCTCTCCTGTGTTCTCTCCTGTGTTCCCGGTACGTTCCGTGTTTGAGCAGCATGACGTCACTTCCCAGCGTGAGCCCTGACAGAGATCGCATACTTCTCCGCCCGTCCTCCGACACCTTGAAGGTGCCTCCTCCTCCTGTGTCCTGTCTCCTCCTCTCCACCTTCCTCTGTAGCCGAGCTTTGCCTTTGGTTGACTGCAGCGTGGCCTGAGGAGCAGAGCAGAGTTATGTCAGGGCTGGACTGTAGGGGGTGCTGTTTTAGATCTGCTGACAGTGATATGTTGAATGTACCAGATACTTTTTCCTGAGAAGCCCGAACCTCACAGAGTATGATGGACTCAAATTCCATCGTAGAATTGTGACCTGCCCTCTAGCTTAATTTGAACTACAGGTTTTAAAAACCTACTGCTGTCCAACAAACTAGTTAAAGGCAGATACCAAAATATCAATACTGGTATTTGTGATACTTTCTGTAGTATTACTTCGTATCTGAAACAAAACCAAATATATATTACTTCTCCTCTGACCTGTGAATATGTGACATTGTTATTCCCGCTGTATCCTCGGAGCATGCTGCCGGATCCGTAACTGCCTGATCCGTAACTGCTCAGACTCACGGCGTCCATGTTTTCCATCATGGCCGCCTCCTTCATGAACTTCCTCTCCATCTTCTCGCGGTGTTTCCTCTGCATCTTGGCACAGTCCTTGATCCTCCTCTCGGCCGCTCTGAACGCTCGCTCCTTCAGTTTTGACACTAGTTTGGGGTTGAGCGTGATTTGTTTCGCCGCCACTGCGTCCAGGAAGCGCACGCAGTCCATGTGGGAGTGGGCGGCGGCCATGTCCAGTGGCGTGTGGTAGTCATTGTCCAAGCACCAGATGTTAGCGCCGAATGCTACGAGGAAGGACAGGCACTGCTTATGACCGTTAGCAGCAGTGAGATGCAGAGGAGAGTTACCCCAGAGGTCGCACTTATCCGGGTCACCACTAGGGGAGGAAAAGAGAGGTTAGTATGACCTGAGAGGAGAAGAGCCAGAGGAGCAGAGACAGAGGAGCAGAGCCAGAGGAGGAGAGACAGAGGAGCAGAGACAGAGGAGCAGAGCCAGAGGAGGAGAGACAGAGGAGCAGAGACAGAGGAGCAGAGACAGAGGAGCAGAGACAGAGGAGAAGAGCCAGAGGAGCAGACATGATACTTTTTGCGCAATGCTTGAACCTCAACTAAGACATTTACAGGCACATTTCAGATTCTGTAAAAATATGATCTGAATAATTGAAATCAGTAAAATCTAAAAAATAAGCAAGATATGGAAAAGACGGTTTCACCTTTAACTGATGTAAAAAACATAAAGACAACTGTTTGTGTCAGGTCTGCATCACTGCTGTGAGCAAACAAAGCTGCGGACGCACAGGGAGGGCATGTGGCACACACAGAGACATAGGAGGATGGCAGGGCATCTGACACACGGGGATATAGGAGGATATAGGGTATCTGATGTGGTTAAAGTTCACTGACCTTTCTCTGTTTAACTGAGCGTTACTCATTGACCTACAGGAGGACTTTAAATATGAGCTCAGCTTAAACAGGCTCAGTAACACTGATGTCAGCCGCACAGGGATGTGTTCTACATCTGAACCACTTGAACTGCCACAAACATGTCTGAAGAACTGCTCCACCAACTCCCAACAATAACCCAACAATAATGCACAAAACACATTATGACCAACTAACACTTTGCAGCTGATGTTATCAACATTCCCCGGGTGTGTGTTGTAAACTGAAGGCACTGCTCTGTCTGAAGCTCTATTAGACTTGAATCTGAGCTTTATTTTAACACATCTGACCATAAAGAACTGACTTAGCTGGATATACAACAGGTGAGCTGATGTGTGCTGTTAAACAAGTCCCTTTCAGATCACATTACGGTCACAAGCTAGTTTTTCAGCTAGTCACTCTCACCTTCTGAAAATCACCTAAACAGAACCATGAACGCTCATATTGATCACAGGCTCCTGAAAATGTACTGTTTAAATCCATTTTGTATTTTTTCTACCATTTGTATTTTTTGTTCTTTGCTAATGTGTGCATTGTGTCACCATGGTAAATTCTGAACAATCCTCCTTGGAGACACATGTTAACACCTCCAACATGATGGTGCAAAGTTTCAATACATGCTTCTAAAACTGTGGTACAGGTCCCTGTCCTGCAAGCGTCATTCACATTTTGACCTATGGGTATCAGCTTCCTTTTATATGCAGCCTTTTGATGTCTTTTCATCATGTAACATATATAATATTAATCGCTATATATCGCATATATAATGTTAATCGCTATGGCAACCATCCTATGTTTTCATCGTTCTGAAACCTATGAATTGTTGACTGATTATAAGAAGACAAGATGAATATTTCTAATCTATAACCTAACTTTAAACCTAGCTTGGTCCTGGTTAAGTTCTGGTTTAGTCCTGGTTTGGTCTTAATTCAGACCTGGTTTAGTCCATTTATACCTGGTTAAGGCCTAGTTTAGACCTGGTTGAGACCTGTTGAGACCTGGTTTAGTCCTGGTTTAGTCCTGGTTTAGCGCTGATTTAGTCCTGGTTTAGACCTGGTTGAGATCTGTTAAGACCTGGATGAGACATGGTTTAGTCCTGGTTTAATCCTGGTTTAATCCTGGTTTAGCTCTGATTTAATCCCACTTTAGACCCAGTTGAGAACTGGTTTAGTCCCAGATTAAACCTGTTTAAGACCTGGTTTGGTCCTGGTTTAGTCCTGGTTTAGCACTGGTTTAGCACTGGTTTAGTCCCAGTTTAGAACTGATTAAGACCTGGTTAAGACCTGGTTTAGACATGGTTTAGTCCCGGTTGAGACCTGGTTTAGTCCCTGTTTAAAACTGGTTAAGACCTGGTTTGGTCCTGGTTTAGTCCTGGTTTAGTCCCAGTTTAGACCCAGTCTGAGACCTGGTTTAGTCCTGGTTGAGACCTGGGTTAGTCCCTGTTTAAACCTGGTTTAGACCTGGTTTAGATATAAACTGATATAAACATCATCAGAGTATGTCACTATCACATCGGTACAGTTTGAACATCGGTTGTAATTATCGTGCCAGGCCGATATAAAAGTCGTATAATCATAAATAACCCCGGGTCCCAGGACTCACCCGCGGGACACGATGAGCTTGAGCGCCGCCATGTTGCCGTGGTAAGCGGCCCACAGCGCCGGGGTCATGCCGTCCTCGTCCGCCGCGTTCAGCTCCGCGCGGCCGCCCTCCCGCAGCACCTCCAAGAAACCGTCCCGGGCCGCGCGGTGGTACCGGTCCGACGGGTCCGACATGGCTCCTGAGGGGCATGGGACTCCGGGGAGACGGCAGCCCGAGGGCAGGAGGTTTTAAGCGGGCGGAGAGCGGAGAGGAGACGGGACAGGTGAGTGTTGGAGCTGTTACCTGGAGACGGACACGCGGAGAGAGGGGAGGAGAGAGAGAAGGAGGGAGAAGAGGGAGAGGGAGGGAGAAGAGAAAGAGGGACGAGAGTGAGAGGGAGGAGAGAGAGAAGGAAGGAGGAGAGGGAGAGGGAGGGAGAAGAGAACGATGGAGGAGAGATAGATAGAGAGAGAGGGAGGAAGGGAGGAGAGGGAGGAGAGGGAGGAGGAGAGAGGAGGAGGGAGGGAGGAGAGAGGGAAAAGGAAGGGAAGAGAGAGAGAGAGAGCAGGAGGAGAGAGAGAGGGAGGAGGGAGAGACGGGGGGAGGAGAGAGAGGAGAGGAGGAGAGGATGGGAGAGAGAGGAGAGGAGGAGAGAGGAGAGAGAGGGGGAGGGCGCGAGAGAGAGAGAGAGATGGAGGGAGAGGGGCGGAGAGACACAGCAGAGTCAAAGGAGAGAGAGAGTAAATATATGTTATGTTGTATGTTATGTTAAATCAGTGTTCCTCAAACTGTGGTCCAGCTCCTTCAGTTGGTACTTGGACAGGTTTTCACTTTGCCTCATTTACAGTTCATGTGATCCACTTTTTTGTCTTCCTTTGGACATATCCTGTTAGAACTACAGTGGAAATGGTGTAATTCACTTTTAGACCTGGTTATTTCTATGTGACCACTTACACTTACACTCGAACACAACTCAAAGTTCACTTTAAAGCGCTTAATAAGGTAATGTCACTAAACTAAAGTGATATTTGTAATGTTATTTGTCGCTGTTACTGCCAAAAGTCTTGAGTGTAATACCTCAGTCGTCCAGCAGATGGAAATATTGCGTCACGTTCATCTTTACTTGACGTCATTCTGAGTAGTTTTATAATCGGAGGAAACCAGAACTGAAATATTTCCTTTATGAAAACATGGGAGTAATAATAATAATAATGCTTTGACGTAAATCAGCTTTGACATAATTTTTTGGGGATTTACAAGAATTCTTCTAGGCCAGACCTTAATTTTTTTTTTTTTTAGTTCCTCTAGACCAGATATACCAGATATCCCAGATATATACACACACACACACACACACACACACACACACACACACACACACACACACACACACACACACACACACACACACACACACACACATATATCTATATCTATCTATCTATCTATCTATCTATCTATCTATATATATACTATATATCTATATCTATATATATATATATATCAATATATCTACATATCTATATCTATCTATCTATCTATCTATCTATCTATCTATCTATCTATCTATCTATCTATCTATATATATATATATATATATATATATATATATATATATATATATATATATATATATATATCTATATATATATATATAATATCTATATATATATATATATATATATATATATATATATATAATTCACACACACTATATACATATATGTACATGCTACCACTACTACTACAGTGGCAGTGTGACAGTGGTAGAGTAGTCCCCCACCAAGGTTGTGGACAAGTTGTTGTCTAAGGTTTGAATTCTGCTTTGACTTGAGTTGTGGTGTGGTTGTGTCCTTAGGCAAGACACTTCCCCCACATTGTCTAGTACGAAAGTGGCGTGTGTGCAGATTGGTACTCTCGCTTCTGTCAGTCCCAGGGCATGTGTGGCTACATTATTGTACCACAACTGGGGAGTGTGGAGTGAATGAAGAATGACACAGTGCAGCTTTGAGAGGTTTTGACAAGTCAAGGAATTATAATTATTAGGCTATTTCCACCACTATTACTACTACTAACTCTATGCCATGTCTCTCTCCCCTCTCTTTCTCTCCCTCCCTCACCTTCCCCCTCCCCCTCTCCCTTCCCCAACCCTTCATCCCTTCATCCCTCTCTCTCTCCCTCTCTACCCCGTCACCCCCCCTCTCTCTCTCTCTCTCCTCCCTCCCCCCTCTTCCCTCTCCCCTCCCTTCCCAACTCCTTCATCCCTCCCTCTCTCTCTCCCTCTCTCTAACCCCCCCCTCTCTCCCTCCCTCTCTTCCTCTCCCTTCCCCAACTCTCTTCATCCCTCCCTCTCTCTCTCCCTCTCTCTACCCCCCCCTCTCTCCCTCCCCTCTCTCTTCCTCTCCCTTCCCCAACTCCTTCATCCCTCCCTCTCTCTCTCCCCCTCTCTACCCCCCCTCTCCCTCTCTCTCTCCCTCTCTACCCCCCCCCCCTCTCCCCTCCCTCTCTTCCTCCTCCCTTCCCCAACTCCTTCATCCCTCCCTCTCTCTCTCCCTCTCTACCCCCCTCTCCCTCTCCTCTCTCTCTCTCTCCCCCTCTACCCCCCCCCCCCCCCTCCCCTCTCCCTCCCTCTCTCCCTCTCCCTTCCCCAACCCCTTCATCCCTCCCTCTCTCTCTCCCTCTCTACCCCCCTCCCTCTCTCTCCCTCTATCCTCCCCCGACCCCCTCATCCCTCCCCCTCTCTCTTTCTCTGACCTGGGGCATGTGCACTTCCTGCAGGAAACAGAGGAAGTGACATCACACTGTGGTTAAAGTGTTTGAAGTAATCAACCAATCAGAGCCAATGAGGCGACGTAGATCCGCATGACCTCACCGTGCCGTAGGGGGCGCTCTGGGCAGACGGAGGGGGTTGGAGGAGATGATGGACGATAAAGTGAAACATCTGCATCAGAATGTCTTTGAGCGCGTAAGACCAACGTAACTCCAGGGCAAAATGAACCAGGTTTAGACAATTCTGAGTCTGTGGAGCAGCTAAAAACAACATACAGGTTAAACGTCACTACACCACCTACAACTGAAGCAGCCTCTGGTTTAGACTTAGTTTAGACCGGGTTTAGACCTGGTTTAGACTTAGTTTAGACCGGGTTTAGACCTGGTTTAGACCTGGTTAAGACCTGGTTTAGCCTTAGTTTAGACCGGGTTTAGACCTGGTTCGGACTTAGTTTAAACCGGGTTTAGACCTGGTTTAGATTTAGTTTAGACCTGGTTTAGATCTGGTTTAGACCGGGTTTAGACCTGGTTTAGACTTAGTTTAGACTGAGTTTAGACCAGGTTTAGACCTGGTTTAGACCTGGTTAAGGCCTGGTTTAGCCTTAGTTTAGACCGGGTTTAGACCTGGTAAAGACCTGGTTTAGTCCTGGTTTAGACCTCCTTTAGACTTAGTTTAGACCTGGTTCAGACCTGGTTTAGACCTGGTTTAGTTCTGGTTTAGACCTGGTTTAAACCTGGTTTAAACCTGGTTTAGACCTGGTTTAGACCTGGTTTAGACCTGCTTTAGACCTGCTTTAGACTTAGTTTAGACCTTGTTTAGACCTGGTTTAGACCTGGTTTAGGCCTAGTTTAGACTTAGTTTAGACCTGTTTCAGACCTGATTTAGACCTGCTTCAGACCTGGTTTAGACTTATTTTAGACCTAGTTTAGACCTGGTTTAGTCCTGGTTTAGACTTATTTTAGACCTGGTTTAGACCTGGTTTAGACCTGCTTTAGACTTAGTTTAGACTTAGTTTAGACCTTGTTTAGACCTGGTTTAGACCTGGTTTAGACCTGGTTTAGGCCTAGTTTAGACTTAGTTTAGACCTGTTTCAGACCTGGTTTAGACCTGCTTCAGACCTGGTTTAGACTTATTTTAGACCTGGTTTAGACCTGGTTTAGTCCTGGTCAGGCATACAGTCACATTTGTACAAGTTAAAGGTGCCTTGTCACTCACAACTAAAGGAGTCTGGTTTAGACCTGGTTTACTTCTGGTTTAGACCTGGTTTACTTCTGGTTTAGACCTGGTTTAGTTCTGGTTTAGACCTGGTTTAGTTCTGGTTTAGACCTGGTTTAGTTCTGGTTCAGACCTGGTTCTGGTTTAGATCATTTCTGCCATCACTTCGGTGCTAGTTAAAGGTGGACTATGTCAAAAAAAAAAAAAAAAAAAAAAAAACAACAGCAAAAAAAACACAACCCTTTAATGGCCATACTGTGGAACATTCAAAGCAAAGCAATGACATGTCCATGGAGACTCTCCACCAGAAAAGTTACATAGTCCATCTTTAAAGCCTCACTGCGGAAAATTTCATCACATTAGAGCAGGGTTACAAAGGGGATAGGCAGTCTTCTGGGCATATACAGGGGGAAAGAGGGGCCTTGTGTGTGTCTGTGTCTGTGTGTGTGTGTGTGTGTGTGTGTGTGTGTGTGTGTGTGTGTGTGTGCGTGTCTGTGTACGTGTGTGTCTGTGTGTGGGGGCCACTTTAAGCGAGCATTTAGGACACAAGCGTTCCTAAGCGACTAGCACTTAGGAACACTTAGAAACACTTAGAGACGTGTGAGGAGCAGAGGCAAAGGTGAGGTCATCCAAATAAGCTCCATCTCCTAAACACTGACCAATCACTGACCATGAATCACTGTTTAAAGCCGCACTGTGTAACTTTTATGGCGGAAAGCCAGCCACCCGTTTCCATTAAACATATCTGCTGCCATGGAGACAATCAGGAGGCAAGTTAGGGGTCAGATCTGTGGAAAAGTGACCCCTGCTCACAGTAAGAATGCACGTTTTTAAGGAAATGTTTGATCATTATGAAACATGTGGCTGTAATATAATAAATGCAAGATGTTTAATGCCATGCTATGGAACATTCCACTAAGCAATATCATCTCCATCCCACAAAAGTTACATAGTGCTGCTTTAATCTCGCAGCCCTTCTGAACATGTCCAGTTGCTGAGTTTTAATCAAGTTTGGCACAGTCCGATTTTGTTCAGTTAAAAAAATATGTAAAATAAATACTGTATTTTCCAGAGTATAAGTCCCACCAGCCAAAAAAATTTATAATAATGAAGAAAAAAAACCCCATATATTTCACATATAAATTGCATCTGAGTATAAGTCGCACACCCCGCCAAAAAAGTAAAAAAAAAAGTGGGACTTATAGTTCGGAAAACATTGTAAATAAAAAAAAAAAAGATTTAAAGGTTCTCTATTATGCAAAATTGACTTCTTTTGTTACTTCATCAAAATCATGCCTGGCTTTGTGTTTTGTTTCATTCACACATATCTAAGTAAACTTTTATTATTTAGCCTGTCTATATCTCTAAAGCTCAAAATGCTCTCTTCCACCTTGTGATGTCATGCAGTGGTTGTTTTCAAGTTAATAGCTCCTTTTACCTTTGGTTAAGTAGAGATTGGAAATTTCAGGGCTATTATTAATTATCTAAATGATTCTAATGAAGGTGAATCGAGTTTAAAACCACAGTGAAGCACTTCCTGTATTACCACATGACATCACAAGGTGGAACAGAGTGTTTTCAGTTTGAGAGAAGAACCAAACTTGCAGAGTTTGTGTGTTAAACATGTGTGAATGAAACAAAACAAAACTCCAGGTCTGTACGGGATGAGGAAAGGACTTTTTTTAAGATAGATCAGAAAATAGCCTAATTTGGGCCATTTAATTAATAATATAGTCACATTACAACAACAGCATCGCCCAGTGTTTGATACAGAAACCCAGTGTTTAACCCAGAAACAGCAGAGGAAACAAAGTAGGTGATGGAGAAATGTTTTTCACCTTCGGAAAATTGCACTCTCTGTCCACGCAGCCTGTGTCCACCGGAGGGCAATGTCGTGTGAGACGTGTGTGTGGTCCAGTTGCATGAGACGCTCCAGTTTACATTTCTGTGACGTGACCCAAGATTTCCACCACAAACAGAAGCTGCCTGCAATACGATTACAGGGAAATACGGAAAAATGCAAGAAATATGCAAAATAATGGAGGGAAATCAAAGGAAATGTGGAATTTGATCTGGAAAAATACAAATATTCTCGGAAAGAGTGAGAGGAGGGGCGGGTGTTTGTGAGGGCAGAGGAGCTTAAAGACGGGGTATTAACTGCAAACACGTAACATATTTAGATCACCATGTTACCATTTAGGATTTTTTTGAAATGCTATAATCACCCAAAACAGTGTATTAGCATGCCCCCGATTTGCTCCCCGCGCTAAGCTACTCCCCCTTCAGAGTGACACAACACAACGTGCATCCCACTAATGAAGATGCTGCCGACCGCAAGTTTGTGAAGTTGTTGTGTACAGTTTTATATCATGCCATCCATCCATTTTTTCCACTTATCCGGGGGCAGGCCAGGGCAGCAGTCTAAGCAGGGACTCCCAGACTTCCCTCACCCCAGACATGTCCTCCAGCTCCTCCAGTAGGACCCCAAGGTGTTTCCCAGGCCCCGGGACCTAATCCCTCCCGCGTGGGGTCTACCCCGGAGCCTCCTCCCGGTGGGACATGCCCGGTATATTTTTGGAGAATTGTATATGTTGGTGCATAGGTGAGGTAGGTTGGTGGGCGGAGCATTGTACAGGGTCATACTGCTAACTGTGAGGAGGGTTCGAAAAGGGCCCGGGAGGGATCGCTAAAATACTCAAACATGTATAAGTGACATCTAAAACTTCAGCTATAACAGGGTAGAAAGCTCCAAAAAAAAACTGTTTTGTATAATACCCCCTCTTTAAACTGGGCTGTGGGGGAAAAGGTGAAATTATGATTCAAACTAAATATTTTGGTAGAAACATCTGGGGCAGAAAATAACATGAGTGTCCAAATCAGGAATTTCAGATCAATAGATTATAATTCAAAAGGGGAAAACAGCTTTATATAGAAATGTGTAGTCTGCATTTGACCCATCCTTCAATGTCTTTGGGTTTAGCCTGCATTTGACCCATCCAGTGTCTCTGGAGCAGTGGACTCGATGTGGTTAGGATCCTGGTCAGGAGTACCTAGCTGGAGTATTATTATTGTGCTTGTTTTAGGAGTGCTGTTTTGTATGGCTCTTCTGGGTGACTCTTGGGTGCTACATTTGGGTGGCTGGTTGCTGGTTTGGGTGAGTTTTGGGTGAGGTGTTCAGGCGTAACCGGGTGCTGGGTGACAATGAGACTGGGTTTTGTGTGCCACATTTAGGTGATGGCTGATGGGTGCTGGTTTGGGTGTGGTTTTGGTTGCTGGTGGGTGAGGGATGCTGTTTTGGGTGCCACATGTGCGTGTGACTGGGAGCAGTTTTGGATGGGTGTTTTGGGTAATGGGTGTTGTTTTTGGTGAGTTTTGGGTGCCGGGTGGAGGTTTGGGTGGCGTACGTGGGTCACTGGGTGCTGGTTTAGGTGAGTTTTGGTGGATGTTGTTAAGTGCTGTTTTGGGTAAGGAGTGAGGGAGGTCTGGGTGGAGAGATGCTGTTTTTGGTGCCACATGTCTCCAACTAAGTGCTGGTTTGGGGCGAGGCTTGGGTGAGGAGTGAATGAATTTTTGGTCATTTTTGGGTGAGGTGTGGGTGCTGTTTTGGATGGGACTTTGGGTGATGGGTGCTGGGTGTGTGTTTTTTGTGGAACTTGTGTGAAACAGGGAGCTAGTTTGGGTAAGTTTTGGTGCGGGGGGCTGATGGGCGTGTTAGTGGTACACGTGCGGGAGTTTCACGTGTCTAGTTTTTTTTTTAAAGTCACAGTTTGACCCACAGCCTCAGGTCAGAATTCAAACTCTGCATTTACACTCAAACAGACAGAGAGACCATTGATCCGGGTCAGACCAGAAGTCCAGACCAGAGTTTAGACTCAGGACTCCACTGTCTAAAGAGCCACATGCAGCTTTTTAAAACCTCTTTGCAGTTTGGGTGACAATAAAATAAGTTTAGAAAACATAAAAATCTACTAGGCTATTATTTATTAAACAGTGCGACATATTTTGATCACCGTGTTGCCTTCTATTGTTTTGAAATTGCTATATTCGCCCAAAACAATGCATTAAGTTAGTTCAAAATGATTCTGTTTAGCTCTGCATATGACTGACCGTTTTTTATTCTGCACTTTTCTCTTTATGATGATGATGTATGTTTTGATTTGTTATATTGTGATTTTAATGTCTTTCTTATTCTGTAAAGCACTTCGAATTACTTTGTGTATAAATTGTGCTATACAAAAAATCTTGCCTTGCCATAGTTTTGACGCTCTGAGTGTCCCCTCCCTTTGCTCCCCACGCTAAGTCACTTCCCCTTCAGAGTGACATCACAACAACACAATCATGCATCCCACTAATGAAACTACTGCACATCACGTCAGGTTTGTCAGGTTTCTGTGTACAGTTTTGTATCATGTTTTTGTATATTTATGGAGAATTGTCGTGTGGGAGCATGGGTGACGTAGGCTTCTGAGCATTGCACTGAATCTTACAGCTAACTGGAAGGAGGGTCTGAACTGGATCCGAGAGAGATCGCGAAAATACTCAAACATGCATGACATTTGAAATCTCTTCAGGCTTTTGATGAAAGAACAGTGTTATAACATGGTAGAAAGCTCAGAAAAATTGATTTTTGCATAATAACCCTTTTTTAACTTTGTATTTTACATACGTAGGATTTTTTTTTTTTTTGTTAGCACAGAAACTCAGTCCAGAGAATATGTCCAATATTTAAAGCCATTCAAAAGTTTGTCCTTTTTACTGTGGTGCTGTAGTTCAGTTCAAAGCTCCTTCTCAGGTTTCAGAGGAAGTCCAAGATTGGTAAGAAAAGACACAGTTTAGACCAAATACAGTCAAAACCAAAGACACTCTCTAGATCAAGGACAGTTTAGACCAAACACAGTCTCTAGATAAAACATAGTCTCTAGATGAAACATAGTCTCTAGACTAGACCAAGCACAGTCTCTCGACCAAACGCAGTCTAGACTAAAAACAGTCTACACCAAAGACAATCCAGACCAAAGACAGTCTCTAGACCAAAGATAGTCTAGACCAGACATGGGCAAACTACGGCCCGAGGGCCACACACAGCCCTTAGGGCAGTGGTTCTTAAACTGGGTTCGATCGAACCCTCGGGGTTCGGTGAGTCAGTCTCAGGGGTTTGGCGGAAGTCAAGACACGCACCTGACTCATATGATTCGTGATGAGACGCTTGTCCATCACTGGCTGCAGGTGATCACGCTGTACCAATCTGTGCTGTAGAGAATTTAGTGACTCAGTAGTCAACGTGTGACTGTTGTGATGGTTTGTCGTGTGATTTCTTTCTTAACTCTATAGTGTCAGATTCTCTCACTGCCATTAGACTTGAGGACTACGAGCGTCTCCAGACGCCGTGTCCCAGTTCGACAAATGCACCCTTCAATGTGCCAATCGAAGTACTTCGACCCGCACTTTGGATAGTACATCGAAAGGCACATTTGTCGAGTTGACACCGTGTCTCAATTCGCCAAATGCACCGCTCGATGTGCTGTTCTCACGACATCAGACAAGGAACAGACTTTGCTGTGAAAATGACATGAGAATGGCACAAGGTGAAGCCGCATTTCTGAACTAGTCTCAAAGGCAACAGCAGAAGTCACACTGATTTGCAGTAAATATTCATTATTGTTGTAGCCTGATGGAAATTAGGTGGTGGGTGTGTGTTAAAATGTTAAAAATAATAAATAGCATAAATACAATAAGTTCATTATTAGAATACATAAGGTTGAAAATTAAAATCATTTTAGTGTAGTAGTATTAAAAAAGGTCATGTCTTTGTGAAAAGGTTTGTATGTAATTTGTTGTGAGTTCGTGTATTGTATTGTTCTTTGAACACAGTGATGTTAATGCACAGTTCATTTTGTGCACCAGTAAAACATACCTATGTCTTGAATTTGAAAAAAAATCATATTTTATTTTTCAATAAAGAAGGGTTCAGCGAAAACTGGTGGAGTTCAGTACCTCCAACAAGGTTAAGAACCACTGCCTTAGGGCTTATTAATCCTGCCCGCCGAATGTGCCAACTTATATTATAATAGGTAATGGTAAACCTTGTTCAAAGTTTTTGTGCTGTGTTTATTTAACTGAAATGTAAGAAATGAATTATTAATCTTAATTAATGCTTCTGGAAAACAGATTGTACAATGAGCCTTGCATATTCATGCCTTGCTACATGTTACAGGCCAAATCTCTAATGTCATATATATATACATATATATCTTGGCCTGGCCCCTCTGTCAAATTTTAGAACTAACTTCTAGACCAAAACGCAATCTCTAGACCAAACGCAGTCTCTAGACCAAACACAGACTCTAGACCAAACGCAGTCTCTAGACCAAAGAAAGTCTCTAGACCAAAGACAGTCTCTAGACCAATCGCAGTCTCTAGACCAATCGCAGTCTCTAGACCAAAGACAGTCTAGATCAAAGACAATCTAGAACAAAGACAGTCTCTAGACCAGATCACAAACTAATATTTGGGTCTATATCAGGGCGGGGTTATAATTCTGACCTGACCTCTGCCCCTAAATCACTCTGTTCTTTTATTCACAAAACCACTTCCTGAAACAGTCCACTCACTTCCTCCTAAATCTGCACCAATCAGAGCTCGGTCGGCCAGTTCTCAGCCAATCAGAACATGGGAGGGGGCTGCTCTGGTCCAATCATGTAGAGTGATGTAATCAGACTTCCCGCTTGGAGCTGAAAGTGTCGCTCACATCAGATATAGCACTTCCTGTGAAACAAAGACCGACTTCCTGTCCCGCCCTCTGGTTTTATCACACTTTTATTTTATTTTAAAATGTTTATGAGTCGATAAAGTCAGAGGAGGAGCTGTTTAAACACAGCAAAGGAGAGTTTTATGTTTGTATATTGTGCAGTATACAGGCCTTATTAGGCTTCCTTTATATAAACTTACATAGTTGTGTTTCAGATGACATCACAACGTTCTATAGGCCAATCGTATTTAATACAGATGGGGGCAGATAAAATGAATATTGTTCAAATGTTTTCTGTTGTAATACACTGAGTTCTTTGAAGCTGTAGTTCTTTAGTTTTCTAACAGCTTCTTTAACATCAGAAAGGAGAAGTGAGTGAGTTAGCTCAAGAGTTTTTGGTATTTATATGTAAAACTCATGATTCACAGTTTTTGCATGAACTGTTCCTGCAGGTGTAGTCTTGTGAATGTAGCTGATGTCAGATACACAGATACAGAATGATTTTGAGAACTTTTGCCACGCCACCTTTTTAGTTGACCAATAAATTGGCAGGGCATGTCTTTAGTTCAACAAGGATTTATTTAGTCAGCTACAAACCTAGAGTTCTTGGGTCTAGTCACTAATAGAAATTATCAGGTTCAACATTTGTGCATTTACCTTTTGTACTGTATATAATAACTACCAATGTGTCAAAACAAAAGCTGCTGGAGGTGTAAGAACAGATGTACACTGTGGTGAGTGTGGTTTGAGTCTATCCAGTCTGTGGACTTTGAAAACCCAGAGGAGCCCCACTTGATGACATCATCAGATATAACAGATTTGTGAGCTGTGCAGAGGGATACTAAGTAGACTAATGTGCAGGACTACTGAAACGTGTGAATGAAACAAACACAACTCCAGGGATGTTTCTGAGAAGGACACTACATTAGAACAAGGTAAAAGTCACATTGCAGGACATTTCATCATATTACGGGTCTTTTTAAAGAGGGGGTATTCTGCAAAATATATATTTTTTTTTTAGCTTTCTACCATGTAATAATGCTGTTCCCTCATCAAAAACATGCCTGAAGAGGTTTTAGATGTCATTAATGTTTGAACCCTGTTTGAACCCTCCTTACAGATAACAATACAAGACTCCGCCCACAATCCTACTTCACACATGCTCCCATACGACAGTTCTCCATAAATATACAAAAGCAAAATACAAAACGATACACAACTTGACAAATCTGATGTGATGTGCAGTGGTTTCATTAGCAGGATACACGTTGATTGTGTTGTGATGAACCTTAGTGCAAAGAACACGGGGAGGGGAGACTCAGAGCATCAAAAACTAAAGTGAAACTTATAAAACATGTTAATATATTGTTTTCGGCCAATATATTTCAAAACAATAAAAGGTAACACGATGATCTGTCTTAATACCCCATAGAAGTAAAATACCCCCTTCCTCTTAGAAATAAGTGTATTTACTCTGCTCTCTCCTGCCCCTATAGCGACTGTGGTGTAGTGCAGAAGAGACAAGATCAGATTTACTGTAAACACAAAGCCACTGTTTCCACTCACTCTCCACACATGCTTGTCTGTATGTGTGCTCTGTGAGAGCCATGCGGCAAGATTAATCTCAAATGAATCAAAATGACAATTTGAATCAACGTCATTAGCAAATCACTAAGGCTGCAGTTTCTGAGGTAGCATAAACAGCAAAATCTCCAGTCTCATTCTGCATAAAAACTGCTAACCCTGCAGTTTAGATCTGTTCAAATAGATTCTGAAATGTCCCTGTGTGTCAGATGCCCTCCCTGTGTGTCAGATGCCCTCCCTGTGTGTCAGATGCCCTCATTGTGTCTCTATGGGATCTTTTTCTGCACAAAAACTGCTAAACCTATAGTTTAAATCCCTACAAACATGTTCTGATTACAGTTTTTTTGTGTGAATTCTTCTGAACATGTTGAAAATGTGACCTTTGAACAGAATCAAATTATTAAAACATACCGTAAATCACAAATCAATTGCAATCCATATATGAAAAATCACAATTAGATCTTTTTCCCAAATTGTTTAGCTTTTGTTGACCATTTGAAACTTTTCCATTGACAAATCCAGTCGGAAATAGCTCACTACAGTTTAAGAACCAACATGGAGGTCGTAAATCTGGAGCTCGTTCTGGTGATCGAACGTGACATGGAAAATATGAGCCTACTTTATATGAGCTGGACCGAAGTTTGGCCCGAGACAAACATCCAAAGGCTTTTATAGATCATTTTATTTAATATCGGAAGGACTTTTGGGTCTGAGGTGAGCAGTCGGACAGGTTTGGTGAGACAGTCTACATCTTTACAGAACAGGCATCAGGTTTAGTCTTAGAGAAGAGGCATTGGGTTTAGTTCTATAAATCACATCAATAACGAGTGTTTAAATGGCTCACACCAGTTTAACCAATAAATAAAAATAAGAGCAATAAGTCAGCTCTGATCCAACAGCACCTCAACGATTCACAGTTCAAAACTAGGATTAAACCAGGTCTGAACCAGGACTAAACCAGGACTAATCCAGGTCTGAAACAGGTCTAAACCAGGACTAAACCAGGTCTGAACCAGGACTAAACCAGGACTAATCCAGGTCTGAAACAGGTCTAAACCAGGACTAAACCAGGTCTGAACCAGGACTAAACCAGGTCTTAACCAGGACGAAACCATGACT
This sequence comes from Periophthalmus modestus, assembly GCA_019594935.1. Classification (NCBI taxonomy): domain Eukaryota; kingdom Metazoa; phylum Chordata; class Actinopteri; order Gobiiformes; family Gobiidae; genus Periophthalmus; species Periophthalmus modestus. The sequence continues at coordinate 19,499,994 of JAIEZT010000304.1, forward strand.
AATCCAGGTCTGAAACAGGTCTAAACCAGGACTAAACCAGGTCTGAACCAGGACTAAACCAGGACTAATCTAGGTCTGAAACAGGTCTAAACCAGGACTAAACCAGGTCTGAACCAGGACTAAACTAGGATTAAACCAGGTCTGAACCAGGACTAAACCAGGATTTATCCAGGTCTGAGACAGGTCTAAACCGGGACTAGACCAGGACTAAACCAGGGCTAAACTGGGATTAAAACAGGACTAAACCAGGTCTGAAACAAGTCTAAACCAACACTAAGGACTTGCGCAGAGAACTTCAAACAGAGCCAGAGGAACAGAGCTAGACAATAAAGTTAACAACAGCTAGCAGGCTAACAGTGCACTTCTGGATTTTCTTTATAATTAGATGCACGCAGTACACAGTGGACTTATTATGACCTCAAGAGCTGCTTATACTGTATATCTGTACTTGAGCAAGACAGATCTTGCTCAAATTAATTTAAAACATTTGGTAAAGGGCCTTTAAACCTGTCTGTAAATAGGGGGGTATTTTACTTCTACGGGCTATTAACTGCTAACACATAACATATTTAGATCACCATGTCACATTTCATTGTTTAGAGAATGTTATATTCGACCAAAACAACATATGAACATAAAGTACTGCACATCACATCAGGTTTGTGAAGTTGTAGAGAACAGTTTTGTATAATGTTTTTTGGACAATTGTCGTGTGGAAGCATGGCATATGATGACGTATGCTTGGGGGCAGAGCCTTGTACATTGCTAAGTGTAAAGACGGTTCAAATAGGGCCTGGGAGAGATCACTAAAATACTCAAAGAAGCATGACATCTAAAACCTCTTCAGGGATGTTTTTGATGAACAACATTATAACATGGTAGAAAGCCAAAAAAATCGATTTTGCATAATACTCCCTCTTTAAATATTGAGGCGTTTGGAGTCGACAGTGGAAAAAGTGAAGCTCGGAAACTATGACAGGTGAAACTGGACTGGACCCCAAAGGTTTACTCACAGAACAGGCATCAGGTTTAGTCTACAGAACAGGCATCAGGTTTAGTTTTACCAGTTTAAGGCAAGAAATAAAAATAAGAACAATAAACTCTGATCCACATCTGACCCAACACCTCAAAGATTCTGTTTGTACCAGAACCAAAACTAAACCAGAACTAAACCAGGACTTAACCAGAACTACACCAGGACTACACCAGGACTACACCAGGACTACACCAGAACTAGACCAGAACTAAACCAGAACTAAACCAGGATTAAACCAGGATCACACCAGAACTAAACCAGGACTAAACCAGGATCACACCAGAACTAAACCAGGACTAAACCAGGACTAAACCAGAACTAGACCAGAACTAAACCAGAACTAAACCAGAACTAAACCAGGACTAAACCAGAACTAAACCAGAACTAAACCAGGACTAAACCAGGACTAAACCAGAACTAAACCAGAACTAAACCAGGACTAAACCAGGACTAAACCAGAACTAAACCAGAACTAAACCAGAACTAAACCAGGACTAAACCAGAACTAAACCAGGACTAAACCAGAACTAAACCAGGACTGAACCAGAACTAAACCAGAACTAAACCAGGACTAAACCAGGACTAAACCAGGACTAAACCAGAATTAAACCAGAACTAAACCAGAACTAAACCAGGACTAAACCAGGACTAAACCAGAACTAAACCGGGATTAAACCAGGACTACACCAGAACTAAACCAGGGCTGAACCAGAAGTACACCAGGACTACACCAGGATTAAGCCAGGACTAAATCATGACTAAAACAGGACCACACCAGGACTAAAACAAGTCTAAAATAGATCTAAACCAGGATTAAACCAGGTCTAAATCAGGACTAAAACAGGCCTGAAACAGGTCTAAAACAGGACTAAACCAACTTTAAACCAGGTCTAAATGAGGACTGAAGCAGGTCTAAACCAGGTCTGGAGTAGGTCTACAGCACAACAAAACCTGAAGCAGGTCAGGAGCAGGAGGAAACAGGACTGAACAGGTCTGAAACCAGGCCTAAATCATGTCAAAACTGGGTCACATTGACATTGATTCAACTCACATCAGGAGGCCAGGAGAAACTGGACCTAATAATAATACAATTTTATATATAGCAATATATATAGCATATATATGTATGTATGCAATATATATTGCATATATATATAGCATATATGTATATGTATATGTATCATCTCCAAAGCTCAAAATGCTCTGTTCCACCTTGTGATGTCATGAAACAGTAGTTTTCAAATTAACATCTACCTTTTACCTTTAGTTCAGTAGAGAGTGGCAATTTCAGGGCTGAAATCATCCAAATGAGTCTAGTGAAATTTAAAAACACAGTGGAGCACTTCATGTAATTCCACATGACATTACAAGGTGAAACTGAGTGTTTTCTGTTTGAGTCCTTAATATGCAAGGTTTGTGAATGAGTGAAACAAAACACAACTTCAGGTATGTTTGTCATAAGGATATTTTTTTCCTTTCTTTTTTCCTTTCCAGCCATATTTGTTTTGATACAGCTGAACCATGTGTGTCCCTCATTGGCTAATCCACCTGCCAGTCACTCCCCTTTGAGCTCACCAGACTCACATCTTCACAAAGTACTGGAGAAGTGCATGTTCTGGAGCTCAGGCAAATGTGTCTCTCTCTTGGGGACAGCAGTTTGTGATGCTAATTTGAAACAGTTTAGCTCCTGAGTCACGTTTGGGTTGAGGTCTCATTTAGGTGTAATGTTCCGCTACGGTTCTCCACGGTTCCTTCGGTTCTGCAGATGTGACAGATATGAGACCTGTGCGTCTGAGTGTTAATGGACCAGAGACACACTCACGTTTACATGTACAGGACTGAACCAGGACTGAACCAGGACAAAACAAGGACTAATTACATGCACAAAGAACTCCGAGTGTACCAAACTGAGTGGAACTTCTAATCTCACGATAGAGCTGGATGAGCGGACAGCAGCAGAGTCAGAGGAGCAGGAAGGAGCAGAACCAGAGGAGCAAACAGGAGCAGAGCCAGAGGAGCAAAGCCGGAGGAGCAGAGTCAGAGGAGCAGAATCAGAGGAGCAGAGTTAGAGGAGCAGAGTCAGAGGAGCAGAGTCAGAGGAGCAGAGTCAGAGGAGCAGAGTCAGAGGAGCTAACAGAAGCAGAGCCAAAGGAGCAGAGTCAGAGGAGCAGAGCCAGAGGAGCTAACAGAAGCAGAGCCAAAGGAGCAGAGTCAGAGGAGCAGAGCCAGAGGAGCAGAGTCAGAGGAGCAGAGCCAGAGGAGCAGGGTCAGAGGAGCTGACAGAAGCAGAACCAGAGGAGCAGAGTCAGAGGAGCAGAACCAGAGGAGGAGAGCCAGAGGAGCAGAGTCAGAGGAGCAGAGTCAGAGGAGCTGACAGAAGCAGAGCCAAAGGAGCAGAGTCAGAGGAGCAGAGCCAGAGAAGCAGGGTCAGAGGAGCTGACAGAAGCAGAACCAGAGGAGCAGAGTCAGAGGAGTAGAACCAGAGGAGCAGAGTCAGAGGAGTAGAACCAGAGGAGCAGACAGGTGCAGTTGTTGTTTCATATGGATAGGATAGCTCCAACAATTTTAACCATTAACCAAGCCAATAAATCTGCAATCTGACAGTTAAATAGCAAACTCCACCTGAGAATGACCCGTCTCCAGCTCAGGTTAAACTATAGGGACAGATATAATGTCTGTATAAAGTTGTGTCTAATGTGTAAAATATTCACCTTAAATACTTCTCCTGTTCTGCGTTCCCGAGCAGAACCCCAAGCCCGTGGCGTGTTCCTCCTCTGTAAATATTATTCCTGTGATGTTTTTGTGAATGAGTCTCATGTTGTTCTGATCAGAGCGTGGCAGTGGCATGAGGCGTTCGCGTGCTCCAGAATCTGTGGGAAAAACAATACAGGAATCCATTGCAGTTATACAAGAGATCAGGGCCAAGTCTCGGTCTGAACCAGGTTTAAATAGATCTGAACCATGATTGAACCAGAACTGAACCAGGACTGAACCAGGAGTGAACCGGGACTGAACCAGGACTGAACCAGGAGTGAACCAGGAGTGAACCAGGAGTGAACCGGGAGTGAACCAGGAGTGAACCGGGACTGAACCAGGAGTGAACCAGGAGTGAACCAGGACTGAACCAGGAGTGAACCAGGACTGAACCAGGAGTGAACCAGGAGTGAACCAGGACTGAACCAGGAGTGAACCGGGACTGAACCAGGACTGAACCGGGATTGAACCGGGAGTGAACCAGGACTGAACCGGGACTGAACCGGGACTGAACCAGGTCTGAACCAGGTCTGAACCAGGACTGAACCAGGTCTGAACCAGGACTGAACTAGGACTAAACAAGGACTAAATGAAATATTAACCAAGGGTTTTATGTGATAGTAGTAATAGCAGAGGTTGTAGTATATTAGTAGTAGTAGTAGTAGTAATACTAGCAGTAGTAGTAGCAGCAGTATTAGTATTAGTAATAGTAGTATTAGTATTAAGAATAGTAGTAGTTGTAGTATGAGTAGTATTTGCAGTATTGATTGTCATTGCGTGTGAACGGAGGCGTGTGATTGGCCGGTGCAGGTGTGTTTGGTCTGCTGTTGGAAGATGCTCTGATCTCCCGCCAAAACTGTCCAATCACAGCATGGTGTCAGAACATGGGCCAATCGGAGTGCAGCGTGCGCACAGACAGGAAGTGGCTAAGTGGATCCAGACACGATTACATCAACACAAATGTTTGGAGGAAATGAAAGAATTATGAATGAACCAGAGACAGGGAGGGGAGGGGTCAGGAGGAGGTCATGAACTCAGAGTGTCTGATCTAAAACCAAAACAGTCATTTATTTGAGCCCTTACACACGTCACTCTTTCTCACACACATCCAGGAGGGTTTGTGTCTTGCTCAAAAGCACGAGTCAGAGGAATTCGACTTCAAATCCAAAGAGCAACTTCTTAAAAGCATCTGGTCCTGGTTCAGTTCAGTACCAGATTTTTATGTCTTAAAACATGAAAAACAGAAGTAGTTCATTTTAAACAGTTTGCAGTGGTCCAAAGTTATTCTTCACTTACCTTATGCATTCTGAGCATCCTAATTATTCATCACGATGAATTTATAAGTGCTTTTCACAACTTTCAGAGACCAGTATGGTGCTTCGCTGTCACAGTAAAGGTAAAAGCAAGGTCTGCACCAGGGTCTGTAAATGGACACAGCTGTCCCCACCACATTTCAAACAGAAAGTGAGAATGAGCGTGCTTCCGGCTCCATTCCAGCTCCATCGATTCACTTTGTATTGAAAAACGGTTGGCCCTTTCTCTGTAAATGCTGTTGTCAGGCTTGTAATTTTGGAGCTAAAATGTTTGTATTTACTTGCTGCACATGATATTTTTATTTCGATATTGTGTCTGTAAATCAAGATATGAATATTAATAAGAGACAAGTTAAGCACCTTCTTTCTCCTGCTAGCGTCAGCCACAGATTTGATTGACAGTGTTGCTAAGTGCTCTCTCCCTGCTAAACCAGTAGTGTGGGCGGAAAGTGGCATTACCGTCAACAGCCTCGCTCCGGATTGGCTCTTTGGTTGCTATGATACTCGTGGTCGGAATTCCAAATAGGGTTATTAACTCAATTAACATGTTTAGATCGTGTTACCTTTTATTGTTCTGAAAATGCTATATTCACCCAAAACTACTTATTAACATGTTTTATAAGTGTCTCTGTCCATGTAAGACCCAGCTCCAGTCACAGCTGAGAAAACAGAACCACACTGTGCCCCACTGTGGGAGGGGTGCGGGTCACATGATCACTGCGGCACAGGTCACATGACCCCCCCACAAATGCAGTTACATGACCACCCCCTGCAGTCACATGACCTCTGTGTGTGTCCCATACGTGTCTATAAGAGCTCTATGTGTCTGCTGCTCACAGCTGTGATGACACCTAAGCAGAAAGCCTGGTCTGAGCCTAGTCCTGGTCAGTAGGACATTAGATTAGACCAGGCATTGTCTTGGGCAGTTCAAAAAGATGATCATATTGTTGGCATGATGGGAAAGATATGGCATGTCTAAAATGCTTTGTCTATTGGCCACCTGCTGTTCTGACAAGAGCTGTTGAAAGTCTGGTCTTAACTCATTTACATGACTGTCCCGTCCCAGCTGCCTAAAGTGCTTCACATGAAAATCGACAATGAACAAATATACAGATAACACAATACATCTGAAAAGAACAATAAAACATCACAATATCCTGTCTGACTAGTATTAAATGCGCTAGTCTAGTCTAGTCTTAAACTGCGTTAAAGACTCTGACTATAGCACTGTTCCATAGTCAGGGAGCTGCCTCAGAAAAGTCACCTCTGGCTTTGGGCACAGTCAGCAGAAGCTGGTCAGCTGACCTCAGGGCTCTGGAGCTGCAGTTAGTCCCTCAAATAAAGAGGACCCATAGAGTGCATTTAAACATTGCATTTGTATTTAGCATGTTCAGTTTCTGTTTGCGCAGAGACACAGGAGACACACAGGCCTGTGTGGGGAATAGTACACTTTATTTATGAATTCATTCTCTACATTTGACCCGTCCTTCAACCAGTGCCTCCTGTCAGGAGCAGTGAGCTACTGCTGTACATCGCTTAGCACAGGGAGAACATGCAAAACTCCACCCAGACACAGGAAGAACATGCAAAGTCCACCCAGACACAGGAAGAACATGCAAAGTCCACCCAGACAAAAGAGAGAGCATGCAAACGCTACACAGAAAGGCTTTGAGGAGTAAGTGCTGTGCTGCCTGTGGGTCTCGTGTGTGTCTTTCATGTGTTTGTTTTCTGTTTTTAATAATTGTCAGATTTTGGTCATTTGAGCCTCTGGACTTTGCTCTTCACACGTCAATGCTTCTGTCAAACCTAAAGACAGGAGCAGACAGGAGCAGAGCCAGAGGAGCAGACAGGAGCAGAGCCAGAGGAGCAGAGCCAGAGGAGCAGAGCCAGAGGAGCAGAGTCAGAGGAGCAGACAGGAGCAGAGCCAGAGGAGCAGAGCCAGAGGAGCAGACAGGAGCAGAGCCAGAGGAGCAGAGCCAGAGGAGCAGAGCCAGAGGAGCAGACAGGAGCAGAGCCAGAGGAGCAGAGCCAGAGGAGCAGAGCCAGAGGAGCAGGCAGGAACAGGACCTCAGGACCAGCCGATACAGTAAGTAACCGTGGATCATAAACTTGATGTGACATGTGTCTGGTTTGTTTGAATTTCTGCAGAAACTCAGTGAGGAACTGAAACTTGGATGGGAATCATGTTTTTTTTTTCTTGAGGAGTAATACAAATACAAATCTGCAACAAAAATGCACTGAATATAAACCTGGTTCAGTCCTGCTTTAGTCCTGATTTGGTCCTCTTTTAGTCCCACTTTAGTCTTGGTTTGATACCAAACATTGTCTCTTGTAAAATGATCAGTTTGTGTTTATTGAAAATAATGTTGAACTTTAGAATTGTGCTGATTCACCAAAATGTCGCTCCAGTCTAAACTGAGACCAAATCAGAACTAAACCAGGACTAAACCAGGACTGAAGCAGGCCTAAACCAGGACTAAACCAGGACTGAAGCAGGACTAAACCAGGACTAAACCAGGACTAAGCCAGGACTAAACCAGGACTAAACCAGGACTAAACCAGGACTGAAGCAGGACTAAACCAGGACTAAACCAGGACTAAACCAGGACTAAACCAGGACTAAACCAGGACTAAACCAGGACTGAAGCAGGACTAAACCAGGACTAAACCAGGATTGAACCAGGTCTAAACCAGGTTTAAACCAGGACAAAATCAGGACTAAACCAGGACTGAACCAGCACTAAACCAGGACTAAACCAGGATTGAACCAGGTCTAAACCAAGAATAAAGGTGACTATTTCTGTCATAAACCCGTTGGGTCAGATTTGGAGGTGTGAATGAAACAAACCAGGAGAGAATCATAAAACAGCAATGAGGTCATCGTCAGAACTCTGCCCAAACTTTCAAACTCCAATAAAACCAGAATCTTTAAAGAAGGGGTATTATGCAAAATTGATTTTTCTGTAGCTTTCTACCATGTCATAATGTTGTTCCCTCATCAAAAACATGGCTGAAAGGGTTTAGATGTCATCAATGCATGTTTGAGTAATTTAGCCATCTCTCCCGGGCCCTATTCAAACCCTCCTTATGGTTAGCAGTACAAGCCTGTACAACGCTCCGCCCACAAGCCTACATCATCCATGCTCCCAAACCTGGTGCAATGTGTAGTAGTTTCATTAGCGGGATGCAGGCTGATTGTGTTGCTGTTGTGATGTCGCTCTTAAGTGACTTAGTGCCAGGAGCAAAGGGAGGGGGGACTCAGAGTGTCAAAAAACGAAAGTGAAACTTATAAAACATGTTTAATATGTTGTTGGCAAATATAGCATTTTCCAAACAATAAAAGGTAACATCATGATCTAAATATGCTGTGTGCTAGTGAAGTGGAGTGAGCCGGCACATCTGATCAGGTTTTATGTTTGTGGTGAAGAGCCATTAAACTGTAATTTGTAATTAAGAGGTCTGGTTAAAGCTGTCAGGTCATTCTGACCTTAAAATATTGGTCTTAACCTGCTCTGATCCTGGGGTTTTTATTTCACTATTTTGTTCCAAAATCAGGATATGAATATTAATAACAGACCAATCAGGCATCTTCTTTCTCCAAGGTCGCTAAACCTGTTAGCCTCAATGAGCTTCATTTGGCTTTCTTTATAACAGGCTTTGGCTCTGGGTTAGTCCAGGTTTAGTCCATGTCTGTGGTTCAGTTTTTGGTCTTGGGTTACTCAGCATCTCCTCTTTCAGTCTGTCCCAGGACAGCTGTGGCTACAGAAGTATCACCTCCACCGAAGAGAGGAATAAATGAATAATGCGGGAAATGTAAAATAACTTTGAGCATCTGGAAAACTGCTACTGATACTTTGCAGCTGATGTCATTAATATTTCCTGGAGATATGATGCTAACTCTTGGCACTGCTCTGTCTAAAGTTTTGTTACTCGAGTTAGAGTTTAACCAAAGCTTTGTTTTAACACAATCTGAATAATAATCTATAAAGGACTGGAACTACAACAGGTGAGCTGATTTGTGCTGTTAAACAGGCTCACTCTCAAATATCTTTACAGTCGCATTGGCCAACAGTTTTTCAGTTAGTCGCTCTCATCTTTTTTTTGAAAATCAAACACCTAAACAGGACCATGAGTGCTCAGACTGATCACAGCAGGCTCCTAAAAATATGTTGTTTATGTATTTTTTCTTGACTTTTTAGACCTAAAATGTAAAATCTAAAGACTGTGTTTGTTAATGTTTGCCCATTGGGTCACCATGGTAACTGCTGAACATTTTACCATAGACGTACAGGCAGAACGCTCCCAGCATGATGTCACTGTATCAATTTAAGACTAATGTTTTAGTTCAAATCCAAATGCAGTTTAGTTCAGTTGTGATTCTCTCTGTGATCACTGAACGCACGGAGCAGACCAGACCTGATCTGAGGCTCAGACCCCAGTGGAGCCGGTTACATAATCCTCAGACCTCAGACCGGTCCCTAGTCTCATTTAGTCCTGGTTTAAATCTAGACAAAGGACTAACCCACTTCAGCACAGACAATGCACACAGACTACAATGGATTGAGCCAAGAGAGACCAAATCTGAGTGAAACCAGGTCCAGTCTAAGAGCAAGACTAAACCAAGTATAAACCAGGACTAAACCAGGACTAAACTGGGACTAAACCACGGCTAAACCAAGACTATATCTGAGTGAAGCCAGGGCCAGACCAAGACCAGGGTTAAACCAGAACTAAACAAGGACCAGGCCTAAAGTAGGACTAAACCAGGACTAAACCAGGACTAAAGGAGAGATTACGTATGGTTTGAAGCGGTCGGTTGCAGTTCAGCACTTTGTGAAATAAGCTGGTTATAAAAACATTAGGATCATAAACTGTAAAATATAGGGTGTATTCACACCATAAAAGTGCTAAAGTCCGCTTGGTTGAGCTGGATCGAATGCAGACTTTATTTTTTTCAGTTGGTTCAGATCATATCCTCACTGAAAATTTGGCAAGTGGAATATAAAAAGTAAACAAATGCACGTGTATAAGAAAAACAGTGCACACATTGGACAGAACTAACGGGGGCGGGGCAAATCACAGGCCAATCCAGCCTTCATAAGGCTTTGATAAATGTAAATAAAACAAGAGGAAATTATAAAGTAGCAGCCCATTGTTTTTGTATTTTTATTGAGGAGACAAATGTGCTGGTGACATGCTGTTTGTCAATGCGTGAGTGTTGAAGTATAAGCTACGCTGGTCCAAACTGACCAAATCATAGGCCAGGGGTGTAGCATCAAATTTTGGGCCCTGGGTACAAATTATCTTGATGGGCCTTAAGAGTGCAGGTCAACACATGGTTCACACTCGGCAGCAATATGTGCATACAGTATGTGCATACAGCTGAGTAATATCTTTGTGGAGTTCTTCAAACTTTTTTGGATGGATTTCATCCTGGACACATGGATTTACATGGGCTAAATAGGGGTCAACTTTAGAACCTGGAGGCGCTTTTAGAAGATATATAAAGTAATGCATTCACATTACGTGTGTTAAATTATGATTGTATTTAGCTGTTTTTGTGCATTACACAGCCTTTACACTATGGCCTTTACACTGTGGGCTTTATACTGTGGGCTTTACAGTGTGGCCTTTACAGTGTGGCCTTTACACTGTGGCCTTTACAGTGTGGCCTTTACACTGTGACTTTTACGCTGTGGCTTTCACATCGTGGCCTTTATTCTGTGGCCTTTACACTGTTGCCTTTACACTGTGACTTTTACTTTATGGCCTTTACACTGTGGCTTTTACACTGTGGCTTTCACATCGTGGCCTTTATTCTGTGGCCTTTACACTGTTGCCTTTACACTGTGACTTTTACTTTATGGCCTTTACACTGTGGCTTTTACACTGTGGCTTTACACATTTACGTGTGCCTTTACACTGTGACCTTTACAGGCCTTTACACTGTTGCCTTTACACTGTGACTTTTACTTTACACTGTGCCTTTACACTGTGTGGCACTTTTTTACATTGTGGCCTTTACACTGTGGCTTTTAAATTGTGACCTTTACACTGTGGCCTTTACATTGTGACCTTTACACTGTGACCTTTACACTGTGACCTTTACACTGTGGCCTTTACATTGTGGCCTTTACACTGTGGCTTTTACACTGTGGCCTTTACACTGTGACCTTTACAGTGTGGCCTTTACAGTGTGGCTTTTACACTGTGACCTTTACACTGTGGCCTTTACACTGTGATGAATACACTGTTTTACACTGTGGTGACTTTTACATGTGGCATTTACACTCTGCTTTTACAGCCTTCACTGTGGCTCCATGAGGAATGTTTGGCCAGACACTGTTGCCTTTACCCAGGCCTCTTATCCTTTGGATTTACACTGTGACACATTTTTCACCAGTGGCCTTTACACTGTGGCTTTTACACCCCCTCGGGGCTGTGACCTTGGTGAGTGTGACCTTTGCCTTTACACATGAGCCAGCACTGTGACCTTTACTCTGTGGTCTTTACACTGTGGCCTTTACCCTGTGGCCTTTACACTGTGGGCATCGTTCTGTCCTCATGAATGCATCATCAGCCTTCAGCCCACAAAAGTTCATTTTCTGTGTTTTTCGCTCAGTACAATTCAACCATAAGCAAACTTCACCAGAGTCTGTTTGGATACAGACCAAGACCCACCAAGCCTCAAATTCCGTGTTAATCGGACTAAAGCCACGCTGTGTAGCTCTCAACTTCCTCATGGTGCATCATCAATCAGATGTTTATAACCATAAGACCAGAGACCAGACCAACCCACATCCTCAATTCCGTTTTAATCGGACTAAAGCCCGCGTGTATGAATATGATCATAGATCCAGGAGATTGAAATCACAGATTTGTGGTGTGCGGTTCTGCAGAGCAGGTGGAGCTGAGGTGACAGCAGATAATGAGTGCACACCAGACTGATGTGTGACATTTATCTGAGATGGCTCTCACTCAGATCAATCTGTCGGTCTGCACTGCCGTGTTTTTTATTTGGTTCATTTGGGGCGCTTCACTTTTGACTCTGCTCAAACCACAATGCTGCTCTGGTTGTAATTGACAAATATCAGATAATTCATCTGGCTGCGGGGGGTTAGAAAGCAGTTAGGGAAATATTTTACAACTATGGAAACTGTGACAGTCTGTGGAGTTAAACAAAGTTGTGAATATAAAATAGTTCACAATCACATACACAAACATACATGTTCTGTTGTATTGAACTGATTGTACTTGTAGTATATGTAGTGCAGTTTGCACAAAGTAAACCAAATCAATCCTTTCCCCCCAAATACCTGCAGCATATCTTTATCATCTTCACAATGTTTTTAATCAATGCTCTCTCTGTGACTTTCCTCTGAGTCTGAGTCCAGTTTGTGTCAAAACATTAAGTGTTTGTGTTTCAGACTCGGTTCATGTAACTCCTCCTCCTCTCTCCTCCTTCTCCTTCTCCTCTCCGCCTTCCCCTCTTCTCTCCTCCTCCCCCTTCTCCTCTCTTCCTCTTGAGAGAGCATAGAGGAGTGCACCTGTACAATTCACCTGAAGATTCACCTGAAGATTCACCTGAAGTTTCACCTGAACTTTCACTTGTGCATGGTTTATAGGACAGAGCGTCGCCTTTTCGCCCTCCTCCTTCTGCTTTGGCCACACCCCCACCTGTGCTACTCACCTGGACTTTTCACCTGTGCATTTAAAGGACCTGTAAAGTGTTACCTGTCTCCCTCGGAGGCACCTCCTTCCCTTGCTCTTGTCTCACCAGTCCCACTCACCTGTCAGTTTACTCCATTTGTGTCAGACAGAAGAGGACGATCCAGAGACTTACCAGTTCACCTCACTTGACCAAAGAACCAGGAGCACGGGGGTCTAAACTAGAACTAAACCAGGACTGGATCAGGGCTGGACCAGGTCTAAACCAGGACTAAGTCTAGACTGAGACTGCAGGTAAGACCCTCTTTAAGCTGAGTTGTCTAATTTGTATAGAGAGATATTAGGTATTTTCATATTTCAGTGATTTAACAACACACCAAACAAACTGACAAAAACAAGGGTGAAATGTCCTTTGTCTGAGGATTAAAGCAACAATAGAAACTAAACCAGGTCTAAACCAGGTCTAAACCAGGTCTTAAGCAGGACTGAAGCAGTACTAAAGTGGGACTAAACCAGGACTAACGCAGGATTAAACTGACTTAATAGGATTATTTAATAATAACAATTTACAAGAATCTTTAAGAGAGTCAGAGGTATCTGACTTTCAAACTCTGAGAAGTATGTATGTAAATCTCTCTAACTCCTCCCTATCTCCCACAAACCTCACATTCATAAATTATCAGCTTTAGAACTCCTTCAAAACAGCTTCAGAACAACATTAGAACAGCTTCAGAATGGCTTTATTGAACAGTTTTAGAAATGCTTTAGAGCACATTCAGACTGTTTTTGAGCATCTTCAGGACGGCTTTAGAGCAGAAAGGTGAAGAAGGTGGATTGGCCTCACACAGTCAGCTCTTAGCCCAAAGAGGCATGTAGTGACTCACATGGCTCAGGTTTGTCACTATATTCCCGTCAAGACGTCACAGTGTAATACACAATTTTTCACATTTTAACTATTTTAAAAAGTGCAAATGAAAAACAAGATTTTGTCACATTTGCTTTGGTAAAATTTGTGCATAATTTTGGAATTCACAAAATTATTAAAAATAATATATCCTATTGCCTGCATTTTACAGTGAAAGCTTTAGGCATGCATTATCAGGTCCCAAAGACCTAGTTCAGTCCTGGTTCAGACCTGGTTCAGATCTGGTTCAGACCTGGCTTTGCTTTTATTCTTTGTGTTAAACCTTTTCTCAGATTTCATGTTTCGTTGGTGTCGCTCGGAGAATTTACACAAACAAAAGTTAAATGTCCTTTGTTTGAGGATCAAAGCAACAGTAGGAACTAAAGCAGGTCTAAAACAGGTCTAAATCAGGACTAAAGCAGGACTAAACCGGGACTAAACCAGGTCTAAAACAGGTCTAAATCAGGTCTAAACCGGGTCTAAAGCAGGACTAAACCAGAACTGAACAAGGTCTAAAGTAGGACTAAACCAGGACTAAACCAGGACTAAACCAGGACTAAACCAGGACTAAACCAGGACTAAAGCAGGACTAAACCAGGACTGAACAAGGTCTAAAGCAGGTCTAAAGCAAAACTAAGGCAACACTAAAGCAAGATTAAACCAGGACTAAACCAAGACTAAAGGAGGACTAAAAGAGGGCTGAAGCTGGACTAAAGCAGGACTAAACCATATTTTTATGTTGTTATGTGGTAGTAGTAGAAGAAGTAGTAGTAATTGTTATAGTAGCAATAGTAGTAATAGCAGCAGCAGTAGTAGTAGTAGTAGTGGTATTACTGTAGCGGAGTAGCATGTGTGTACTGTGTGTTGTGCCCTGTGCTTCAGTGTTGACAGAACAAACTGAGGAGTGTGCCACAGAACACCTCACAACAGCTCTTCATGCTCTGTGTGCTTTTACTGCGGGCCACTACTCTTTTATTGGCACAGGACACAAGCAAGTAATAGTTTAAACTAGTCTAGTGTTGTCATGATACTATTCGAATACCACTTTGATAAAAAACACTCTTTATTTAGATAATAAACTGTGATTGAACATGAAATGGTAGTACACACTTTTATATTCCCCTGTGGCCTTATATGGTAAATGGTAAATGCCCACAATTTCATATAGCGCTTTTCCACTTTCAAGGCACTCGAAGCACTTTACATCAAGTAACCACTCACCCTTTCAAGGACACCACGACAGCATTCCTCTGTGGGAACCGGAATCGCACCACCAACCTGTGGGTGAGTGGATCTGACCGCTCAACAAATGATGTTTAGTATTGATACCTGCTCAAATGAGTATCTACTTTTAATATCAATTAGTATCTTATTTGCAATACTTTTGACAAATGTTGCCCCTTCTCCCTCTCTCTCTTCTCTGTCTCCCTTCTTCTCCTCTCCTTTCCCTCCCTCTTTCCCTCTCCCCCTCCCTCTTTCTCTCTCTCTTTACCCCTATTTCTCCTTTCTCTTTCTCACTCCTTCTCTTCATGATTCTCCCATTGTCTTTTTCCTGTTTCTCTCCCTCTTTCTCTCCTTCACCGTCTCCTCTTCCTCTCTTTATTTCTTGCTCCCTTCTCTGGGCTTCACCCTTCCTCCTTCTCCCTCTCTCTCTACTCTCTGTTCTGCCCCCCTCTCTCCCTTTTCCTTCTTTACCTCTCTCTATATCTCCCTCTCCTCTCTCCACCTCTCACTGTCTCCTTCTTCTTCCTCCTCCTCCCTTTCTCTACTCTCTTTTCTGCCCCCCCCCCCCCCTCTCCCTTTCCCCTCTTCACCTCTCTCAATATATCCCTCTCCTCCTCTCCACCTTTCTCTGTATCTCTCTTTCCTCCTCTCCCCCTCTCTCTATATCTCCCTCTCCTCTCTTCATCCCCCCTCTCTTCTCTCTCTCTCTATTTCTCTCTCTTCTGGGCTTCTTTCCCCCTCCTTTTCTCCTTTGCTCTGCCCTTGTGCCTCTGAGCCTCAGGGCCTGGCCTGTTGTGGTCAGACACGGAAAAACACGGAAAAACATGGATGAAACACACGGAACAAGCCGCCATTAAGAGTTAAGTGGAATCTAATGGAGCAGAACAGTTAAAGAGGGAAAGGACAAAAAGGAGGGAGGGATGTTGGGCAAGAGAGAGGGCGAGAAAAGAGGGGGAAAGATGAGAGGGAGAGGGAAAGAACAAGAGGGAGAGAGAGAGACGAGAGAGAGGGGGAGGAGGAGGGAGAGAGAGAGAGGAGAGAGAGGGGAGAAGCAGGGAGAGAGAGAGAAAGGGAAGGAGGAGGGAAAGGGCAAAAGAGGGGGAGGAGGAGGGAGAGAGATGAGAGAGAAGTGGAGGAGGAGGGAAAGGACAAGAGAGGGGGAGGAGCAAGAGAGGAGAGAGAGGGGAGGAGGAGGGAAAGGACAAGGGAGGGGAGAAAGGAGAGAGAGGAGAGAGAGGAGAGAGGGGAGGGAGAGAAAGGAGGTGGAGGGAGAGAGACTAGAGAGAGATGGAGGAAAGGGGAAAGGACAAGAGAGAAGGAAGAGGGGGGAGAGAGGAGGAGGAAAAGGAGGGAAAGGACAAAAAAGAGAGGAGGGAGGAGAGATGGAGGGAGGGAGAGGGGATGAGGGTGGGAGAGAGGGAGAGGAGGGAAAATGAGGATGGAGAGAGGGAGGGAGAAGGAAAAGGGTAAGAGAGAGAGAGCGAGGAGGGGAGAGGAAGCAAGAAAGAGAGAGAGAGAGAGAGAAAGAGGGAAGGTGAGAGGAGGGAGGGGGAGTGGAGAGAGAGATGGGGTAGAGTCAAGCAGGGAAGAGAGAAAGGGAAGAGAGAGGACAAGAGGAGAGGAGGCAAGAGGAAGGGATGAGGAGAGAGAGAAAGAGATAGATAACAAAAAGGAGTGAGAGAAGAGATAAAATTGGAGAGTAGGAAGAGAAAGAGATGAAGAGGAAGAGACAGAGTGAGAAGGAGAGAAGAAGAGAAAAAGAGATAAAAGGATTGGGGGAGAGGAGAGAAGGACATAGTGAAGGAACCTTCCTCTCAGTGTAATTCTGTGGTTTTAAGATGAACAAAAATCACTGAAGGAAAAACGAGATGTGGGAAAAAACAGAAGAAGCAAATCCGTAACAGAGGAAGAAAAGGTCAAATGAATGAGCAGAGGAGCTAGGAAACAAGAAGAGAAGAAACAAGGAGACAGAAAAGAAGAAGAGAGGAAACAAGGAGGGAGGAAACAAGAAAAGAGGAAAGAAGGAGAGAAGAAACAAGGGGCTAGGAAACAAGGAGAGAGGACACAAGGAATGAGAAAACAAGGAACAAGAAGATAGGAAGCAAGGGACAAGGAGGTAGGAAACAAGGAATAAGGAAAAAGGAAACAATGCACAAGGAAATAGTAGTCAAGGAGGTTGGAGACAAGGAAGAAGGAGATAGGAAAGAAGCTAAGGAACACCCAAGGACTGGTGTATGCTTGTATGTAATGTAGGTATGCAAAAGTAGTCGTAGTTGTAGTTGTACTGGTAGGCTAGTAGTACTAGATGTAGTAGTAGTAGCAGTAGTAGTAGTAGTAGTAGTAGTAGTAGTAGTAGTAGTAGTAGTAGTAGTAGTAGTAGAAGTAATAGTAGTAGTAGTAGTATATAGGACATAGGATTACTGAAACATGTGAATGAAACAAAACCAAACTCTAGGGATGTTACTGAGGAGGACACTACATCAGAATTTCACATAAGAACAGGGTTAAAGCCCCACTGCAGGACATTTCCTCACAATAGAACAGGTTTAAAGCTTCACTACAGAACATTTCATCACATTAGAAGAGGTTTAAAGCTCCACTGCGGGACATTTCCTCACATTAGTACAGGTTTAAAGCTTCACTACAGAACATTTCATCACATTAGAACAGGGTTAAAGTCCCACTGCGGGACATTTCCTCACATTAGAACAGGGTTAGAGTTACTTTGCCCAAGCTTAATCTTCAGTCCATCTTTTTGGGCGTTTCCTAAAGAAGTGGTTTTATTTCAGGACAAATCGCTCTGACGTCTGAGTCTTATGAAAATTCAAATGAAACCGGAAAAAAGAAATTATGGAAAAGAAAAGATCCAAACCACAAGAACATCTTCTACCAAAGACCAGACCTTCAACAGGGTCAGAACCAGGTCTAGACCAGGTCTAGGCCACGACTGAACAAGGACTGAATCAAGACTAAACCAGGACTGAACCAAGTCTGAACCAGGATTGAACCAGATCTAAACCAGGACTGGACTAGGCCTAAACCAGGTGTGAACCAGGTTTGAATCAGGTGTGAACCAGGATTAGACCAGGGTTAAACCAGGACTAAACCAGTACTGAATGAGGTCGGAACGAGGTCTGAACTAGGACCGAAGCAGGACTAGACCAGATGTGAACCAGGACTGGACCAGGTCTAAACCAGGAGTACACCAGGACTGAACGAGGACTGAACCAGAACTGAACCAGGACTGAACCAGGACTAAACTAGGACTGAACGAGAACTGAACCAGGACTAAACCAGGATTGAACCAGGACTGAACCGAGACTGGACCAGGTCTAAACCAGGTTTGGACCCCACTTTTGGGTGTTTCCTGGTTTACCGTAACCCTTGCCTGTTCAGACCAAACCCAATCGTCTAATCGGAAATCGGGAAGTTGTTTTTAAATTACACTAAATTATTATTTCTGTGGTAAACTCAGGTTCAGTCTTACGGGAAAAAATCACAACTGTTTACATCAAACTCTGCTTTCAGCCCAGATTTTTGTAAAAAGTTTCTATAAAGTTTAAAGGGCCCATATTACACTATTTTCTATGTTATAATGTTGTTTCCTCATCACAAACAGACCTGGAGTTGTGTTTTGTTTCATTCACGCAAGTTTAACACACAAACCCTGCATATTTAGGCTGAGTTTATCCTCTCAAACAGAAAATGCTCCACTGTGTTTTTAAACTCCATACACCTTCATTAGAATCATTTGGATGATTTCAGACCGGGAATTGCCAATCTCTAGTGAACTAAAGGTAAAAGGAGCTGTTAACTTGAAAACTACCACTTCATGACATCACAAGGTGGAATAGAGCATTTTGAGAATTAGAGATGTAGACAGACTAATAATAAAGAGTTACTCAAACATGTGTGAATGAAACAAAACACCACAAACCAAACAACTCCATGTATATTTCTGAGGAGGTAATATGGCTATAACATGACTTAAAGCTCACAAGAATTGATTCTGTCTAATATAGGACCTTTAAGTCTGGGATAATCCTGGTTCAGACCTGGTTAGTCTAGTTTAATACTGGTTCAGCACTGCATTGGCAATTTGTCAAGAGCATTGTTGGTGAAGCCTTTTGTATTTTAGTTCTCAAAAAATCAAATAGACTTATTAGCTATTGAAACAGATCTAGTGTTGAAGAGATTTTATGTGACCCTAAATTGTGTTAAAAGTCATGACACATTGTTCCCTTTTTCAGCCCAGAGCCCTGGACAATAGCCCTGCCTCCTGAGGTTCTCCTCTGTATCTCCTCAGCTTCCCTTGTACGCCTGAGGTTCTCCTCTTTATGTCCTCAAGTTCCTATGTATCTCCTCAAGTTTCTCTGTATTTCCTCAAGTTTCTCTGTATCTCTTAGGTTCCGCTATATCTCCTCAAGTTTCTCTGTATCTCCTTAGGTTCCGCTATATCTCCTCAAGTTTCTCTGTATCTCCTTAGGTTCCGCTATATCTCCTCGAGTTTCTCTGTATCTCCTGACGTTCTCCTCTGTATCTTCTCAGGTTCCTCTGTATCTCTTCACGTTTCTCTGTGTCTCCTCAGGTTCTCCTCTGCATCTCTTCAGGTTCCTTTGTATCTCCTCAGATTCTCTATATCTCCTCTATATCGCCACAGGTTCCTCTGTATCTCCACATCCTCCTCCGGGATGCCTCTGGCTGACTACTCTTCTGTGCCCTCTGATGCCCCGCCTCCTCTCACACCTGACCACGCCCCCTGCAATCGGCAACGATTTGTGCGCAAAGACGGCTCGGGGAACGTGATTTTCCGGCATGTTCCGGAGGAGTGGCTGCTCCTGGTGACGGACATCTTCACAACATTGGTGGAAATCCGATGGAGAGTGATGTTCCTGCTCTTTGCTCTGTCATACATTCTCTCGTGGCTGTTCTTTGGGATCTGCTTCTGGGTCATTGCCATCGCCCATGGCGACGTCCAGAACACAACCTCTATCCCCTGTGTGTACGAGGTCAGGAGTTTCACTGCTGCGTTTCTCTTCTCACTCGAGACACAGACCACCATCGGGTAAGACTTGTGTATTTCTACACACACAAACATATCTATCTATATCTATCTATAGCTATCTATATCTATATCTATTTATATATGCACACACACGCACACACACACATATATATATATATATGTATGTATATATATATATATATATATATATATATATATATATATATATATATATATATATATATATGTGTGTGTGTGTGTGTGCGTGTGTGTGTATACATATACAACATATACCATTCCTCCTTTGCTCGAGACAGAGACCACCACCGGGTAACACCTACATATTTATATACATACACACATATGTATACGGTACATACAACATAGACTCTCTCTTGTCCCTTTTGTCCCCTGAGGTGCAGACCACCATCAGGTTAAAACTGTTTAAGTAATTTTATTTTCTAAGATTCAAAAAATTGTTTTTATATCATGTTCACATCTTCTACTTAACTCTCAGGCCCTGCAGGCACCATTTTAGGACTTTTGGACTTTAATTTTGTCATTGCTATTAATAAATTATTTTTGTTTCTCTAGCAGCATCAAACTATATACTATGCTCCAGCCAGAGGAAAAACATTTTATAGCCACTTTAGTCACATTGACTTCCATTATAAACATATATCCACCTTCCGTCACTGTCATTACCTCACACACGTGTGGAATCATGTCCATCCATCCATTTTCTTCCGCTTATCCGGGGCCGGGTCGCGGGGGCAGCAGTTTAAGCAGGGACTCCCAGACTTCCCTCACCCCATACATGTCCTCCAGCTCCTCCGGTGGGACCCCAAGACATAGTCCCTCCAGCGTCTCCTGGGTCTTCCCCAGGGCCTCCTCCCGGTGGGACATGCCCAGAACACCTCCCTAGGGAGGCATCCAGGAGGCATCCTGAGCAGACGCCCAAGCCACCTCAGCTGGTTCCTCTCGATGTGAAGGAGCAGCGGCTCTACTCCGAGCTCCTCCCGTGTGACTGCGCTCCTCACCCTGTCTCTAAGGGTGCGCCCAGCCACTCTGCGGAGGAAACTCATTTCGGGCGCTTGTATCCGCGATCTTGTCCTTTCGGTCATGACCCAGAGCTCATGACCATAGGTGAGGGTTGGAACGTAGATTGACCAGTAAATCGAGAGCATTGCCTTTCGACTCAGCTCCTTCTTTACCACAACGGACCGATACAGCGACCGCATCACTGCCGACGCTGCACCGATCCGCCTGTCAATCTCACGTTCCATCCTTCTCTCACTCGTGAACAAGACCCCGAGATACTTGAACCACCTTTTTCCGGTCGAGAACCATGGCCTCAGATTTGGAAGAGCTGATTCTCAGCCCAGCCGCGTCACACTCAGCTGCAAACCGCCCCAGTGCCTGCTGCAGGTCCTGGCTCGAAGAAGCCATCAGGACAACATCATCTGCAAACAGCAGAGATGGGATCCTGTGGTTCCCGAACCAGACCCCCTCCAGCCCCTGGCTGCGCCTAGAAATTCTGTCCATAAATATAATGAACAGAACCGGTGACAAACGGCAGCCCTGGCGGAGTCCAACATGCACTGGGAACAAGTCTGACTTACTGCCGGCAATGCGAACACAGCTCCTGCTCCGGTCATACAGGGACCAGACACCCCTTAGCAAAGGGCCCCGGACCCCATACTCCCAGAGCACCCCCCAAAGGACCCCACGAGGGACACGGTCGAATGCCTTCTCCAGATCCACAAAACACATGTGGACCGGTTGGGCAAACTCCCATGAGCACCCGATGGAGAGTATAGAGCTGGTCCAGTGTTCTACGACCAGGACGAAAACCACACTGCTCCTCCTGGATCCGAGGTTCGACTATGGGTCGGACTCTCCTGTCCAATACACTGGAATAGACCTTACCGGGAAGGCTGAGGAGTGTGATTCCCCTGTAATTGGAACACACCCTCCGGTCCCCCTTTTTATACAGAGGGACCACCACCCCGTTCTGCCAGTCCAGAGGTACTGTCCCTGACCGCTACGTGATGTTGTAGAGACCTGTCAGCCGAGACAGCCCCACAACATTCAGAGACTTAAGGTACTTGGGACGGATCTCATCAACGCCCGGAGCCTTGTCACCGAGGAGCTTGCCAACCACCTCGGTGACTTCGGCCAGGGTGATGGACGAGTCCGTCTCCGGGTCCCCAGTCTCTGCTTCCTCCTCGGAAGACGTGACAGTGGGATTGAGGAGATCCTCAAAGTATTCCTTCCACCGTCCGACAACATCCCCAGTTGAGGTCTGCAGCTCTCCACCTGCACTGTAAAGAGTGTTGGTGAAACACTGCTTCCCCCTCCTGAGGCGCCGAACGGTTTGCCAGAATTTCTTCTCCTCTTTGAGGTCGTCCGATAGTCCTCCTCCATGGCTTCCCCGAACTCCTCCCAACCCTGAGTTTTTGCCTCCACGACAGCACAAGCCACGGCACGCTTGGCCCGCCGGTATCTGTCAGCTGCCTCAGGCGTCCCACAAGCCAACAAGGCTCAATAGGACTCCTTCTTCAGCCTGACGGCATCCCTTACTTCCAGTGTCCACCACCGGGTTTGGGGATTGCCGTCGCAACAAGCAGACCTTAGGACCACAGCTATGAGCAGCCGCATCAACAATGGAGGTGGAGAACATGGCCCATTCGGAGTCCATGTCCCCAGCTTCCCCCGGGATCAGAGAGAAGCTCTCCCAGAGGTGCGAATTGAAGACCCCCCTGACAGAAGGCTCCACCAGACGTTCCCAACAGACCCTCACGATACGCTTGGGCCTGCCAGGTCTATCCGGCTTCCTCCCCCGCCAGCGGATCCAACTCACAACCAGGTGGTGATCAGTTGACAGCTCTGCCCCTCTCTTCACCCGAGTGTCCAAAACACACGGCCGGAGGTCAGATGACACGACTACAAAGTCGATCATCGACCTCCAACCTAGGGTGTCCTGGTGCCACGTACACTGATGGACACCCTTGTGTTTGAACATGGTGTTTGTTATGGACAAACTATGACTAGCACAGAAGTCCAATAACAAAACACCACTCGGGTTCAGATCAGGGAGGCCGTTCCTCCCAATCACGCCCCTCTAGGTGTCACTGTCGTTACCCACATGGGCGTTGAAGTCCCCCAGGAGAACAACGGAGTCCCCAGTGGGTGCACTGTCTAGTACCCCTCCCAGGGACTCCAAGAAGGCCAGGTACTCTGCACTGCTGTTTGGCCCGTAGGCTGTCACAAAAGTGAGAGACCTGTCCCCGACCCGAAGGCGCAGGGACGTGACCCTCTCGTTCACCGGGGTGGCGGCTGAGCTGTGGGGCAATGAGCAAGCCCACACCAGCTCGCCGCCTCTCCCCGTGGGCAACGCCAGAGAAATGGAGACTCCAGCCCCCCTTAAGGAGTTGGGTTCCAGAGCCCAAACTGTGCGTGGAGGTGAGGCAGACTATATCTAGTCGGTAACGCTCAACCTCCCGCACAAGCTCAGGCTCCTTCCCCCCCAGCAAGGTGACATTCCATGTCCTCAGAGCTAGTCTCCATGTCCGGAGATCCGGTCGTCGAGGCCCCTGCCGTTGACTGCTGCCCAGATCTCTCTGCACCAGCCCCTTACGGATCCTCTTGCGGGTGGTGGGTCCACGTGAGGATGGAATCATGTGTATACCTTTATTACTTTTTTTTCTAAATCTTTAATTTCTTTTCAAACAATATGTAATCCAAAAGTTAAATCCTCATAGTTACGGTTTCCGAGGGATGACGGAGAACTGCATGTTGGCGATTGTCATGGTAACGGTGCAGGACGTGATGAGCTGCTTCATCGACACCTTTGTCATTGGCATCGTGGTCGCTAAGATGGCGTCTGCGCGGAAACGAGCGCAGACCATTGGCTTCAGTCACTGTGCCGTGGTAAACCTGCGGAACAGCATCCTCTGTCTGTCGTGGCGTGTTGGGGACTTCCGCCGCCACCACCTGGTGGAGGGCACTGCGCGAGCTCAGATTGTACGCTCCACTGTGCACTCCACTGGGAAGGTCGATGTCACATACCGGGACCTGGTGTTAGAACAGAGTAATATAATCTTAGCCACTCCCACCACCATCACGCACCGCATGGACGCCGCAAGCCCGCTTTATGCCACCAGCCTCGATGTTCTGCGCCAAGACCACTTCGAGCTTGTGGTGACCTTCACATACACAGACGACACCACAGGAATCCTGCACCAGACACGTTCCTCCTACACCCCCAATGACATCCTCTGGGGAGCACTGTTCCAGGAGATGATCCGAGTCACTCGGAGGAACTACAGAGTGGACTACAGTCTGTTTAACCAGACTGCTAAGGTACTAGACCAAAACAGGACTAGGACGAAGACTCAGCTAACTTCAATGCATTTTTCTAAAGCCCAAAATCACAACAGCACTAACAAGAAAAACAAATTAAAAAAAAGGACCAGATCTAAACCAAGTATAAACCAGTACTATAACAGAAGTAACCCAGGACCAGATCTAAACCAAGTATAAACCAGTACTATAACAGGACTAACCCAGGACCAGATCTAAACCAAGTTCAAACCAGTACTATAACAGAACTAACCCCGGACCAGGGCTAAATGAAGCTTAAACTAGCACTATAACAGGTCTTTTGTATTTCCAGGTGTTGGTACCGATCGTGAGCGCTGCTGACTATGAGCACAAGAAGCAGCTGAGATTAAACTCTCCTCGCCATTCCCCCAGACACCGCCCCTCCCCCAGACCCTCCCCCAGACCCTCCCCTGGACCAAGGTCAAAACCCGGTCTGGACCAGGATCTAAACCAGAACCGGACCAGCGAGCCCCTCCTGAAGCCTCCCAGAGTCACTGAGGAGCTGGTGACCAAGAAGAACCCAAAGAGTCTAAGCCCGAGTGGAACCGCAGCAGAAGAAGAGAGCACCAAGAGAGAGGAAATGTGAAGGGAGGGGGCGGGGCTAAAGAGGGCGAGGTCAGTTAGGGGAGAAACTAGTGAGGGGTGGAGCTAGTGACACCAAGTAATATTTTGGCAAGTACTGCGAGTCACAGACAATGGGGTTTATTGTAAAATTTGAGAGAGACCGATATCGATTGGCCGTTATAGAGGGCTGATATTTGCACTTTTTTAACAGATGAGCTATTGGCCTTAAAGCAGACCTATTATGCAAAATGTTTTCATTAGTGTGATGCGCAGCTTTCCACAGGAGCAGCCAACAGCATGCAACGCTATATTGTGATGATGTCTACTGCAACGTCAGCTCCCACTGGGCGCTGCCGTTTTCTAATGTGGAAGTCAGCAAACTTGTTTTTTTTTTTTTGTTTTTTTTTTAAGTCATTTTAGATCAATATTGTGATTTAAAATATGCAGAATATAACATAATGATCCATGGGTGTCATAGATTATAACTATAGAGCAGACACAAGCACAATATGTCTGCTTTAAGTCTCCAGCACAAGCCAATATTTACTTTGACACAGGGCTGTTGCGTTTTTACTATATTAAAATGACATAATCCAATTTGTCCCAAAATATCAGGATTACAAAAGGAGCTCTGCACACCTGAGTGGACAACATGTGCGTAAGAGAACGACTACTTAAAGTGCCTATGACAGGATGGATGAAAACACCGTTAATATCATTATATTTAAGATTTTATTAAATAATCTAATTTTAAAATTTAATTTTTTCCCAGTTTGGCAATTATTTTGGTTTCAAATTTTACTTCCTGTTTGGAAAATCATGACATCACGCAACTGTTACCTAGCAACCATGCACTCTGATACACAAATAAATTAAATGACACATAAAAATATAAGAAAACACCTTTATTTTGTTGAATAATGTTTATAATATCTGAGAAAATTTGTTTTTATGTGTGTGTAAGATAGAATTCTACTTCTTGTAATTTTCAACATATTTTTTTTACTTTTCGTCTCAAATTGCTTCTTAATTTGTGCAAAACTATAATTCATATTTACACCAGGTTTTATCCAGATTACGTCAAAATTAGAGATTCATCAAAACCTGTCATACACACTTTAACTTGTAGAAAAAAGATCCTGCCCAAAATATTGGCCCAAAAATATTAAATGTATTGGCCATCAGTTTTTCTGGATTTCAAACAGTCGGTATCGGCCATTGAAAAAACCCATATCGGTCAATCTCTAATTATAATGTATTGAAACTTCTGTAACGAGTTCTACCTGGGCGTATATTATTTTAGTGTGGGAGTAACTGTTGCTGTGAATCTATACATATCTATAGGTTTTGAAATTGTTGTTTGAATATGTTGTGAACTAAGCTGAGTGTAAATGTGTAATAATGGGCATTTTTAACTTATATTCAGATAAAGGTTAAAACATTTGACATTTGTGATACCTGATGTGTCAAGAGCATTCCCTCGCTTCCTTCTCTCTAGCAAAAGCCGAGGTTAAATCTGTCAACTGGACGAAACATTGTTGGAGTGAAGACGTTTGGCTGCTCATCCAGGCCGCTTCTTCAGTTCTGGTCAGATTGCTGGTGGACACAGCCTTATATCTATCTGAAGCTATTGTCTCCAGTTTCAGCCTTTAATGGTCCTATTCAACCTTTTATGGGCCCCCAATTATAACTCTAGCCTGAACTGAAGAAGCGACTTGAATGAGCAGCGAAACGTCTTCACTTCTACAACGTTTTGTCCAGTTGACGGATTTAACTTTGGCTTTTACTATGGATCAGAGCTGGACGACTGAGAGATTACACAGACATCTTCCTGCTCTCTTTTTTTCTCTTTCGGTTTGTTCTGCGTTGTGTGATCCTCCCCCTCTGTCACGAGAATCTGTCTTGGGATGCTCCCGCTGTAAGGTTCGAATTCGACCAGCAGCGGATGGACCAATCACAGAGAAGCGTTGTTTTGTGCATTTGTGGAGGGAAAGATATCTAAAGTTTGATTTTTCAGCTTGTTCTGCTATTGTGACGCTTCGACCAATCAGGTTCAAGTATTAGCCCTGACTTTCCTCCGTTTCCTGATCTCTTTGTGTGAAAGCCTTTCCAGATAAATGTGTATCACTGATTTCAGAGTTTCTCTCCTCTTTCTCTCCCCCTCTCTGCACCTTCACTTTTTCCCCCTCTCTCTCTCTCTCTCCCTCTGTGCATCCTGTATCAGTGTGTCCTGTTTTCCTGTTCAGTGAATTGAACCTTAATGAAGCTTAAACCAAACAAACGACTGAAGCTAAATTTCACCTTTTATTTAAATAAAACAACTAAAAATAAAGCTGAAGCAAACAAAACAAGGTCCATTTAACAACCAGGACTAAAGCAGGACTAAACCAGCACTAAAGCGCAAATAAACCAGGATTAAACCAGGACTAAAATAGAACTTAAAGCAGGACTAAACTAGCACTAAAGCAAGAATAAACCAGGACTAAACCAGTACTAAACCAGGACTAACACAGGACTAACACAGGACTAAACCAGGTCCAAACCATGACTAAACCAGGGTCGAACCAGAACTGAACCAGGGATATACTAGGTCTAAACCATAGACTGTATAAAGAAGTGGACTAAGTGAGTGTGGCGTCACCCACAGCATTCGGCTACAGCCAAATGAAGCTCATTAAGCCTAACAGTAATAGGGGCCGTATCAGGGACGGACATCCAAGAGCGAAACCAATTAGGAACGAGGCTGTTGGAGGTAATGCCCCCTCCTGCTTGTACCGCTGGTTTTACAGGGAGTGGGCGCTTAGCTGCACTGTCAATCAAACCTGTTGCTAACATTAGCAGGAGCGACCTCAGGGAAAGAAGGCGCCAGATTTGTGTGTTGTAATTTTCATATCTTGATTTAGGGACAAAATAGTGAAGTAAAAACTCTAGGATAATGTTAATGCCAACATTTTAAGGTTAGAACGACGAGTCTGACAGCAGCACTTCCAGACAGAGGGGCGATGGCTTTTCAATAGAAAGTGAGTCGATGAAGCAGGAAGCATGCCCATGTTCACTTCCTGTTTGAAATACTTGAGCTATGTCCAGTTATATATACAGTCTATGGTCTAAAACAGCACTAAACCAGGGCTAAACCAAGATTAAACATGACTAAACAGGACTGAACAGGGCTAAACCAGGACTAAAGCAGGCCTAAATCAGGACTAAATCAAAATTAAAAACCAGGATTGGTGTGAAATGCTATAGAAAATATGAAGTACGAGTGTTTAGCTTTAATAAATGTGACGTGGGTGGAGCGTCTTACTCAAGAACACAAGGGCAGAGTAGGGATCACACCGTCAACCTTCAAATGAGTGGACCCCTCACATATACATCATTTAATACATTTACTTTTGTGTTTAGGCCTACTTAATTTAAATATTTGTATAAAACCACAAACCAACAGTGACACAAAATGGAAACAGCCAAATGCAGCTTCATCTGTTAATCCTCATTTAGCTCATGGCAGATTTACGGTTTGTTTTTTATTGAAATAGGTTGATCAGGATGTGGTTTGTAAAGTTTAAGACTTGTTTGAGAGGTTGAAGGGGTTTTTTTTTGTTTTTTTTTCAATGCAGGTGAAAAATATAAAATTATTTCATAAGTTTTAAAGCCACATTTTAATGAATTTTCCACTGAACAGTCCAGAGACTGTGAACCCAGAAGTGCTTTGCCATCTCTACCTCTTTTTCATCTCTCTCTCCTTCCCTCTCTCCTCTCTCCTCTCTACCTCTCTCCTTCTTGCTCTCTTCTCTCTCTCCTTCTCTCTATGCCTCTCTCTCCTTCTCTCTTTCTTCCTCTCTCTCCTTTGTCTCTTTGTCTCTTGTCTCTATTCCCCCCCCCCCTCTTCTCTATCTCTCTCCTTCTTGCTCTGTTCATCTCTCTCCTCTTTCCTTCCCCCTCTCTTCCTCTCTCTCCTCTTTACCTCTCTCCTTCTCTCTCTCTTCCTCTCTCCTCTCTACCTCTCTCCTTCTCTCTTTCTTCCTCTCTCTCTTTTGTCCCTTTCTCCTTCTCTCTATCCCTCTCTCCCCCTCTCTCCTCTCTACCTCTCTCCTTCTCTCTCTCTTCCTCTCTTTCCACTGCCCTTCTTTCCTTCTCTCTCTCCCTCTCTCTCCTCTATCCTTCTCTCTCTCTTCCTCTTTCCTCTGTCCCTTTATCCTTCTCTCTCTCTCTTCTGCCCCTCTCTTTCTTGCTCCGTCTCTCATCTCCCCTTTTCATCGCTCCTTCTCCACTGCTCTCTCTCTATCTCGCCCTTCTCTCCTCAACTCTCCTTCTCTCCATCTTTCTCTCTTCTTTCTCTCACTTTCTCTCTCTCCTCTCGGCTTCTTGCTCTTTATTTTTCTCTGTCCTCTTCACCTTTCTCTCTCCAACTTTCTTTCTGTAATAGTCTCTCTCCTTCATTATGAGATGAGGTTGTCAAAAGTAAAAAATCAGACACTAATCGATACTAAAACTAGTATCAAAACTAGATCCTCATTTGAACAGGAATTGATACTAAAAAAGTCAGATTCACAGGACAAAAATGAATCCTTCCTGAATAGTTTTAGAATGAAATTGAGCTCTATCAGAACAAGTACAAGACACATGGACTCGTTTACACCCATGAACCACTATGAACCTACTGGACACTGAGGGATTACACAGATATAAGGACACATGGGAATATAAAAAAGTACTACCATTTAATGTGGAAAATTAGTTCCCTTAGTACTGAAATCAAGTTGCAAATAGAGTTATTTGCCTGGGATCCAGACATGTCTCTCTTATGTATTAAACATACACAGGGGAAGTATGAGCAAAAGCAGGACGAGTGTTGTTAAACTATATCGACTTAGGAACAGACTCGATACTCAATACTGATTCTGATACCAAGAAGATAATAAAAAACACTCTTTCTTTAGACAATAGAATGTGATTTTCAACATTAAATGGTAGTACTTTCTTTTCTATTCCCATATGTCCTTATATCTGTGTAATCCCTCAGTGTCCAGTAGGTTCCATAGTGGTCCATGGGTGTGTACTAGTCTATGTGTCTTATACTTGTTCTGATACAGTTCAAGATCATTCTAAAGCTTCAGGTTAATTTCTGTCCTGTGAATGTGACGTTTTAGAATCAAATGTTTTATTTCAATACTAGTTTTAGTATTGATTAGTATCTGATTTTTGATACTTTTGACAACACTAAGCAGGAGCAGTAACTTTATGTGGAGCCCTAGACGACAGTATGCGGTCTGAGCCAGTAGAGGGCGGTATCACACCTCCCATTTGTCTCCAGTTCAATCAGGACAAAATACATCGTTTAATTACAAAGACAATGACTAAAAAAGTACATACAAGGACCAAAAGAGTACAAAACCAGGACTAATCCAGGACTAAACCAGGACTAATCCAGGACTAAACCAGGACTAATCCAGGACTAAACCAGGACTAATCCAGGACTAAACCAGGACTAATCCAGGACTAAACCAGGACTAAACCAAGACTAAACCAGGACTAAACCAAGACTAAACCAGGACTACACATGGACTAATCCAGGACTAAACCAGGACTAAACCAGGACTAAACCAAGACTAAACCCTGACTAATCCAGGACTAAACCAGAACTAAACCTGGACTAAACCAGGACTAAATCAGGACTAATCCAGGACTAAACCAGGACTAATCCAGGACTAAACCTGGACTAAAGCAGCTCCCCTCTGGCCCAGCTTCACTGTGGCGGTGACGAGCCCTCTCCCTCATTGTACCCGGGCTGGGGGCTCCCGGGGGCGGCCTCAGATCGGGGGGGCGTGTCGGTGCTCTTTATAAGGGCTGTGCGCGCTGCTCCGGTTCACATTCACGCACCGGTACAGGAGCGGACACGCACGAGACTCTTTCACATCGACACATCACGCACAAGAGCGCACGGTCCACGGCACGAGCCACACGGCACGAGCGGAATTTACGAGCATGACGCAGCGACGGAGCGGCAGGTGGGTCCCGGGACAGGCTTGTGTGATGTGTATGCTTTAATTATTCAACAAAACACAACTTTTAAGCCTCAGATATAATTGCATTTTTGGAATTAGGCTATTTATTCCAATATTTATCTTTTAATTTAACGCAGACCATCCTATATTATGCAAGGAAAAAAAAACAAAAAAAACCAAAAAAAAAAAAAAAAAAAACCAAAACACTCTTGAGAACTTTAAGCCATATTATGTCGTTACCTCCTCAAAAACATTCTTGGAGTTGTGTTTTGTTTCATTCACACATCTTTGAGTAACTCTTTATTATTAGTCTATCTACATTTACAAAGCTCAAAATGCTCTGTTACACCTTGTTATGTCATGATGTGGTAGTTTTCAGTCGAGATTGGCAATTCCAGGGCTAAAACTATCCAAATGATACTAGTGAAGGTGTATGGAATTTAAAAACACAGTGGAGCACTTCCTGTATTATCACATGTCATCACAAAGTGGCACGGAGTGTTTTCTGTTTGAGAGAAGAACTCAGAGTAAATATACAGAGTTTGTGTGTTAAACATGTGAATGAAACAAACACACAGCTCCATGTACGTCTGATGTAATATTTGTAAAAATCTTGTCAGTGCAATGCAGATGTTAATATACCAAAAAAAGTCAACTTCACTTCTGTTTTAGTCAAATAATTCTAGTAATTTTCCAAAACAAATCACAATTTTGAGAAATAGTTCGTTTTTTGTGGAGAAATTACATCAGAAGGTTTTATGAAATATCTGATGCAACGTCTGTGAACAGGAAACAGAGGAGACACAGAGAACTCACTGGACCAGGACTAAATCAGGACTGAACTAGGGCTAAACCAGGACTAAACCAAGACTGAACCAGGACTGAACCAGGACTAAAAACAAAGTCTAAACCAGGACTAAACCAGCACTAAGACAGGCCTGAACTAGGGCTAAACCAGGACTAAACTAGGTCTGAACCAGGACTAAACAAGGACTAAACCACTACTAAACCAATACACAATTAGGGCTAAACCAGTACTAAACCAAGTCTATACCAGGACTAAACCAGGACTAACCCAGGACTAAACCAGGACTAAAAAAAAGTCTAAACCAGAACTAAACCAGGTCTGAGACAGGACTGAACTAGGGCTAAACCAGGACTAAATCAGGTCTAAGCCAGGACTAAACCAGGTCTAAACCAGGACTAAACCAGGACTGAACTAGGGCTAAACCAGGTCTAAACCAGGTTTAAACCAGGACTAAACCAAGTCTAGACCAGGACTAAACTAGGACTGAACTAGGACTAAACCAAAACTAAACTAGGGCTAAACCAGGACTAAACCAAGACTGAACTTTGACTAAACCAGGACTAAACCAGGTCTAAACCAGAACTAAACCAGGTCTAAACCAGAACTAAACCAGGTCTAAGACAAGACTGAATTAGGGCTGAACGAGGACTAAACTAGGTCTTAACCAGGACTTAACCAGGTCTAAAATCAGACTAAACCAGGACTAAACCAGGATTGAACCAAGACTGAATCAGATCTAGCCCAGGGCTGAACCTGAACAAGGTCTAAACCAAATTCTAAGGGTGGAACATAATTTCCATGGCTTCTGAGCGCTTGTATTAAATGAGTTTTGACCATGTGACTTACAATTTGAAAACTGAATGGAAATTTCTGCTCTTTACAGTAACTGTCTCATGTTCAATTTTGGCGCTAAATCTCAAAATAATTCAAAGAGGTCATACTAAACCAGGCCAGAGCCACAACTTCCTTCCTTCCTACATTATAAAAGAAAATGTTTCTGTGACGACACCTTCAGTCACCACTAACCCGCACATGTGCAGTAATCCCCCATTGAGGGACTCCTGACCTGGACCATAACCAGATCTGAGGAGGGTCCTTTAGGTAGTCCTGATGAGGACCAGATCTAAGGAGGGTCTTTTAGGTACTCCTCACCAGAGCCACAACCAGATCTGCTTCTACAGGTTTAAAGTGCCTATGACAGGTTGGACTACTCATTTTATTAAAACCAAAGACTGTATAAAGAAGTGGACTAAGTGAGTGAAGAAAGAAAGCACCCGATTGGTCTGTTAAGTGGCGATATTTTATTTATGGATAAAATGGCGATCATGCAGGGTTAACGGGGTAAAAAACAAAATTTTAAGTCCAAAATGACAAACCTGACAGCAGCAGTTACATGGAGAAAGATGACGGTTTTCAGTAGAAAGTGAATTGGAGCCAGAAGCGCCCCCATGTTCACTTCCTTTTTGGACCATGGTGGCTAGTGGGTTAGCTATGTCCATTTATACATACAGTCTATGTTTAAAAAACACCGAAGATGATTGTATTCTAGATTTAGCTCAAAACGTTTGCATTTTTTTCTCACGGTTTTGACAATATTTTTAGGTTCAAATTTGACTTCCTGGTTGCAAATCATCAGACTAGGGACTTCCATAGCTGTTACCTAGCAACCATATTGTACACTGGGCCAAAGCTCTCATCATCTACACAGACATGATTAGACAAATACAATTATAAGAAAACACCTTTATTTTGTTGAAAAAAAAATTAAAGTATCAAATTGTGCTTAACTTTTGGACAGAATTCTCTCTAGCATTAATGTAGAACTCTCTAAAATATAACTCCCGACTTCCAGTAATTTTTAGCACATTTTTCAACTTTGCTTTGCACATTGCCTCTTGATTATGATTGCTATAATAATATTGGATATCAGCCTTACATTTCTAGTACATGCCGATACATAGTTTTGGCCCAACCAGCTG
Organism: Periophthalmus modestus; assembly: GCA_019594935.1. Classification (NCBI taxonomy): domain Eukaryota; kingdom Metazoa; phylum Chordata; class Actinopteri; order Gobiiformes; family Gobiidae; genus Periophthalmus; species Periophthalmus modestus. The sequence goes on from JAIEZT010000304.1 coordinate 19,533,640, forward strand.
CCTTAAGAATATTTGTAACGCTTTATTTGAACATTTTAGTGAGAAGAAAACACTGCACAGAACGTGACTACACAGTTCTCTTAAAGATTTGTGGTAAAAAAGAGCTGTGGGTGACTTTATATAAAATTTACGTAATTTAAGGAAAATAATCAAAATTGGCCCTACATATTGCCCAAAATAATTGGCCCAGGCCCGGGTCCAGACCAAACCATCTGACGGTGCATTTCAGCATCAAAGGGGTGCAAAGACAGTACTCTTCCATAAAGTGTCATTATTCCACATATCTAAAATGAGGGTCCTAATTATTTTGCAGTGCACCCATTTGCTCCCCTGCAGACCTATATCGGGCATCGGTTGCTCTGTTTCTAAACAATCAGTATCGGCCATAAAAATACCCATATCTCTAGTGCACACACCTGGCCCCGTGCACACTGGTACCTGCACATTCCTGGCCCCCATGAATACCCCTGACCCCATCCACACTGGTACGTGCAGAGCCTTGGTGACCTCTGACCTCTCTTCAGGGCACTGCTCTCCTCCAGCTCAGTCCACTCTCTGCAATATGTCAGAGGGTCTAATACCCAACAACAGAAGCTAAACCTCAACACACACTGTCTCTATTAGATGCACGTGCACGCACCTGGCCTCATGCATACCCCTGGCCCCATGCACACTGGCTATGTGCACACTCCTGGCCTCATGCACACTGGCTTCATGCACACTCTGTCCTTCATGCACGCTCGTATATGTGCATGTGCCTGGTCTCTCGTGCACTCGTGTACGTGCATATGCCTGGTATACAGAGCCTGTTGTTGGATTTAGAGGCTCTGTTTTAGCTCTGCACCTGTTATACATTTGTCTCTTTCACTTCAGCTACAGCTCCTGTCTGCTCCTCAAAACCCTGATTGCACTGGATCTCTGGTCTAATCCTGTTTTATTCTAGGCTCAGTCCTGGTTTAGCGCTGGTTTAGTCCTAGCTCAGTCCTACTTTAGTCCTGCATTAACACTGGTTTAGTAAGGGTTTAGTACTGGTTTAGTCCTGTGTTCAGTCTTGGTTTTGTCTTGGCTCAGTCCTGGTTTAGTCCTTGGTTAGCAATAGTTTATTCCTGGTTTAGTCCTGGTCCAGTTCTGGCTCAGTCTTGCTTCAGTCCTCCTTTAGTCCTGGTTCAGTCCTCCTTTAGTCCTGGTTCAGTCCTCCTTTTGTCCTTGGTTCAGTCCTCCTTTTGTCCTGGTTTAGTCCCGGTTCATTAGCATTAGCATTAGCAGGGCGACAATGGCTGAGTGGTCACAAATAAGAATGTGGTGTGTGAATGTTGGTGGTGGGAGGCACTGAAGGTGCAGATTGTCAGCCTCACTTCTGTCAGCCTGTCACAGGGCAGCTGTGGCTGCAACTGTAACTTACCACCATAGAGTGTGGAGTAAATGAAGAATGCACTTGTGCGCACTTTGAATTGTGTAAAGTGTAAGGCATTATTATTAACAGTAGTATTAATAGTAGAGGGAGTAGTAACAGTAATAGTAGTAGCAGTAGCAGCAGAAACAGTAGCAGTAGTAGTAGGCGCAGTAGCAGAAGTAGTAGCAGTATTAGTAGTAGCAGTAGTACTAGCAGTAGTAGCAGTTGTAGTAGTAGTAGTAGTAGTATTAGTAGTAGCAGCAATAGTAGCAGAAGTCATAGTAGCAGTAGTAGTATTTGCAGTAGTAGGAATAGGACCTTCCTCTGCAGTAAACAGAGGTGTTTCTAGGCAACAGTTCTAATGAGGAAATTCTCTGCAGAGATTGAACCTCCGAGGATCAAGACCAAAACAAGGATTAACCCATAACCAAACCAAGTCTAAGGACTAACCCAGAACTAAAACAGGCCTAAAGAGTAATCCAGAACTGAACCAGATCTGAGGACCAACCCAGAACTCCACCAGGTCTGAGGACTAAATCAGAACTTAATCAGGTCTGAGAACTAACCCAGAACTTTGTGTTCTTTTGTTTCTGAGATGAGACAAAAAGTCCAGGACCCCAAAGTTGAGTGTAGAATCCAATTATAATCCAGTTATGATCTGATTATAGTCTGGTTACAATCCGAGTAGATCTGAGTAAACACAGTGCAGTATATTCTGTGAGAAACATTTATGAATGATGATTACATAACGTCATGTTTCTTATGTAAAGACTCAGATATGAACTTTCACAGGAGTTCATGAGACCTGCTCTAGACCAGGAACTGAGCCAAAACAAACTGGACCAGGACTGGACCAGGAGTAAACCAGGACTAAACCAGGACTGAACCAGGACTAAACCATGACCATACCAGGACCAGGCCAGGACTGAACCAAGACTAAGGCCTGGGCAAAGACCTGACTTGAGCCAGGTGAGGATGACAGGGACACTGGTCACACTCAGGTGGACAGATGCAGGTTCACTTTGTTGTTACCATGTCGGTCTTACTGTGCTTTAAGGAGGATTTTTCAGTAACTCTTAACGCAAACACTCACTTTGGAGATATAGTTAACCTCTCCCTCCCCTCTCTCTCTCTCTCTCCACAGATGACTGGTGCCCCTCAGTGACCCCCCCCTCCTTCGTCGGACATCTTGTTTCTCTATCTGTGGCAAACTCTTAAACTTCGCTCTGGGGCAAGTGGCGCAGCGCTTCCTTCAGAAGCTCCAGGTTGAGGGGATGGGAAGCGCCCGAGTCAACAGTCGACACGTTAGCAACAGTCGCTACAGCACCGTGTCCTCGGACGAGATGAAGCTAACCACTAATATGGCTAATGGTAAAGCTAAACCCGCACCGCTGCACAGCCGCTTCGTGAAGAAGGACGGTCACTGTAATGTGCGCTTCGTAAACGTGAGCGAGAAAGGCCAGCGGTACCTGGCGGACCTGTTCACCACCTGTGTGGATGTGCGCTGGAGGTACATGTTGCTCATCTTCTGCCTGGCCTTCGTCCTGTCCTGGCTCCTCTTCGGCTTCATCTTTTGGCTCCTGGCATTGCTCCATGGCGACCTGGAGGTCGGAGGTCACAGGAAGTGCGTGTCTAATGTGAACACCTTCACCGCTGCGTTTCTGTTCTCCGTGGAGACGCAGACGACTATTGGCTACGGCTACAGGTATGTGACGGACGAGTGCCCGCTGGCTGTGTTCGCCGTAGTACTGCAAAGCATTCTGGGATGCATCATCGATGCCTTCATCATCGGTGCCGTCATGGCTAAGATGGCCAAACCCAAAAAGCGTAATGAGACATTGGTGTTCAGTGAGAACGCGGTGATTGCACTTCGTGATGGTCGGCTATGTCTGATGTGGAGAGTGGGGAACCTGCGCAGGAGCCACCTAGTGGAAGCGCACGTGCGTGCGCAGCTGCTGCGCTCACGTGTGACGGAGGAGGGAGAGTTCATCCCTCTGGACCAGAGTGACATAAATGTGGGCTTTGACAGTGGAGTGGACAGACTCTTCCTGGTGTCGCCAATTACAGTGGTGCATGTAATTGACGAGAACAGCCCGCTGTACGCATTGAGCCGCGCCGGCCTCCAAGGAGCGGACTTTGAGGTGGTGGTGATTCTGGAGGGGATGGTGGAGGCCACAGCGATGACCACACAGTGTAGGAGCTCCTACCTCGCACACGAAATCCTCTGGGGGCAGCGCTTTGAGCCGGTGCTCTTCGAGGACAAAAACTGTTACAGAGTAGACTACTCCAGGTTTCATAAGACCTACGAAGTCCCCAGCACCCCCCACTGCAGCGCACGAGACCTGGACCAAGATCTGGCCCAGGGCAAGTACCTCCTCCATGAGCCGAGTTTCTGCTACGAGAACGAAATGGAGCCTGAGGAGACGGACGAGAGGGAGAGACCAGAGGAATCAGAGGAGAGAGAGGAGAGGGAGGAGAGGGAGGAAAGAGAGACAGACGAGGGGGAGGAGACAGAGGGTCAAACAGACACTGTGTCAGAGGGGGCAACAGAGAGCACCCCAAACTCCGGCCTGACCTCTGACCCCAGCCCGCAGTTGCTGCGGAGGGAGTCACAGATATGACATTTAAAGACTGTTTCAGACTGTTTAAATAAAATTCTGCCTCTTAAAGGGGCAGCAAGCTCTTATAGGGGCGTCTGACGGTACGGCTCAATGAGGGGGTGGAGCCTGAAGTCATGGAGCAGGGTCTAAGATGAGAGGGCGGAGCCTGAGAAGAGGGGCGGGGCCATGCTTCTGTCACTGTTTCACATGGAGAAAATCTGTTTTACTGTTGGAACTTGTTGCTTAAAGTTGCAATATGTGACTTTTCTGGTGGGTGGTGAATGGAGATGTTGGTGTTCTCCTGGCAGGTTCCACAGTATGGCATTAAAAGTATCTATGTGCCTTTATTTCATAAGTGCGTTTATTGTTCAGACATACATTGAAAACAGCATTTTTAAAGTGAGCAGACTCGCTTCTTCACCGATCTGATCTCCACCAGAAAAGTTACATAGTGCAGCTTTAAGTCAAAGTGAGCACAGTCTCATGTTTTATTACGCAAGAGAGACAGGGTTAATTTGCCAACCTGATCTGAGTCACACTAAACCACAACTTAAGTTTTAGATTTTTAGTTAACTTGTTAAAAAGTACAACAACTCTACATTATAATGCAGGTTATTCAAGAGCGAGTCCTGAGCCCAGGTCCTGAGTCTTTGGGTCTCTGCAGCAGCATCGGGCAGCAGCAGTTGTTGAACAGTTGGACTCCTTCTCCCCCCCTTTCATATACACACTCGCGCACACACACAGAAACACCCCTCCCTTCCGCACACACACAGTGGACGCCCCCCATTCAAATACACTCACACAGGCATACACACACACACTCATACATACTGTACACACACACACACACACCCCCCTACACACACTCACACACACACACATGCAGACCCCTTCACACACACACACGCACAGAGACCACCCCCTTGCTCTCACACACACGCATGCATACATACAGAAGGGGGAGGGGTCAGGGAGGAGCACCTGTTTGATGGAAAATACCTTAAATTCTGCTCTAAAAGTGTCTCTGGACAGAAGCAGATCTGTGGCACTAATTCTGTATTTGACTAAATGAATTCTTGTTGAACTGCTGCTGATCGATTTGTTGACTAAAAAATGGGGCATGGCAAAAACTCCCAAATAATTAACTATCTGTATGATCTATCGACTGATTAAATGACTACAGCCCTTCTGGACACACAGTAGATGTGTGACTGTAGCCTCATCAGCCTGCAGTCTGAACCTGCTCTAAGCACAGGTCAAAGGTCACGTGGAGGCTGTGGGTCACACACAAACGCAGATCTCCATCCATAACTGATGAGTGCTTTCAGTCGGCCATTTTAAATCTATACTCTGTTTTAGCAGCTTGTCAGAATCAGAACTTTTTTTTTTTTTTTTTTTTTGCCATTGTCGGTAAACTAAATTCTGAAACTAGAAGCTGGAATTTTTTTTTTTTTTTTATATTTTGTCATAGAAAAGCAAACATTTCATTCATTTCCAGCTTGGGATTTTAGCTTCTTTTTTGTTGTAAAGATTTAAAACCATGTGCATTTTGATCTCATTTCGTTTTACCTCTAGTCGCCTCCAGTCTGGAATTTTTAACATTCTGGTGACGTAGGATTGTAAAGGGTCTAAAAAATACATAGCAATAAAAATATTGTAAATCTTGTTTGGTGTAAATCAGGACAACGACTCATCCATCAAAATGCCAAATATATTCAGTTTTTTTTCTGAACAGGCTCACAAATTTAATGCAAAAAAATCTTAAAATTCTATTGCTTTCCATGTTTTAAAATGTTCCAAAATGATTTTTTTCTTGTGAAACAGCAGATTTTGACAGAGGCATGCTACAAACTGGCATCAGGGTCAAACTTTAACTTTAATGTTTAATTTGAATGTTTTTAAAGCTCTTTTAAATCAGATTTAGACTGCCCCCCGCTGGTACACGTCTGCAGGTGTAATCCATAGACATATAATCAATAGACGGGGCATTTGATGCTAATGCTATCATCCATCTCAGCTACTCGGCTAGTCCGGGAAGATTTCAGAACACTAGAGCCAGTTCCCTGTATTTTTTCATCTAGCTATTAGCATTGGCCTGCAACGATCATACGAGCTGTTGAATAATCCAGAGGGTGTCGGCTGGTACCAACCCTCAGACAGAGCCTTGTTTTAAGTGTTGAGTGTGTAAAACTTTTGGTGTTTTATTTTAGATCATAATCATAACACTTTCAGTTAAGATTTTTTAACTTGTGTGGTTCTGGTGAACATCTAGTGACACTAAACCTCCTCTTTTACATGTGACACGTTATATACTTTAACATGGGGACTGGCTTCACCATCCGTTTGTCTGTGGGGGGAACATTGGTGTCAAGTGATCACGTTGTTGCAAAGGGCAGAGAGAGAATTTTGCGTCTATGAATGTCTCCGGTGTAACGAACAGAGCTCCACACAGCTTCAGACGGGCTCTTTACACTGCCTTTACTCCAAATGCCCTACCCTAACGCAGCAGTCTAAAGCATGTAGAATATAGGAGCTTTTGTGCTGCTAACACTGTCACCAAACAGTATTATTATTATTATTATTATTATTATTATTATTATTATTATTATTATTATTATTATTATATTATTATTATTGTTAATGTAATTTTAGCGTTTATAACAAAGGCTGACGACTTCTGGTACAGAGTTTGTACAGTTTTTATGACTTTAATATTTTTATTGTAACTTTTATTTTGGATGTTTTTAAAATTCAAGCCTTAAATGTAACAGCAACTAAAGACAGGACGAGTGTAGTTTGAAATCAAAACTCACGAATTCTGCAAACAAGTCATATATGTTCTGACAACAAGTCATTTGGAATATTTATTAAAGAGCCCATATTATGCTGTTTTCTGATCCATGTTATAATGTTTCCTCGTCACAAACATACCTGGAGTTGTGTTTTGTTTCGTATTTAGTTCTTCTCTCAAACAGAAAACACTCCGTTCCACCTGGTGATGTCATGTAGTAATACAGGGAGTGCTCCACTGTGTTTTTAAACTCCACTCACCTTCACTAGAATCATTTTGATGCTTTCTACCCTGTAATTGTCTGCCTCAATGGAAAGGTAAATGCTGAAGGTGAAAACTATCGCTTCATGACATCACAAGGTGAAACAGAGCATTTTGAGCTTTGGAGATGTAGACAGAGTAATAATAAAGGGTTAATCAAACATGTGTGAATGAAACAAAACACAACTCCAGGTTTTGAGGAAGTAACAGCATTATTACATGACTTAAAGCTCATGAGAGTCAATTGTATGTAATGTAGGCCCTTTAATGATCTGAATTGAGCTGCTGAAAAGACATAAACTGGAAGCAAATCATCATCTGTTTCATGCATTGAAAAAAATATTTTTCTAGACAAAATTTTTTAAATTGCTGAAAATATTAAATGCCAGAAGTGTTAATGAGCTTGTTTTCAGTGAAGAATATGTTTAAAGAGGGAGTATTGTTTTACCATGTTATAATGTTCCCTCATCTGAAGTGGTTTTAAATGTCATCCATGCATGTTTCAGTAATTTAGCTATCTCTCTCGGGCCCTATACGAACCCTCCTTACGATTAGCAATACGAGCCAGTACAAGGCTTCTCTCACAAGCCTACATCCCCCATGCAACACAGCAATTGGGCATTGTGTTTTGGGCAAATATAGCATTTTCAAAATAATTGAAAGTAAAATACCCCCTCTTTAAAAATCTCTCTGATGCAGCTGAATGGTCTTTGTCCCTGGTGCATGTTACGTTGCTGCACTGGGCTGGTTTGGTCTCATGTTTTTGCCTCATGTTTTAGTTTCATGTTTTAGATTAAATATGTCTGGAGTAAAGTCGCGCAGACAGAGGAGTTGCACTCTCAGTTTCTGACCGGCTTTTGAGGTTTTTATACCTCCATTTTTCAGTCTTCCGAACGTCACATGTACAGATTTTATATCAACAGTTTGTAAAGAACTCTGCTTTTCCAATAAAATATGAACAAATTTAATTTTGTGTTCCTTTATTTCTCTTTTGTCATATGAATATTTTAGAAGGATTGATTTAAAAGATGTGTGACCTGGTTAATGCTCAATATCTCTGATCCATATTAAACAAACATCTTCTCTGTCAGCATAAACTTTGTGTTGTCCTGGGGTCATTTATGACCCCAAAAGCAACTGTCAGAGTAGAACATTTATTCATTCATTCATGTGGATTGAAAACACACAATTCATGTCCTACAACATGTCCTACAGAGACCTGCACCTCCATAAGACATGTCCTCTGACAGACAGAGCCTGGGTCTGTGCTGTTCAGTGCAGTGAACAACACAGCCATCAGTGCAGCCAGTGACTCCTAAAAGTGCTCAAAGGGACATTTTGTTCACGTATTAAGAGATAAAATATAAATACATATATTTTATTCCTTCCTGTGATTTACTTCTTAGATTGAAAAACAAATTCTTTTGTCAGTGGACAGAGATTCTTGTTCCAAATTCAAGTTAAATAAAAAAAAGTATTTTTGAAAAGTTATGATAATTATGATAATCTCTTCAGACATTATTCTGAGCAGAGTTTTGGATCAGAATTTATGATCTGATCTAAATTCTGTTTTGAAAAAAAAAAAAAAAAAAAGTATTTTTCAAAACAGTTTTGCTTTTGATTAGAATTTAGTGAATGAGAATCACAGTCCATTATTAGTGTAACTTGGGACTTTTGTTTTCAACCTGAGGAGTCCATCTTAGAAATGTTCATTTTCAAATTCTAAATACATAATTATACATTCGTAGCTTATTTTGTATTAGATGAACAAAATGGCCTCTTGAGCACTTTTAGGGGTCACTGGGTGCACTGATGGTGTTCTTCACTGCACTGATCGGCACAGACCCAGGGCTCTGTCAGACAGAGCTCTTATGACGGTCTAGGTCTCTGTAGGAGACTCTGGCTTTGTTTGAATTGTTTGTTTTTTAGTTTTTCTAAAGCTCCAGTCACATATTTAGAGTCATATTTGGTCCCTGTGGTAGTTCTGATCCTGTATTAGACAAAGCCTAGTTCCACTCTCCATACATGTCCCCAAACACAAGCTGGTCTGCAGTGTTTACCTGCAGAGTTGAACATTCTGAACATTCAATAATTTAATCAAAGATCATACATTAACCTTCTAATTCGCCAGATATTTCTGTGTAAGTGCAGTCATGCAATTTCAGTGTTATAGGGCCTTATAATGTAAAATCTAATTTTACATGACTTTTTTTTACACAATCAAAGGCCTATTGGCACAAAATATGTACATGTAATGTAAATGTGGTATCAGTGCATTGGTTTGAAGTCAGGCTAATTCTATGGTTATAAGAGAAACAAATTGAGGTCAAAGTGACCACTGAGGAACTTCAACATAACTGTACTGGGAGGAAACACACTAGGGACAAATAAATGAAAGTCAAGTTATTTTTCACTAAAGCCTACATAAGTGCTTGGACAGGAAGTTAGTTTAGGTAACACATTTATTTATATATATATATATATATATATATATATATATATATATATATATATATATATATATATATATATATATATAATATATATATATATATATATATATATATATATATATATATACATATATATATTTATATTGTTACAAGTCCACCGGACTTCATTTCCCAGGGTGCACCTGTTGTTATTGTAGTGCCGTAAGCCCGTGGCCCGCGAGTTTTAGCAGAATCATTGTGTGTTTAGAGCGGTGCTTCGTGTTCTCTCAGGTCATCCTGCCTGTTTTCGTGTGTATGTGTACCGTGTGCGTTCGTACGAAGTGAGTATTGTTTGGAATTGTTTATTTTACTCATTTTGTATAGTTTTGACCATATTTTTCATCGTTACATTTATATTTTATACTTAACGTTATGTAGAAGTTAATTTATTGTGTTAGAGCGCCCCCCTGTGGTTCCTTCCTCTTATAACATGTAATTTTTCTCTGTTTATTTCAATGTATACTTATCAGTGTTGCTAATACATGTATACTTTGTTTCCTTTCAGATAACCACACACACACACACGCACACACACCCACCTATATATGGACACCACCCTAACCTACCTGTAAAACAATCAGTCCCTCAATATCACCTGCCCTCTCCTCCTGAATAAACCTCCCTCGACTATCTAATCGGAGTTCGCCTGTTCCTTCTAACCGAGGACAACTCAGTCGGAGACGAATCAGAAAGCAGTGCATGCCAGACGCACACAGTACCTTACAAGTGGTCCTTCGAGCCGGATCGTCTTTGGCTGAGTTATCAAGATGGCAACTTCACTACACAAGGTTGAGTCCTCAGGCTCAGATCAGAGTCCACAACATAGTTCCCGTCCACGCAGGAGCAGGAGGCTTCCGGGACATCTGACAGACTATGAACACGGCCTACTGGATCCAGAGGTATTGTCCGCCTACAGCCCGGATGAATCAGATACGGAGGAGAGGTATAGATGGGAGAAGATGGAGAGTGCTTGGGACAGAGTGCTGACAACGATGCAGGAGATGCAAGTCACTATGAGGGAAACCAGCAGTGCATTATCTAGGCGTGTGGAGAGACTGGAGCGAGATTGTAAGTCCTCCAGCCCTCTCAATCAGCGCAGTAATGCAACTACACCAGGCAGAGCCGCTTCCCTTCCTCTTGTTCTCAAACCAGTGCCACTGACTGTATCAGCCCCCAGGCAAGAAACCAGAACTCCCGTGAATCTGTTAAGGCCAGTTGACCCTGCTTCCGTGAGTACAAGCCCTGTCCAGCCTGCATTCCAGTTGGCTCCTCCATTGAGTCCCATAGTGCAGCCCACTGTAGCGCCTGTGCATCAGCCTCCTCCTATCCCTATGAGCCCTGTTATTCTACCAGCTCCACTGTCTCCAGGTCCTGCAGTCCAGCCGAGGCCTAATCCAGTAGTCCAGCCTGCGTTACAGCCTGCACGTCAGCCCAGTGTTTTTCGTCCTTTGCCTCGACCCACACTGCAGGCTCCTCTGCCTCCTCCTCAGCCGAGAGCACCATCAGTGATTCCACCATTGATTCCACCTTTGCTTCAGCCTGGCGCCACGCCAGGGGTGAGTCATGTTATCCATCCTGGGCATCAGCCTATCACCTATGACCAGTCATATGTAGCTCCTCCTACTGATGTAGACAGTCACTACTATCCTACATACCCATCAGCCTACGTTACCCCACCACAGCCTGCAGGATATCATCCTTCTCCAGCAGCTGTAACCCAGCCTAACCTGATGGAGATGATAGTAGCGTCTTCTTATGGCATCCCCAAACTAAGCTGGTGACGTTCAGATCGGGCAAAGAGAGCGACTTTGCATTATTGAAGAAGGGGCTCGACAGTTTACTGGGGCCACATGCTCATCTCACAGAGGAGTATAAATATCACATCCTGCTGGATCATTTGGAGCATCCGTGTGCTTTACAGGTGGCCCGCCGTTACATACATGACCGCACTCCCTACAGCAGTGCTATGAGAGCTTTGGAGCAGAGGTATGGACAGCCGAGGCAGTTAGTCCAGAGTGAGCTGAGTGCCATCCTTAACTGCCCTCCTATTAAGGCGGGTGACTCTCAGGCCTTTGAAGATTTTTCCCTCTCGGTCTCCAGCCTGGTTGGCCTCCTCAGTTCCATGGATGATGTGGCAGCCACTGAGCTCCAGTGTGGTTCACATGTGGACAGACTACTCACCAAGCTCCCTCCTAGCTACAGAGACAGTTTTATTGAGTACTGTATTACACGTGGCATCATCCGCAGTGGCAGCAGTCGCACATACAACATGTATGACCTCTCTGAATGGCTGGAGCGTAAATCACAAGTATTGCAGCTCTCAAGACAAGCCACTCAGCCTCAACACGCAGACAGGCCACGCCAAGAGAGGAGCCATCCTAGATCCGCCGCAGGGCCCAAGTCACAGAGTAAGCCAACCTCTATTTATTACGGCTCAGACCCTGCACAAGCACAACCCAAGACAGAGGTGAAGGCACAAACTCCTCATTCAGCCACCTCTAAGCAGAAGCAGAAGTTTAAGCCCTATTGCCCTTACTGTGAAGGGACAGAGCATTACCTCAGTAGCTGTGCAGATTTTAAGAAGCTGGACCTGAAAGCCATAGCCTCCTGGATAAAGGAGAAATCCAGATGCTGCCGCTGCGGCCGTAAACACACTCCTGAGCAGTGTACCCTGAAGAAACCGTGCAGCAGCTGTGGAGACCAGCACTTATTAGTGTGTTACATGACCTGGCCGAGGCCAAGAAACAGGACCCTAATATCCTGACAGTGAGCACCAGCCGAGTCTTCCTGGGCCCCCTCAGTCATTCAGGCCCGTGTTATGCTCAAGGTTGTCCCCATCCAGCTGCACCATGAAAGGAAGTCCCTGGACACATTTGCTCTCCTAGATGATGGCTCAGAGAAAACCATCATCCTCCCAGCTGCAGTCGAATCACTGGGCCTCAAGCAGGAGGAGGAGTCAATCTCATTGAGAACGATCCGCCACGATGTGATCCAGGTAAAGGGTGCCCGCGTTTCATTTCAGCTCTCCCCAAAGGCCAAGCCGAGGACCCGCTACAAGATTACACATGCCTTCACAGCCTCACAGCTCTCTGTTTAACTGAACAGTCATGCCCAGTAGAGCTCTTAAAGGAGAAGTACCACCATTACAGCAGCGTGTACAGCTCGAGGGCTTCTCAGAAGTACAGCCTTTGGTGTTAATCGGCTCAGACAATGCTCACCTCATCACTCCTGTCCGTCCTGTCCTGCGTGGGCCAGCCCATGGGCCCGTGGCCATCTGCACCAAGCTCGGATGGGCCATCCAGGGTCCCAGCTGTAGTCTGCCCATACAGCAAGGAGAGGTGCACTGCCTGAACCTGTCATGCCTTTCTCCTGCTGAGGCCCTCCATGAGAATGTGAAGCGTCTGTGGCAGCTAGACGCCCCCCTCCACAGACCAGAGAAAGAGGTCACTCGCTCTAAAGAAGACAGAGAAGCTATAGCCATGCTAGAGGCTAAAACCATTAGAGTCCCTGTACACGGAGTAGAGAGAGATACGCCACTCCCCTGCTCCGAAAAGAAAGATTTCCCACAGCTCCAGATCTCTCCTGAAGTGGTTAAAGGCCTCCTGAGATCCACAGAACGTAAACTAGCTAGGAAACCCCGATCTAGCTATCACATACAATCAGGAGATCAAGAGGCTAGTGGACTCTGGCTATGTGGTTAAGCTGACTCCAGAAGAGATTCATCACTCTACTGAATCCTGGTACGTGCCACACCACATAGTACATCACAAACAACAAAGCTAGAGTGGTCTTTAACTGCTCCTTTGAGTTCCAGGGGACCGTCCTCAACCATTACCTCCTACCAGGGCCTACACTGGGGCCCACATTACTTGGTGTGCTACTCCGCTTCCGGCAGTTTCCTGTGGCTGTGAGTGGGGACATCAAAGCCATGTTTCACCAGGTCCGACTGCTCCCGAGGACTGCCCCCTTTTGCGCTTCCTGTGGCGAGATGGTGAAACAGAGCGGCCCCCGGGATGTGTATGAGTGGAGAGTTTTGCCATTCGGGACCACGTGTAGCCCCTGTTGTGCTATTTTTGCACTACAGAGCCATGTGAGGGAGCACAAAGACACTTACCAGGATGTTTATGATTCTGTGTACACAGCCTTTCTACGTGGACAACTGCCTGCAGTCCCTTTCTGACCCACAAGAAGCTAAGGCGCTCATTGACAGGATGAGAGAGCTCCTTCTACGTGGTGGATTCGAGATACGCCAATGGGGCGAGCAACCTCCCTGACGTAGTGGCTCATCTGCCCAGTACTGCCAGGTCAGATAGCTGTGAACTGTGGCTGAACTTTAAAAAGCCTTGATCCACAGGAGTCAACGTTGGGTCTCAGCTGGCACTGCCCAACTGATGTTCTGGGATACAAGCACCGCCCAGTGTCTTACATCACTGTTACACTGCGTAATGTGTACAAAGTACTGGCCAGTCAATATGACCCACTGGGTTATATTTGCCCCTACACCACAAGAGCAAAACTGATTGTGCAGACCCTGTGGAGCACAGAGAGAGGATGGGATGATCCCATACAGGGCACCATGCTCCAGTCTTGGCTTGAATGGGAGAGTGAGCTGTCATACCTCCAGCACATCACTATGCCCCGCTGTTATGCTCATCCTCTCAACAGCAGCAGTGTGACATATGAAGCTCACATCTTCTGTGACGCCTCTGAGAGGGCTTATGGAGCTGTGGCCTATCTCAGGGTGATGGAACAACAAGTGCACATCTCCACCTCCTTTGTCATGGCCCGATCTAGGGTAGCGCCCCGCAAACAGGTGTCAGTGCCCCGACTGGAGCTGTGTGCTGCGCTTACTGGAGCCCAACTGGCCAAGGTGCTCCAAAACAGAACTCACTATCCCACTGCAGTCTATCTACCTGTGGACAGATTCCACTACAGTTCTGAAGTGGATCCAGTCCAGCTCCTGTCGCTACAAAGTATTTTGTGGGAACTCGAATTTGTGAGATCCAGGAGCTGACCTCCCCAGAGCAGTGGTATTATGTAAACTCGGACTACAACCCTGCTGATGACATCACTAGAGGCAAGTCTCTGGCAGAGTTAATGGTTCCCCGGCCGCTGGTCACAAGGCCCACACTTCCTGACTCAGACAAAGGACACGTGGCCAAAGCCCCCAAACAGATCCTACAGACTATGGTAGTGAGGAGCTCAAGGAAGGCAACATTCTGTGGCCATGCAGCTGTATCCCCGAGCCTCCCAGATCCCACACAATATACGTCACTGGATGACCTCATCCTGGCCACTCAGCAGTCCCTGCATGGGGCGGCCACTCCTCCCACTTCTGCAGAGCGTCTGGAGGCAGAGGTACAGCTCCTTCGTTCTGCACAGACTGACAGTTTCCCAGAGGAGGTCCAAGCCCTCCGAACAGGTCACCCCCTGTTCACTCAAGCAGCCGTCTGAGTGCTCTTTCTCCTGAGTATGACAGCCTCAGTGGTCTGATCAGAGTTGGAGGCCGTCTGCGACAGGCCACAGATGTAAGCCCAGACAGCATTCACCCTATTGTGTTGGCAGCAGATCACCCTCTGTCTAAACTCATCATAAAAGCATTATGATGCACAGCTCCTTCACCCTGGTGCAGAAAGACTGTATGCAGAGATACGCCGCACCTATTGGATCATCAGAGGACGTCAGGCCATAAAGAAACATCAGTACCAGTGTGTGCATTGTAGAAGGTGGCGTGCCTCTCCTTCTACTCCCAAGATGGCTGACCTTCCCTCGGCGCGGGCTGCGGCTTTACAAACCTCCATTCTGGTCTACAGGCGTAGACTGCTTTGGCCCATACCTAATCAAGATTGGCCGCAGAAGAGAGAAGCGCTGGGGGATCATATACAAGTGCCTCACCACCCGATGTGTGCACTTGGATCTCCTGCCTAGCCTTGACGCTGACTCTTTTCTTATGTCTTTACGCAGGTTTATTGCACGCAGGGGGAAGCCGTATGAGCTGTGGTCAGACCAGGGCACGAATTTCAGAGGTGGTAACAAAGAGCTCCAGACCGCCTTTGAGAACATGGCCCCAGAACTACAGCAACAGCTGGCCAAACAAACCATTAAGTTCCATTTCAACCCACCGCATGCTCCTCACTTCGGAGGAGCCTGGGAACGAGAAATCAGGTCAGTCAAGTCAGCTCTGCAGGTCGTCCTGAAGGATCAAGTTGTGGTGGAGGAAGTTCTGCTTACAACGCTGATAGAAGTTGAGGGCATCCTGAACTCCAAACCTCTTGGGTATGCCTCATCAGATGTGGCTGACACTGACCCTATCACACCAAACCTCTTGTTAATGGGGCGGCGGCGACGCAGCGTTACCACAGGCTGTGTATGGCCCTCATGATGCTCTGTCTAACAGGAGATGGAGACACAGTCAGGTAATCAGTGACCATTTCTGGAGGCGCTTTGTTCAGAACTACCTCCCTGGGCTTCAGCTGAGACAGAAATGGAGGAAATCTACAGACAATGTGGCTGTAGGACAGATCGTTATGATTGTGGATGCGAATCTCCCCAGAGGACTGTGGCCTGTTGGCACAATCACCAAGGTTTTTCCCAGGATCAGAAGGCGTTGTTCGAGCCGCAGAGGTGAAAGTTTAAAGACAGTACCTATGTTCGCCCTGTAACCAAACTAGTGGAGCTTCCGGAAGTGCCTGAGGACACTGACAGTGCTTCTCCAAACTAGTGGACTGTGCATGTGTGTATTTTCCCTACAAATACAGGGGCGGCTGTTACAAGTCCACCGGACTTCATTTCCCAGGGTGCACCTGTTGTTATGTAGTGCCGTAAGCCGGTGGCCCGCGAGTTTTAGCAGAATCATTGTGTGGGTTGAGTTTAGAGCGGTGCTTCGTGTTCTCTCAGGTCATCCTGCCTGTTTTTGTGTGTATGTGTACCGTGTGCGTTCGTACGAAGTGAGTATTGTTTGGAATTGTTTATTTACTCATTTTGTATAGTTTTGACCATATTTTTCATCGTTGCATTTATATTTTATACTTAACGTTATGTAGAAGTTAATTTATTGTGTTAGAGCGCCCCCCTGTGGTTCCTTCCTCTTATAACATGTAATTTTTCTCTGTTTATTTCAATGTATACTTATCAGTGTTGCTAATACATGTATACTTTGTTTTCCTTTCAGATAACCACACACACACGCACACACACCCACCTATATATGGACACCACCCTAACCTACCTGTAAAACAATCAGTCCCTCAATATCACCCTGCCCTCTCCTCCTGAATAAACCTCCCTCGACTATCTATCGGAGTTCGCCTGTTCCTTCTAACCGAGGACAACTCAGTCGGAGACGAATCAGAAAGCAGTGCATGCCAGACGCACACAGTACCTTACATATATATATATATATATATATATATATATATATATATATATATGTATATGTATATGTATATATATATATATATATATATATATATATATATATATATATATATATATATATATATATATATATATATATATATATATATATATATATATAATCTTTCCACAATATGGCATAAAATCTATCTTTATGGAGAATATTTTATAGCTAATAATTAAATGCATATCCCTGTATACAGTGAGGCAAAAAAGTATTTAGTCAGGCAACAATTGTGCAAGTTCTCCCTCATATTATATATATATATATATATATATATATATATATATATATATATATATATATATGTATGTATGTGTATATATATATGTATATATATATATATATATATATATATATATATATATATATATATATATATATATATACATATATATATATATATATATATATATATATGTATATGTATATATATATATATATATAATCTTTCCACAATATGGCATAAAATCTATCTTTATGGAGAATATTTTATAGCTAATAATTAAATGCATATCCCTGTATACAGTGAGGCAAAAAAGTATTTAGTCAGGCAACAATTGTGCAAGTTCTCCCTCTTAAAAAGATGAGAGAGGCCTGTAATTTTCATCATAGGTTTACTTCAACTATGAGAATGAGAGTATCCTAGATATTTAGAGATTTCGCGATGGCAGCCATGGCACAGATATGGCAAGGTGCTAAACATTTTGGTGACCTTGCTAACTTAAAACCTTTAAGCCTGTTTCAAATAACAAAGGAATACTTAAAAGAAAGGACTGCTGAGTTGTTGAGTTGTTTTTGGCAAAGTTGCTTCTTCTACTGTATTCATTAGTTCAGTTTGCACATGCTCAGTACTGCACCAGTGTGAGAAATCAGGATACTGCGTCTACATGCCACAGCATCCGGGATACTATCAAAATATCCCAGTGAGAGTATCCTGGTTTCTCATAACCTGGATACTGGCTTATCCAGGATGCTGAAATCAGGACACTGTGTATACATGGACACACACAAAACCAGGATACTCAAAAAACTCAGTCATAACCGGGATCATCGTAAAGGCACTCATTAACTTGTGTTGTTGTCCTCTGGTAAAGAGACCAGGCTACGCCACACTCTCAACATATGCTTTTACAACCAGAGAGGCCAGCAGGTAGTTTCAGATGCTTACACCTGTGTACTGAGGACCACAGCAGGCTCAAACAGCGCTGAATAAACCCCATAAAAAACCCATGGAGGAATCAAACATCTGAGGAGGTTTGAATGTCCATGTGCAGCAGGAGACGACAACAGCAGCACCAACTTTCAACAAGTTCAAGTGACTGAAATAACTCACTTTTAGGATCACATTTCTTGTGATTAGATGTTAGTTAGCAATACATAAAATACATACGTCATTTAGTCAAACAGTGAGCTAGGTGTGAAATGGAGGATCTGGACGGACCAGTGGAGTGACAGCGGCTGGAGAGGAGCCCGTCTGTTTATGAAGTCACAGCGTTAGTGGAATAACGGGACTATTACATGCGTGTGGAGAAACATGTGACTGTTCTAGACCTGCTCCACTTCAGGGCTGTGTTTAAGGGGATATCTGTGACACATGTAAGATATCTACATCTAGCAATGCCCAGTGCATCAAACCGGTATCTTGATTTACTAATGCGAAAGTAAATAACACGTGCACACCAGTAAAGTGCAGACATACTGAATGTTTGCGGGCTCACAGACGCTATGCAGACCAGAAGAGGATCCTCCTTATACACACACACGCACGGACATTAAGAGGCACAATAAAAACCGCCAACATGCACATTTCAGGACTCCCATCCTATCCTTTCTGTAGTGTCCGCTGCTTCATTGTTCACTTTACCTGTGTGGAACTTGCTAAACCCCTCTGACTTTATGTTTCAGACTGTTGGTCCTATTTGACTCTGACACTAAAAACAAACATTCTTACACACATGAGGGTGTATTATACGTGCCCCTATCTGACCAGGGCACCTGTGGACAAGGGCACCTGTCTGACCAGTGCACTGTTGTTGTTCTCTTCCTGAATGTCGATTTTGTGTAGGTCACTGACTAGCCCTGTTTGTACAGATAGGTCTCTTCTCTAATTTAAGTCCAAATGACTCACTATATGTGCATTTAATGTCAATAAAATATATATATACTCATTTGCAATGTAGTCTGTATAAAAAGTGCCATTATGAAATTGTTTTCAACTAAATACTGATGTCCACATGAAGTCTGCTTGCCTACCCATAAAAGTCACAGCACACAATTATAATGTTAGTGCAGACACAAGCGCAGTATGTCTGCAGTGACACAGTCTGAACAGTAACAGGCTTTTGCCTCTCGTTGTAAAGTTGCACATAGGTTTTGTAGAATTTTGGGAGCTGGGCCAATGTGGGTATCCAAAAAATTATCAAAAAATGTTCACTCAAGTAAGAGTAACTTAAAGAGTAACTTGAAGAGTAACAATCTAGACAATGTCTGATTTTAAATGTAAAAATATAAAATAAAGCACAAAATCTGGAAGGATAGACAGAAAAATGAGACAAAATCATATCTGAAGGAGCAACGCAAGACACACAAATGTTCATATCAGTTCATATTGTCAGCAATATTATCAAAGCTTTTGTCATTGCAAACTTACTTACAGTGGGAAGAGGAGCCACAGCTTTTACTCAAGTAAGAGTACTGTTACTTCTATAAAAAGAGTACTCAAGTGTGGATAAAAGTATACTGCTAGAAAAATACTCTGAAAAGTAAAATTTCTTTAAAAAGTGTCTCAAGTAAATGTAATTGAGTATAACTGTTTAAATATTATAGTTGTAAAATAAGGTTACTGCAGAAGGAGCATGAGGACAGTTGGCTGTGTACAGCTGGTGATTTGTTGTTTGCTTGTTTGTTTGTTGTGAGTGGGACCTTGGTTTTGACATTGAACTTAACACAAATAGAGTTTAGACCTGAGCCAAACATGTTACTAATGCAGCTGCTCCAGAGGGGCGGGCTTAGGCCCGGTTTAGACCTGGTTTAGACCTGGCTTAGACCCAGTTTGGATCTGATTTAGTCCTTGCTTAGACCTAGTTTAATCCTGGTTTAGATCTCTTTTAGACACTGAGTTAGACTTGGTTTAGACCCTGGGTTAGACCTGGTTTAGACCTTGGGATAAATCTGGTTTTGATCTGGTTTAGACTTGGTTTAGATCTATTTCAGATCTGCGATAGACCCTTTTTAGACCTGGTTCAGTCCTACTTTCATCCTGCTCTAGACCTGCTTTAGACCTGCTTTAGACCTGCTTTAGACCTGCTCTAGACCTGCTCTAGACCTGCTTTAGACCTGCTTTAGACGTGCATTAGACCTGGTTTAGACCTGCTTTAGACCTGCTTTAGACCTGCTTTAGATCTGCTCTAGATCTGCTCTAGATCTGCTCTAGACCTGCTCTAGACCTGCTTTAGACCTGCTTTAGACCTGCTTTAGACCTGCTTTAGACCTGCTTTAGACCTGCTTTAGACCTGCTTTAGACGTGCATTAGACCTGGTTTAGTCCTTTTGTTGTTGTGTCGTGTGAAACCGGATCTTTCTCAGACTAAACAATCACAGTTTTTTATAAAAGACTTTTATTTGAACAAAACCGACACAACAGGAAGTGACGCCCATTAACTTCCTGTCCCACGTGTGAAATCTACATCTGAGCCAGGATCAGGAGTACCTCACTTAAGTACTTCACTGAACCCTTCCGCAGAACTGACTTAGAGACTGTGGGCTGGGGGCTGGCACAAAGAACAGAATCAAAACATTAGCTGGAATTGAATAAGTGGTTTCCAGATAGTAGAACGTGATGATATTATACTCTTAGATGGGATCAGAGACAGTACAAAGAGTACACTGAAGTGAAGTATTTATTTTATTTGTGTAGTTTTTAACATGTTGTCAGTGACATTTACCTGCATATCTTATCTTAGATTATTTATTAATTGTAGTTTGAATCAACAAGAACCTCATAGGCTGTGTCCGAATGTCCACCTTAGTTCCTAACCTCTCATTCACTATAAAACCCTGTGGGCACTTGGGTCAGGTGACTCTGACATCTGGGTGAAAAAAAATCCGCTAAACTCCACTAAAATTTTATGTCTATTTTCAATAATGATCAAATTGGGCTGGCACACAAGTATGGACTAATAAAAAACATGCAAGTTTTTGTCAAGCTGGAAAGGACTAGATATTTTAAAATTTGTCTGAGATGTAGTAATTATTGCTCTTTAAACGGCTCAAGCTAAGGTAAGTGGTTTACACTCGTAACTTTACGGAGCAAGATTATTTAATAGTGTTTTAATGAGGATCAACAGTGCAATAAACCAGTTCTTCTATCTGCTTTCATTCAGCCGTGTTGTGTCCAGTTAAAGACCTTTTTCCCGGGCTGTTGTTTTTCTGATTCTCACAGTGCATTGTGGTCTATATTGACCAGTCTAGTGACCACCGATGCCCATTACTTTTTAAGGTGCATTGTGGGAAATTTTGAGTTCACTCCTTGATCATTTGAACAGTGCTAAAAATGGCGTGACCCCTAAATAGTGTCCTAAATAGGGAATAGTGAGGACATCTGGACACAGTCATAGAGATAAAATTAGACAGAAAGTAGTGACGCTAACAGTGAGGTTGCCAGGTGCTGTTGTGCACAGAGCCTATTCACAAATGTTGAACCTGATTATTTCTTTTAGTGACTAGACCCAAGAACTCTATATTATCTGCATAACAACATTATCTGACTCACTTTAACTGCTCCATCTGTATTAATTATTATTGGCCTGTAGAATGTCTGAAAAGCAGCAGTAGTAGCACTTAAAACTGCAGTGTGCAAATTTCAGTAGGTGGTGGACTGGCTGCATGATTCCACGGAAATATAAAGTTAAAGCCATGCTTCGGGACATTCTCTATGGAGACACATTTTATGACATACTGTGGAATATCGTAGCCAAAGCCACAACATTTCCATGGAAACAAGCGGGAGGAGGCACTGCTCCAGGCCAAGCAAGTAAGTTTGTGGAGAGGCAAGCCCGCTCACAGTAAGGACATGCGTTTTTCGGTGCAATAAACACAACCTTTCCTAACATTTTCCTAACAACCTAACATTTCCACAGAAAATCTATTGTGCTACTTTTCGAGTTTTTGAAGTGACAGGTCAAATCTATCAAAAACATTCAAACAGTTTAATCTGTTTTCATCATGCATTTCCCTCTAACTCACATGAAGATTTGTATTTCTTATTACATACTTTGAGCTGGCACAAAGCAAAGTACATGTGACATAAGACGAGCCGCTCGGTGCTTCTGCAGGTGTCACATGTTGTTTACCTGCCGTCGCCGTGGAGATGCACACACAGTCACACTCACCTGAGGCAGCCGCTAGCAACGCAGCGCTAACGTTTAGAGCGAAACCACTCCACAGGGAAAACAGGAAGTACCAGGGAAGGATGTCAGAACCGAGAGAAGATTATATCACGTTACACCTGTCTGCTCCTGTCTGCACCTGTCAAGGTCAGACGTGAGTGGTGAAAAGTATGAAAAATCAGATACTAATCGGTGCTAAAACTAGTATCAAAACTAGATATTCATTTGAGCAGAACAAGTTTTGAGTATCGAGTCTATTGCATAGTATCAAAATTGAGTTTGAAATGTTAGTATTGTGACAACACTAGTTCAGACGTCTGCACCTGCTGAGGTCCAAGAGCCAAAATCTTGTCTACCCAAATTCCTGTTCAGAGAAAGTTATGATTTTTGCATTATTTTAAGATCATAATGTTATTATGTAGAATAAATCTACATTCAAACTGGTATCATTAAAGCTGCACTGTGTAACTTTGGTGGAAGGTCCATCACCTGCTTGTCTCCATGGATGATTTTGCTTGATCTAGAATGTTCCACAGTATGGACAAGCAGTTAATGCCACCAAGCCAAGTTACAGATCAGATGTGTGGAGAGGCGACCCCACGCACAATAAAAAAAAATATGTTTTTTTCTAGCATTAAAAACAGAAGTTTAATCTAATCTATGGAGACAAGCGGTTAGTGGCAAAAGTTACATAGTGGACCTTTAAAATCCTAGTTTATGTTTGACATTTCATTTTTTTTTAAATTTATGACTAGTTTGTCTTGTCAATGTGAAATGTATCTTAATATTCATAGAACAAATATATAGTCAAACATGGCACTTACAAACACCTCTGTCCAAAGTTATTTACATAAGATTACATCACCAGCCTGTCCCTGTGCGTCAGATACCTTCTCCATGTGCCAAATGCGCTCCCACACTTGTATCCCCCTGGGTCAGATGCCCTCCCACACTTGTATCCCCCTGGGTCAGATGCCCTCCCTCACTTGTATCCCAGTGGGTCAGATGCCCTCCCACACTTGAATCTTTGTACTGTTTGTTACTGGCTTCTGCATTATGCTCGGTTGGCGTCTCCTCTTTAGCTTCTCACTGCTGACACGTCCCTGATTGATGACCTCACACCAGGCTCGTTACGGTGGCTAATGGAGCGCACCTGTGGTCACCATGGAAACGCCGCACAGGTAAATACAGCCAGACAGAGACAGGAACAGTTACAGAACAGCTTCAAAACAACATCAGCGACCTGCACCAAGTCTGCTCTGCTCTGCTCTAGGTGTAAATTGGCATGAATTTAAAGCAGACATATTGTGCTTGTGTCTGCTCTATAGTTATAATCTATGACACCTGTGAATCATTATGGTATAATTTGGACATTATAAATCACAATATTGACCTAAAATGACTTAATAAAAGAAACAAGTCAGCTGACTTCTGCATTAAAACACTGCGGTGCCCAGTGGGAGCTGACGCTGGTGTAAACGTCATCACAACAAAGTGCTGTCAGCCCCTCCATAGGTGCATCACACGAGAGAATAGCACAGAGGTGTCAAAACTTTTCTCATTAAGAGCCACATATAAAAACACAGACAAAGCTGAGGGCCGATTGAGGGCCATAGACTGGTCACCAATACAGTGAATACTTCAAATCTATGTTATTATTACAAGTTAGACTGAACCACTAGACTTTTATTCATGCTCACATCATCAATGGGACACATTAAATGTTTGATATGGGCTTGTTAAAGTAGATTTTCAGAAATATACAGTAAAAAGTTCTGTTTAAGGTAATATGGGCCAGGGCCACAGTTTGGGTATCACTTGAGTAGCAGATTTTTTAATTTTTTTTTACCATAATGTCTGCACAACACTGCTGAATCCCACATGTATCACTGATTAACAGAATAAAACTGGAGAAGGAAGTGTGCAAGTCAGAAGGGTGAAACAGAGGAGCAAGAGCAATGATGTCTTGAATACAGGAGAAGAAAGATTACTCAAACATGCACGAATCACTCTAAATACAACGTCAGAGGGTCAGTGAGAAGGAAACAACTACAACTACGAGCTCTGAAAAGTCCAGTTTGCAGAATAGGTGAGATTTAATGTAATAATGTTCTTTTCTGCACAAGCACAGTTTCATTACAATTGTATTCTTCTATTTTCAAGCCAGAGCTGCCCTGGGATAGACTGACACGAGTGAGGCTGTAACCTGCACCACCAGCCTTTCTGACCACCACCCACACCACACATTTATATACATGGCAGGTAGGTGAAGTTTCTTACCAAAGGACACAACAACAGCCCTGGTCTGAGCGGGATGACGCAAATGAAGCTTCCAAAATGTCAAGAAACATTGGTGCCAAAAAAGTCGTTAAGTAACTTCAGTTTTCATCTTTTCAAGTTAAAGGCCCTATTACTGATTTGTTCCTGTGTATTTGGGCAAATTGTGTCTGGCCCCAGTACAGATATATTGCATAAGCAGCTCTTGAGGTCAAAATAAGTCTGCTGTGTACTGTTTGCATCTAATAATAATTTAATAATAAAGCGTTTTATTGTCTAATTAGGAAGTGTGATGTTAGCGTGCTAGTAGTTGTTTTACAGTAAAGGCAAAACTTCGCTCTGGTCTCTGAGAGTTGTAAAAAGTGCTCATAAACTCATAGTGGTGAATAATTAGTATGCTCGGAATGAATAAGGTAAGCGAGGAATCATTTTGAACGACTGCAAACTGTTTAAAATGAACTAGTTCTTATTTTAACGTTTTTAAAACAGTAACAATCAGGTACAAAGATTTTAAGGTTCTACAATGTAACTTTTCTGTCATCAGGTCTGCCACCAGGTCAAGTTACAGGTCAAATCTGTGTAGAGGCGACCCTAACCTCGTGATATTTGTAATTCCTCTTCCTCACTGAGGTGCTGTGACAGAAGAGCTCTCGTGTTCAATCAGATTGCCGCTGTGTGAAACTGGAGTCACAGGATTCATGTCCTTATTCGGGCGACAGGTGAGCACTTCCTGCTCTGTGATTAGCTGACCCTCGGCAAAACAGGTAATGTGATCAGGCCGTGACCCGTGACCACCTGCCCTGCTGTGGTCGGATTGGCCAATCTCAGACCTCACAGAGTTCTTTGTGCTTTGTCTCGGAAACAACATCAGTTTGAATAACAGTCACGTGAATACACACTTAAGATGAATATGACCTTTATGAGGTTATGCTCTTTTGATTATTTGCCTTGCACTATGGTCACACTGGTCACATTTTTATATAGCACCGTTCCACTTTCAAGGCCTTTAAAGTGCTTTATATCAAGGAATCACGCATCCATTTACATATGCATTCATACACCACTGTACGCAGACACTGGGGGTGATGTGGGTTAAGTGTCTTGCCCAAGAACACAACAGCATTCATCTCTGGGAGCAGGAATCGCACCGCCAATCTGCGGGTCAGTGAATGTGACCACTCAAACAATGATGTTTATGTCGAGAGTGGGACACAAAATATATTCTCTAGATTATATATTTTTTTTCCTCTGTTGAGCTCAAAGACAATGACTGATTCAACACATTTAGTCAAGCACTTTATACTTAATACCCGGTCGGTTTGGTCCATGTTTTGAATAAGTCACGGTAATAAATTTTGAAGAGCGATATATAGCTGAAGTAAATATAGATGTTATATCCAGAGTAATAAGGATAATGAGCCTGGGATAGTCTTCATTAAACATGAAAAAGGTTGATTATATGGATATACAATACATGGAGACCTGAATGGAGAACAGTGTTGTATGGTGGCCAAAACCGCAAAACCAGAACCGTAGGCTCACTGCAATCACGTAGAGATAACCACTATAAATATCACTGCAACTGAACACTGCAAATGATCAGGTTCCAATAAAGTTTCTCCTGTACATGGACTTTCAGTGGTTTGGGAAAAAAAAGGACAAACAAATAAAAAAGGAATAATGCAGTTAGTCCTCGAGGAAAGAGGGGGCCTGTTACTAATGTTCATATCTTGATTTACAGACACAATAGCGACATAAAAACACTACAGTCACGTTAATACGAGCATAAGACCAAAATGAGCCTGATAGCAGCAGTTGCAGAGAGAGGGACTCAATGCAAAGTGAATTGGAGCCAAAGTTGATGGAGCCAAAAGCACGCCCATGCTCACTTCCTATTTGGAACACGGCTGCTAGTAGGTTAGTTTTGTCCATTTATATATAAAGTCTATGGTCATGAGCCCCACATAGAACTCGCCGGTTAAGCAGGTCAGTCATAAAACAGGGTGGCCGCCCTAACACAGAAAAGGCGATTAAAACGTGCATCTTTAAAATTAAAACATTCACTGCAGCGCAAAACAATTCACAAGGCTGACCAATAACTTTGTCCAACCGCACACACACATGGGTCTAGCAAACAACCTGGCCTCCCACAGAAACTGGCACCTCCTGGGCACACAGCCAGCTTCCTCTTAAACTGTGTTGGTCTATGGTACAGAGGTGAAACCCCGAGGTACCACTTATTATGTAAACGATAAACAATAATATTGAAACCAAACCCATAAACTAGAACAGACATGGGCAAACTATGGCCCAGGGGCCACACACGGCCCTTTGGGCTTATTAATTCGGCCCGCTGGACATGACCAAATTATATTAAAATAAGTAAGGGTAAACCTTGTTCAAAGTTTTTTTGCTGTGTTTATTTAACTGAAATTTAATAAATTCATTATCAATTCAATTAATGCATTTGGAAAACAATTTGTACAATGAGCTTTGCATATTCATGCTTTGCTACATGTTACAGGCCAAATGTAATAAATACATATATATACAGTGACGTGCAGTCAGGAGAGGCAGGTGAGGCACGTGCCTCACCTGTCATCACAGAGAAAAAATAAATGAAATGGTTATATTTATCCAGTGATTCGTACTATAAAGTTATTTTCTATTTAACTCTCACTTTTCAAACCGAGTGGTGTGAAATGGTAAGAAATTTAATCACTTCAATCCATTGAAAATATGGGAACCAGAATAAGATAAAAAACAATACAAAACCAGCTTGCTTTTTATTTCATACTATTAGAGCTATTTCATACAGACTTCGGAACTTTTATTTTGAAATAATTTTTTATTCTGGCCCCAAGTCACTGGGAGAGAAACTGGCCTGGGGCCAAATGTTCTTGCCAACACCTGGTTTATATGTTTGTAAATTTGATAGTGATGACATCAGTGCCTCATCAGCCATGAACCTCACCGCACGGCACTGAATATATATCCTGGCCCTCTGTCAACTTTTAGAACCCATTCTGGCCTATGTGTCAAAAAGTTTGCTCACCCCTGAACTAGAATCATCCTCAAAAAGTATTCTAAAGGTGCAATATTGTTTAAAAAAGGATGAGCTGCAAGGAAGGGAGCTGCAAGGAAGGGAGAAGGGAGACATCAGCTCCAGCAAAATGAAGCTCATCGAGGCAGCAGTTATAGGGGCCAGTTTGGTGTTATGTTCCATATTTGGAATTCTGACCGCGATAATCATAGCAACCAAAGAGCCAATCTGGAGCAAAACTGTTTAAGGTAACGCCCCTTCCTGTACTGCTGGTTTTGCCATGGGAGGGCTCTTAGCAACGCTGTCAATCAAACCTGTTGCTAATGCTAGCGGGTGCAACCTTGGGGAAGGAAGGCGCCTGCTTTGTCTGTTATTTTCTTGAGTTACGGACACAATTACGAAATGAAAATACCAGGATCATGTAGAGCGGGTCAATACGAACAGTTTAAGACAAAAATGACAAGCCTGACAGCAGCAGTTACTTAGAGAGGGGCGACAGTCAGACAGCTGAAAGAATCGCCATAATCACTTCCTATTGTTTAGAATGTGGCAACTAGCTGATTAGCTATGTCCATTTATATATGCAATCTATAGCTGCAATAAATAAATAACAGAATGCAACACTTACGTAATTATTTTGTATCTTTAATGAGTTGTAGCTCATAACTGAACCCTCCACCGCTCAAATCAAAATAAAGAAAAATAACCAAAATGTACCCACTACTAGATATTATTCCATTTAATTCATCATCTATCAAGCAACAGTATCTCAGTTGGTAGAGTGTTTTTCTTCTGATACAAAGATTGTCGGTTCGAATCCCACTCTCGACATAAACATCATTGGTTGAGCAGTCAGATCCACTGACCCACAGGTTGGTGGTGCGATTCTAGCTCCCACAGAGCTATGTCCTTGGACAAGACACTTAGCCCACCTCACCATACACCATCTTGTATGAATGTGTGAGTGATTCCTTGATGTAAAGCGCTTTGACCTTGATGGTGGAAAACCTACATAAATACCATTTACCATATATTAAACGATGAACAGATATAGTAGTTTTTGTGACAGGCCACCAGTAGCAAAGCCCTGTCTCCTGGAGCATCAAAACATGGTTCACCTTACACCAAAAACTGTACCACTCCAAGCTGAGACATGAGCCCAAAAACCTATAGAAAAGAGGCAAGCTGGCAAACAGGAGAGGACTTTGATTTGTGGTTAAAATATCTGTAATTACTGGGCCTATCCACATGACACAAAAACTGCCACAAAGTACAACATCTTCTCTGTTAGTGTACACAAACAAAAGTGGAATTATTTGTACCACAGCCTCTTAAAGTTTGGATAATTTCACTGTCTTATCTTGTATTTGTTTTTCGGAGACAAGTGCATGTCTCTGATTCATAAAAACTCCAGTAGCATCAGCTTCCTGTTTCGGGAGGAAGTAGTCTGTCGTTTCCTGGAGGATTCTGGTTAAATTTAACCACACAGCTGTTCAGCACTAACAACAACAACAACGCTAACAGGAAGCACTCACGGCCAAAAGGAAGCTAACAGGACGCTAACGTGAAGCTAGAGGTCATAGGTCAGGAGCGCTCTCACTTTTGAAGCTGATAGGACAAAAGTCACAGCAGGAGGGGCTAAACAGGTGAAAATATTTTACTTACTTTACTTCTATGTGGTATTAACTGCCAACACATATTTAGGTCACCATTACCTTTTATTGTATTGAAAATTCACCCAAACAATGTACTAACATGTTTTATAAGTTTCAGTTTCATTTTTGCTCTGGGTCTTCCCTTCCTTTGCTCCTCTTGCTACTTTGTGATGGCCACTCCTAAACATTGACTTTGTTATCCTTAAGCCACTTTGTAACCAGTTTGGTAGTATGCTTCAGGTCATTGTGCATTTAGAAAATCAATTTGTGCCCAAGCTTTAACTTCCTTGCTGATGTTGTGAGATGTTGCTTTTAGTATTTCCACATAATGTTTTTCCTCATGATTCCATCTTCCATCCAAGTGCATCAGTCCCTCCTGCAGCAAAACAACCCCACAACATGATGCTGCCACCCCTATATTTTACAGTTGGGATGGTGTTGTCAGGCTTATAAGCTTCCCCTTTTTCCATCCAAAAGTAACAATGCTCATTATGGCCAAAGAAATGATTCAGTTTTAGTTTGTTTGGGACACAGAACCTGTCTCCTTCTTAAATGGTATGATGTCTTCCCATTCCTAGAGTTCCTCTGGACCCTAGTTCGCCATACATCTCCATCTTAAAGCCACTACCCACTCCTTTGAAGATAGTGAGATACAGATTTTAACCAGAGAAAAGAAATTGTTTAAGAGGGGAGTTAAATAAACTATTTTTGTTAGGAGAGACAATCCTTCCTTGAACAGGAATGATTTTACTTTTGGCTCTTAGTATTCCCATGGTGGTATCCTTGCGTAAAATTGTTTGAACAGATGAACGTGGCACCTTCAGGCTTCTGAAAATTGCACCTAAGGATGAACCAGACTTGTGTCCACAATTCTCTTCCTGATATTGTGGCTGTTTTCTTTGGACTTTCCCATGATGTTACACAAAGAAGCAGCGTGTATCATCCACAGGTGTGTCTCTGATGAACTCAAATGTTGTCAGTAAATCAATGACCTACATCAGAAGCTTCCAAAGACATGACATCACCATCTGGGTTTTCAGAAATTGTTTAAAGTCATAGTAATCTTACTGTATGTAAACTGACTTTGAAGAAAGTAATGAAAAATTGTCTAAAAAAATCCTTCTCTCATTATTCTGGCATTTAACAAATAAAAATAATTTTGGTAACCCTGATTGACCTAAAGCAGGAAAGGTTTACTCTGATTTCACGTTAGACAGTGAGAAAAAAAAGTGGTTTCAACTGCAGATGAAATGAAGAAAGAGGAGGGAGGAAATCAGCTGTCAGTCCGCTGTCCCCTCATGTGTTACAGCACTGTATTCCCCATCATGCTTTTGGGCTTTGTAGTCCAAGAGGCAAGTGAAGGCAGAGAGGCAGGAAGAGACAAGGAGAATTAAAAAAAAAACTATTCTGGCAAAACAAAGTCCGTCCCACTCTCTCCGCTCCTCCGACGGCAACGTCCTGCCCCTCCTCTGCTCTAGTCTCTGCTCTTATCCCTCCGCTGCAGGACCAGGCTCCAAACCAGGGGAGACACCACATTCTCCATCACCACCCCACCCTCTGGAACTTCCTACCTCAGCAAAACCGAGATCGCACTGACCTCTCCACCTTCAAGAAGTGACTCAAAACACATCCATTTAGAACCGTTTTCAATGTTTAACCTACTTTTATAATTATACCTGTATTTTGCCTGCTTACTATGTTTTTAAAATGTATTATTTTATCATTATTATTATTTTTATTATTAGAATGAAGAGAGTTGGCGAAGAGAAAAGGGAGAGGAGGAGAAAGAGGAGGAGAGGGAGGAGAACTTGAGCAGTGACTGTACAGTGAGAGGTGTGAGAAAATCTTCAGTTCAACAATCAGAGGAACCAGCTGCACAAGCACACACACACACACACACACACACACACTGTAACACACACATTCACAAATACATAACCCATGCCCGGCAGACACGTGCTTGCTCAGGAACGTGCACACACCTCACTGTGCACAGCCAATTTTCCGAATTATAAAAAAAAAAAAATCACTGTAGCGTCCTACTAAAGGCGTGCCCCAGTTCACTCAAAAAGAGCCCACACCTCAAACCAAATAAAATCCAAGTACAACCTCATTTTCAAAGGGTCAGAGGTGAGGTCAGAAACTCTCCAAACCCCAACAGCTCCTCAGGTTTGACCCGGGGACACTTTTAGAGGACGGACTGAACCGTTTTTATGTTGTTGTTTTCTTCGCAGATAATTCCACAATTTCCTGTGCGCTTCCTGCAGCACGGAGTAGGACGTGAGAGTTTTGAAAAGCGCCGAGTCAGGAGCGGCAGCCATTTTTGACACACAGGAAGTGAAGCCACTCTGACAGGAAGTAGTTGGATTAAAAAAGATTGGAACCCAGTGGAAGTGGTTTATTTTAGACCTACAGATGATGGGAAAGCCCGATTCATTTTGTGACACTCATAGGCAGAGTTTGTGATGCAGCCAAGAAAAGTCCAGAAGTGTGTCACCCCACACTCAAGTACTGTTCAACCTGCAGGGTCTGAGCCTGGATCCAGGGGTACCAAAATAGTTATAATCTATGACACTCATGGATCGTTATGTTTTAATTTGGACATTTTAAATCACAAAATTCATCTAAAACAACTTAATAAAAGAAACAAGCCCACTGACGTCCGCATTAGAAAACAACAGTCCTCAATGGGAAATGACATCGCCCTAAACATAATCAGAACAAAGCTTTGCATGTGGTCCACCCCTCTTATGGATAGTTGCACATCACACTTGCGAGCAGAGGATTTTTTTTTTTGGAGTCCAAACGTAACAGGGGTACAGGAGGAATTCATCTCCCTGTGAGCGTTGGCTGGAGAAATATGTGGAAAAAAAAAAAGAGCAAATATCTGTGTCACTACTTTTACCTGAGTCTGAGATTATTGGTGCGGAGTTTGCATGTTCTCCCTGTGTCTGGGTGGAGTTTGCATGTTCTCCCTGTGTCTGGGTGGGTTTGCATGTTCTCCCTGTGTCTGGGTGGGTTTCCCCTAGGCACTCTGGTTTCCGCCATCAACCCAAAACCTGCACAGTAGGCAAAGCAAGGCAAGGCAAGTTTATTTGTATAGCACAATTCATACTCAAGGCAATTCAAAGTGCTTTACAGAATAAGAAAGACAGTAAGTCAAATCCTCCAGCTGAGGTAGTCCTGACCAAGACTAGCTCAACATCTGGAGATGGGTCCCACTGCTCCTGACAGGTTTAACCCAGATACACTGAAACATGGGTCAAATTTAACCCAGAGACACTGAAGAATGGGTCAAATGCAGGTTTAACTCAAAGACACTGAAAGATGGGTGAAATACAGGTTTAACCCAGAGACACTGGGTCAAACTCAGTGACTCTTCTCAGACCGGAATCCCCCTCAGTGACGCGGCTCGAGACTCCACCTGCTGGAAAACCACAGCTGTGCGCTTCTATAAAAATCCTGCTCTAAACATAGTCCTGTTAGCCTTAGCTTTAGCATTAGTCTACTCATTGTATTTGTAGAGCTAATTATAGCTTTCACACTCCTTTTGTTTGGAAACAGCTGAAACTGAGCTGCCGTCCAATCAGAGCGCAGCATCCCCACAGTGCCTCTTCTGATTGGTCCAAACGCTCCTACGTCAATGCTCAGAGAAATTATTAAAAAGTTATATCTGGATTTTGGTTTGGATCTATTTAACAAAAGATATTCTGCAAAATGGACATTTCAGATGTCATAGTTGTTTCCCTTTTACTCACCCAAAGTTGTATTTAGAGTGATTCATGCATCTTTAATCGCTTATTTTCAAGACGCCATTTTGCCGATCTTCCCTCGTTTTCACCGCCACCAACATACGCCCACTCCTTTGTACTTACTTTGTTCTCCAATTTTATTTTCTTAATCCATGATACACGCCGGATTCAGCAGAGTGGTCATTTTTGGTACAAATGGAGAAAAAATCTGCTACTCTCTCGTGTGATGTGCAGCTATCCACAGGAGGGGTCGATAACATGTTTCTTTTATTAAGTCATTTTAGATCAATGTTGTGATTTAAAATATACAAATTATAACATAATGATCCATGGGTGTCATAGATTATAACTATAGAGCACACAATGTGTCTGATTTAATATACTGTATACTGTTGTAAAATACTTTTAACATTTTATTTATCAAGTAAAATAATAATTAATAATAATAATAATATTAATAATAATAATAAAATAATAATAATAATAATAATAATAATAATAAATAAATAATAATAATAAATAATAATAATAATAATAATAATAATAATAATAATACTTCTTTATAAAAAAATAAAATAGTTAAATATGTGAATAGATCATATATTAATAATTCATTGTCGCTGTGCTAGGAAATCCGGGTTCACTTCTGTGTCTCTTGAGCCAGGAACAATAAAACCCGACTCTGTCCATCTTAAAGTTCAAGTTTAAGTTTCACCATGAGTTGAAATCCGCCCGGCAACAGAGGGCAAAGGTTAAACACATTATATACAAGGGTCAGAGGTCACAGTGAGGTCATCATACTGCAGCAGAGTGTTCCTGTCTCCGCCTACCAATAAGGAGGTTGTGGGTTAGACTCCTGATCTCTGTGAGTGTTGCTGGAGGTTGTGGGTTAGACTCCTAATTTGGCTGTAGTTCCCGTCAGGCTAATGTCCAGTGGAAAAAATGCCTCAGACTGGAGACAGGTGATGGTAAAACAGATTATTACGGTGTTGTAAATAGGTATGTTGTCGGTTTATGTGGTCACGAGACTTCAGGGAGAGAGATTTAAAAATAATATATTTTCCAAAGATTAACCAGAACCAGATTTTTTTTTAAGTCTGGTTTTAATGCAATTTAAACAACTATGGGATATACACCAATTCAGCCAGGACTAAACCAGGACTAAACCAGGACTAAACCAGGACTAAACTAGGACTAAACCAGGACTAAATCAGCACTAAACTAGGACTAAATCAGGACTAAACTAGGACTAAACCAGGACTAAACTAGGACTAAATCAGGACCAAACTAGGACTAAACCTGGCCTAAATTAGGACTAAACCAGGACAAAAAACATTTCTAAACTAGAACTAAATCAGAACTAAACCAGGACTAAACCAAAACTAAATCAGGCCAAAACCAGTTTTAAAGCAGGATTAAACCAGCACTAAAGTAAGGTTAAACCAGGTCTGAACCAGGATAAAACTAAACTAGGACTGAACTAGAACTAAATCAGGATAAAAATCAGGACTAAACCAGAACTAAACCAGGACTAAACTACGACTGAATGAAGTCTAAACCAGAACTAAGCCAGGTTTGGACCAGCTCTGGACCAGGACTAAATCAGGACTAGACAGGGACTAAATGAGGTCTGGACCAGGACTAAATCAGGTCTGGACCAGGACTAAATCAGGTCTGGACCAGGACTAAATGAGGTCTAGACCAGGACTAAAAACAGGTCTGGACCAGGACTAAATCAGGACTGGACAGGGACTAAATGAGGTCTGGACCAGGACTAAATCAGGAAAACCACAGGGACTAAAACCAGGACAAGGACTAAATGAGGTCTGGACCAGGACTAAATGAGGACTGGACAAGGACTAAATGAGGTCTGGGCCAGGACTAAAGCAGGTCTGGACCAGGACTAAATCAGGACTGGACAGGGACTAAATGAGGTCTGGACCAGGACTAAATGAGGTCTGGACCAGGACTAAATCAGGACTGGACAGGGACTAAATGAGGTCTGGACCAGGACTAAATGAGGTCTGGACCTGGACTAAATCAGGACTGGACAGGGACTAAATGAGGTCTGGACCAGGACTAAAGCAGGTCTGGACCAGGACTAAACCAAGTCTGGACTAGGACTTGGGAAACCCCTGGACCTACTTAGGTCTTAAGTGGTAAACCCTTCCTCTTGGGGTTGAAGGCCGAGGTCGCCCGGTCACATATAGCTCTGGTTCAGTGAAATTCTCTGACGTCATTTGTTTATTTCACACAACCTTAAAGTCGCTGTACCTGATTTTGAATAGGATTTTGAATACACCCTTTTTAAACTAAATCTATTTGCACAAACTATTCATGAAGCAGCTGTTTAAAATATCTTTTGTGCACCATTGTAAGTAAATATCTTAGCCTACTTGTGTTTAGACTCAGGGGGCGGATCTGTTGTCATGTATGTTGTTTTGTTTCTGTTCAAATGTCGTCTTCAGAAATAACTCACACGTGAACAGCTCCGATTTCACTTTGTGCCAAAAGATTTAAATTAAAACAGATTTGCACCTCGTTTAGACCACCTGTCTCCAGAATGGGGCACGGGAATCTAACCCACAACCTCAGGATAACCAATCTGCCACAGTAACACAGCAGGGACTTGCACACTCCACTCAGAGACATCAGGAGTCTAACCCACAACCTCAGGATAACCACTCTGCCACAGGCGCACAGGGGGGACTTGTACACTGGGAGACTAACCCACAACCTCGATGACCTGATGTGAAAATAGCAGAGCACCTGTTGTAGTGACGCACTTCCTCCAGTAGGACGTGTTTATTTATTTTCACATCCTTCGAAACCGGACGAGATTCTGAAGGACACAAAACTGCAGCAAAACAGGCGCAAAAAACTCTTAAAACAATCCAAGAAAAGTACATCTTAGTTTACCAATACGCTGAGAATCATAGTTATTGGTACTTTGCAACAACATTCTCTGGGGGTGTGATGCTAGCTGGAGGCACTGCTCTGACTGAAGTACTGTTACTCAAGTTAGACTTTAATTCAAGCTTTGTTTTAAACCAGAAACCAGGCTCTCACCTTTTTGTTGAAAATCAAACACCTAAACAGAACCATCAACACTCGTAATGATCACAGACTCCTGAAAATGTGCTGTTTAAATCCATTTTGTATTTTTTCTTGAGTTTTTTGTGTAATCATGGTAACCCAGATAGCGGCAGATTTTCCTATTGATCACATCGTACTTTACCATGAAATATACAAAAGTTAATTTATAAATATTGAACCTGATCATTTCTATTAGTAACTAGATCCAAGTACTCACTGCTTTTGAACAATATTCACTTTAGCTGCCTCCATCTGTATTAAATATGATTGATACTTTACAGTGACATCACACTAGGAGTGTTCTACATATATGTCTATGGCGGACTGTTCAGCAGCTATCATGGCAACACAATGCACAAAAAAAAATAAAATAAAATAAAACAAAGCATTTAGATGGTCTGAAACTCAAGAAAAAAAATACAAAATACAGCACATTTTCAGGGTGATCAGTGGTTCATGGTCCTGGTGTTTTAAACGAAAAGATGAGAGTATCTGAAAAATGTTTGACTAATGCTAGCTTGCTTATGATTGTAATTTGAGAGGGACTTGTTTGACAGCACAAATCAGCTCACCTGTTGTAGTTCCACTTCAGTCAGTTATTTATGGTTAGATTGAAGATTTAAGAATTAAGTCTAGCTTGAGTAACAGAGCTTCAGACAGAGCAGTGCCTCTAGTTAACATCACACCTCCAGGGAATGTGGATGGCATCAGCTGCAAAGTATCAATTGGCCTGTAGAAACCTGTGACATTGTCTCTAACACAGCGATAAATAACACAATGGAGCATGTGAAATATTATCTGCATGTCCGGTTTAGGTCTGAACATTCACGAGTATTTCTAAAGCCAAATCAGCTGCTACTAACTGTTCATAATGAATAAAGATGAAGCTTAAAGGTGCATTTTGTCACTTTTTTGTTAGATGTTCATCACTTGAAGAAATTTTCCGCAATATGGTCTTGAACTTCCCCATCATGCATCATTTCATGTGTTTTTATTGGTTAAAAATACAGTGAAAAGCATGCACTCTTACTGTGCGTGGGCTCGCCTCTCCAGAGATCTGGCCTGTGTAATTTGACTTGTGTATCTCCATGTTACATTTAATGCCATATTGTAGAACAGTGTAGGCAAAGCAAGAGCATCTCCATGGAAACAAGTAAAAGCTTTATGTTGAAATGATTGGAACATTTATGTTTCTTGCTGCGCTCCTTCCGATATGATTTAGTTTTTCTCATTTTTGTGTCTGCTCGTTCAAACACCTCCGATCAATCACTCTCTACATTTACACGAGGCAAGGTGAAGATGGGTGAAGTGTCTTGCCTAAGGACATAACAACAGGACATGGGATTGAACCCTGACTATTTGTAAATGTTATTTGTTCAGAGATAAAACTCCTCTACATCCTCTGCACCTCTCCTCTAAACCAGCTGAGACAAATTTTGACAGTTTTTGGAGCATCATTGTTGTGTTGGTTCTCTATAATCTTCAGTGATGATTTATGACTGAGCTGGAGGTGAAGAACCACACGAGGGCGCCAGAGACATGCAGCATAAAGGCAGAACTACAGTGGGCAATTATTCAGCTCTGTCATAGGTGGTAGAATAGCTATACTTCAATAAATATATTACTCAAGTAAAAACATGCTGCAAGAAAAGTACTATGAAAAGTAGCATTTCTTTAAAAAGTCTCTCAACTAATTGTAAGTATTACCCACCTCGGATTCTTAAATGACAATATAATGCACTTTTCTGGTAGAGGGTTCGCAAGCAACCTGATCACAATAAGAAATATTCATGCATATGCAATAAAACCACCTCTAATTGAACAGTTTAAATGTAATGCTATACTTTGGAACATTCCAGACTAGGGTTGTCAAAAATACCAAAAGTCTGATACTAATCTATACTAAAACTAGATATTCATTTGAGCAGGTCTTGATAATAAAAAGTCCATTCACAGGACAGAAATGAACCTTTCCTGAATATCTTTAGAATGATCTTGGGCTCTGTCAGAACAAGTATAAGACACATAGACTCGTATACGCCTGTGGACCACTATGAAAACTACCTGGATGACTGATACACAGATATAAGGCCGCAGGGAATATAAAAGAAAGTGCTACCATTAAATGTTGAAAATCACATTCGATTGTCTATAGAAAAAGTGTTTTTATTACCATTGTGGTATCAGAATTGGTATTGAGTCTATTCCTTAGTATCGACATCAAATTTGAAATTATCTTAACAACACTATACCAGACAAAGCAATAACCGTCAACCACAAAAAGTCTGATTTCATCTCAAATAATTTCTCAACCAATCCACTGAAAAATGTTGTTTATTCAGTCAAATTTCACATAATTTTGACAAACTAAAGGAGTGCGGTTAATACTTTTGCATTGGTTTCTGCGACAACATTCAACAAAACCAGGTTCATAAAACACTTTCACATTCAGTCATGGACAAACGCATAATAAATAAAATATATATCTTTGTAAAACAAATATGAACAGTCGGTTTGTGGTGAGGTTAAAGGCACGAGTATTTAAATGTGGAGTGTTTGAAAATATGTTTAGCTTTAAATTTTGTTCTCTATATATTGATGGTTCCTGGTTCCTCTGTGGACTTTAAGAGAGGTTTGGGTTAGACCTGGTTTAGTACTCGCTTAGTCCAGGTTGACTACTCTGCCACAGTAACACGGGAGGACATGCACCCTCCACTCAGGCAGATCAGGAGTCTAACCCACAACCTTCTCACTGAGAGGAGACAGGATAACCACACACTTGTGTGTGTATAGGTGATGCAGAAGAGACGGTGCATGAGATGAGGAGCAGAGGAGGTGATGCAGAGAACTGGTGCAGAGGAGAAGGATGTGGAGAGGAAGACTGTTGCAGAGGAGGAGCAGAGGATGTCAGTCTGTTTCTCTGAGTCCACAGCGTCGTCTGAACTCTTGTCCGCGTTCATGGATCCATTTATTAGAAACTGGAAGACAAAAAGAGCAACAAAACAAAACCTTAGTTTGCATAATTAATAATAATGTTGGAAGTGTGTTGCTCAAGAACACAATACTGCTGTATGAACAGCAGTATTAGAAAAGTGCTCAAACCTGCCTGTCAAAAACGTGACTGACATGAAACACAAAAGCACAAATATCACTGTATATTTTGTTTGAAAGTTATGCAGATTTGTGTTTTTTTTGTTTAAAATGTATTTTCTTAAATATAAAATTCAGAGTAAAAATGATTATATTATAAAGTAAACTGATACAAATGTCCAATGCAAAGATGAGACTGACCCCACTTGTTCCCGAGCAGCACCGGACATGCAGCATGTCGAGTGCGATAGTCTCCTTCTCCACTGGGGTACAGATTATACCAGAACACCGCTGAGCCCTACACACAAATATATCACAAACTGATGTAACATACACAATATAACACTGGGGTACAGGTTATATCAGAACACCGCTGAGCCCTACACACAAATATATCACAAACTGATGTAACATACACAATATAACACTGGGGTACAGGTTATACCAGGTTAGCTATACATTACATATGTGTCCCCACAGTCACATGTATTACATATCTTTTCTGTAGCTGTAAATACATTTTCTATTTAGTTATGAACTTTATCATTTTCAAGTTCGACATTCTTGCCTGTGCACTTCACCCTGTCATATTAAAGTTACAGTATGTCACTTTCTGGAGGTAGCATGTCATCTGCATGCTTCGATGGAAATAGAAAGTTAAAGTCATGACATTCTCCATGGAGATCCATGAGTTTTATGCCATATTATAGAGTATTATAGCCAAAGGAACGAACAATTTCATGGAGACAAGAAAGAGCAGATCTGCTCCAGGTCAAATACAAGTCAGGTTTGTGGAGGTGCAAGTCCACAATAAGGATGCATGCTTTCTATGTTTAACCAAAATGAAAAACAAAAGCACACATGCTTTTATTTTCATCTATTTTGTGGCTAAAAGTTACATACTGTAGCTTTAATACTAATATATAATATAATTGACACTATATAACACTAGGTACAGAAACATGATTCAAATGCACCTTCTTTGGTTTAATAGACGCTCCTACATCTGTGAAGACAGTGGCTCCTCCTGCCTGTACATCGCTCATCTGCAGCAGGGAAACAAAACAGTTTTTACTAAGTTCATTCACATAAAACTAATAACCATGTAATACAAGAGTTTTTTCTCACGTAGAGAAGCCACGTGGCAATACGATTCCCTGTCCCCAACTCTTCAAAAGCATCTGGCTCATCTTTCTACAAAACAGAGGAAGAGGAGGAGAGGGTCAGAGGATTAGAGAAGAGGGTCAGAGAATTCAGAGGAGAGGATCAGAGAAGCAGAAAAGAGGGTCAGAGGAGCAGAAGGGAGGGTTGGAGGAGCAGAATAGAGGGTCAGAGGAGCAGAAGGGAGGGTTGGAGGAGCAGAAGAGAGGGTCAGAGGAGCAGAAGGGAGGGTTGGAGGAGCAGAAGAGAGGGTCAGAGGAACAGAAGGGAGGGTCAGAGGAGCAGAATAGAGGGTCAGAGGAGCAGAATAGAGGATCAGAGGTGCAGGGGGGAGGGTTAGATGGAGCAGAGGAGAGGGTCAGATGGAGCAGAGGTCGTCTTACTCGTCCAAAATCAAAATGCGGTTCATACTGTCCTCCAACACCATAGTTTGCCACCTAAAAGAACAGAATAGTGTAAAAATATGAAGTATGAAACACAATTGCAAATATTGTATTTGAGCAAATGTCTCTTGCCCCACGACAGATATATTGTATAAGCAGTTCTCGAGGTCAAAATAACTGTCTGCATCTAATTATAAAGGGTTTTATTGTGCAAAAATCAGGAAGTGCACATCCCTAAAAGTTGTGAAACCGCTAATAAACGCATCGTGGTGAATAATTAGGATGCTCTGGACGCATAAGTTAAGTGAGGAACAACTTTGGGCCACTGCAAAGCGTTTAAAATGAACTAGTCCTGTTTTTCAGGTTTTTAAGACAGCAAAAATCAGATACAGAGACTTTAACTTGAGTGCGGTAGTTAAGATCAGTTTACAGTTTACATTGTGTAATATATATATAATAAGTATTTGTATTTGTGGTTGTGACCTGCAGGTCTTCGGCCGTGGACACGTCGAGTCCTGTCACTGCCTCAATCCTCCAGTTTATCTGATCCACCACTGGGTGTTCAAACGAGCCCAACCACGCACTGAGAAGAGACAGAGGAATGGGTGTACTATGATTACTATTACGAATACTACTACTACGACCACGCACTGAGAAGAGACAGAGGAATGGGTGTACTACGATTACTATTACGAATACTACTACTACGACCACGCACTGAGAAGAGACAGAGGAATGCAAGTACTACTACTAATACTGCTACAACCAAGCAGTGTGAGGAGACCCATCATTCAGTGTCTCTGGGTTAAGCCTGCGAGGATCAGTGAGGCCCATCTACAGATTTTGAGCTCGTCTTGTTCAGAACTACCTTAACTAGAGGATTTGACCTATTGTGAATGTTTTGGGTTGATGGGAGAAACTGGAGTGCCTGGAGAAAACCCACGCGGACACAGAGAGAACATGAAAGCTCCACACAGAAAGGCCTGCGCGTGCCGGGAGCAGGTCTTACCTCTTGGAGACCCTGTAGTGAGCCGTGGTGAGTTTTCCAGTCTGGGGGTCGTGAACTGTTGCTCGTTTCAGCTGCAGTGAAATAAACAAAATGAAAAAAAAATTGGTTTCAATTTTTTCTCAACTTTCTTCCACAAATTGCTACTTAACTGATGTAAAAGTATGATAAACATTTACCCCAGGTACTATCCCACCAAACCAAGTCAGAATTGGAAAATACTTAAAATGCACT
Source organism: Periophthalmus modestus (assembly GCA_019594935.1). Classification (NCBI taxonomy): domain Eukaryota; kingdom Metazoa; phylum Chordata; class Actinopteri; order Gobiiformes; family Gobiidae; genus Periophthalmus; species Periophthalmus modestus. Next base: position 19,575,680 of record JAIEZT010000304.1, read on the forward strand.
TTAAAGTTTTTAGTAGTTTTTGTTTCTTACTCTGGGCGTGGCGAGCTCTTTGACACGCTCCATCTCACGCTCGGAGATGACGTCATGGTAACGCAGGATCAGGGGGCGATCCCACTCCTCCTCCTGCTTGACTGGACCAATCAGGAGGCTAGGATGGCCGTTGTTGTCGTGGTAACGGCAGTAGAGACGGCTCTGTCTCCGAGGAGTCTGAAACACAGAGGAGCTATGTCTCAGATACCCTTCCCATGTATCAGATCCCCTCCCCGCATGTCAGACGCCCTTCCTCACCATCCGGATGCCCTCCCCTCTGCACAGCCTCTCATAGGCCTTCCTCTCAGGCAGGTAGTCGTCAGAGCGCTCTCTGTCTGCTCCTGACACCTCTGCTCCCGATTCCTGTGCATCTGTCTGTCTGTGACGTTTGGAGAGCTGATACTCGAAATACTTCAGGTTTCCGTTTGCTCGTTGGTGAGAGGGGTCTGAAACCAGAAGAAAATCAGTTCAGATTAGACTAAACCAGGACTAAACCAGGACAAAACCGGGACTAAACCAGCACTAAACCAAGACTAAAATGGGACTGATCCGAGACTGAACCGAGACTGAACCGAGACTGAACCGAGACTGAACCGAGACTGAACCAGAACCAAGACAAGACTAAGCAGGATTAAACCAGAACCCAACCAAGACCACCCCAGGACTAGACCAGGACGACACCAGGGTTATACCAGGACTGTACCGAGCTGCAGCAGTCTCTTGGTGTAGTGCAGTGCCCTCTCTAGCGCCCCCTGCTGATACACAGAGTAGCCGAGGTAGTCCAGGACAGTTTTCACGTCCACAGTCCCGGTCTCAGTCTCCGTCTCGAGCTGCTTCAGGGCCTGTTCCATCCACAGTGTCGTGTGGAGGTAGTCGGCCTCAGAGTACGCCACTCTGCCTAGGTCGAAGCAGTCCTCCGCGGAGAGACCAGAAGAGAGAGAGGGGTCAGAGGAGCTGCCTGGAGACAAGGTCAAAACGTTGCAGTTAATGATCAAACTGCAACAACAGTCACTCATATAAATCACTTTACATTTATTAAAGGGCCCATATTAGGCTGCTTCTGATCTGTATTATAATGTTGTTTCCACATCACAAACAGACCTGGAGCTGCGTTTTGTTTCATTCACACATGTTTAACACACAAATGCTACAAATCTAGGCTGAGCTCTTCTCTCAAACAGGAAGCACTCTGTTCCACTTTGTGATGTCATGTGGTGATACAGGAGGTGCTCCACAGTGTTTTTAAACCTCATACACCTTCAACAAAATAATTTGGATAATTTTAGAACTGGAACTGCCATTCTCTACTGAACAAAAGGGAAAAGGTAGCTGTACACATTTTGTGTAACATAGGACCTAGGAACTTTTGATTGTATTAATGTATATGAAGTATTTGTGCAGAAGCAGCAGTAGTGCAGTAGTAATGTAAAGTAGTAAAAGCAGTATTAGCAGCTACTATTAGCTTTAGCCAAACCGGTGCAATCTGAGGCAGTTAGCAGGAACAGCAGTGTCTTCAGTACCTAGCTGAAGAAATAGTGTGAGTGCCGTTAGAAGTAGTAGTTGTGGTATTGTCAGTAGGAGTAGTACAAGTGATAGTAACAGCAGTAGTAGTAGCAGCAGTAGTAACAGCAGCAATACCTGGTAGCCTCCCTGTTGCTATGGTTTCTGTGTCCAGCCTGTACGTGTCTTGGAGTCGGATCAAGGCGTTGGCGGCGCCGGTTTGATCCTCGTCTGTTGGGAAAAACTGTCTCTGAATCGTCAGGTTTGACATAAAACCTGAAAAAAGAGGAGAAAAACATGAGGAGCAGCTGTGATCAGATCTGAACCAAACATGTTCAGCCATAGGCTTCATAAAGATTCTCCCTCTCAATCAATGTATTTTTTTCTTTAATTTTTACCACTTTCTACATTTTATATACATGCACAAAACATCAAATATATGAATGGAATTATATAGTAAAGAAAAAAAGCTGATTTTTCCCCTGAGACTCCCCTAAACTGAAACCCCTGATCTCAAAGGCCAATGGAATAAAAACTCTTCATGCACGATGTGAAGCTCACTTAAAACACTATTACGTAACACTTCTGAAGGTGGGAACAATGCCAGTTGTTACACTCATAGTAAATATACACATTTATGAGCAATATATGAGCCCATTACCAAAAAAAAAAAAAAAAAAATACTGTGTACTTTTTTTTAGCAAAATATTACACAGGGGAGCTTTAAATTGTTAGGATTTCTTTTGGTTCTGAAACCATTGATTTAAGAAGAACAAACTAAGTCTAAACCAGGACTAAACCAGGATGAAACCCAGGTCTAACCCAGTCCTACCGTCGCTCATATCGGTGAGCACTAGCGCCTCCAGCTGGCTCCACTCGGTGTTGAGTCTCTTAATGAGTTTAAAGGCGTTCACAGGATTCCCCAGAAACAGCTCAGGGTCAACGGTTGCAGCGGAGGACAGCGCCTGCAGACGATCCGCCCATCTGACAGGACATAAGAATAAAAACTGAAACTATGTGGTGAATTATATATGTGCATATATTGTCATGTAGTCTTATACTACTGACCTCTCCAGATGAACTCTCGTGATATTTAATATATCCCAACCTTAACCTAAAAACTAAACCCTAACCTTAACCATAACTTGTTTCCTAACTTAAAAAATAAAATAAATAATAATAAACTTCATAATGACCAATCACAGCAGACTGTCCCTCCCTCTCGACCTTTTAGCATTGATCTAGAGTTTTAGAGTCAAAGGTGAATCGCCCAAACAAACCACAGTGCTTTTCTCTCAACTGGACGTAACTTAAGTTTGATTTCTGGAGTATTCTTTTGAATGTCCCGATCGCTTTCAGTGAGAGCCATCCCAGACTGATAATGTGTAGAATTCGCTTCAGAGTGACACATGTATCTGTCTGGCACTGGCCCGGTACATATAGACCAATATCATTCTAAGACTGTATCGTTCAAATGAGTAACTAATTTCAATGCTAATTTATGGTATAGAATATGTTTTGTTTTGATATTTTTGACAAACCTATGAAGTAACATAATCACTTTTAGAGTACAAAAACACACTGCAGCAAGTCATAAACTTGATATGAGTCTATTGTTCCTCCTATATGCTTAATCAGGGCACAGAGATCAGGTTTAGAACAGCTTAGATTTCAGGAAATTTTCCCAGACAAATTCTGAAGATGGCACCAGGGAGGGTATCTGACAACTGAGACACAGGGGAGAGCATCTGACACACAGGGGAGGGCATCTGACACACAGGGGAGAGCATCTGACACACAGGAAGGGCATCTGACACACAGGGGAGGGCATCTGACACACAAGGAGGGCATCTGAGTCATGTCTTACTGTTTGATTTTGTCGAGTTTATCCTCCTCTGCTCTGATATAATCCTTCAGAGACAAAACCAGGTCTTTCTCCACAAACAGCAGCTCTGTCATCTGACCTGAAATTAAATATGAGACGATACTGTCGAGATTCAGAACAGCCCTGGCTTAGTCCTGGTTTAGTCCTGGTTTAGTCCTGGTTTAGTCCTGGTTTAGTCCTGGTTTAGTCCTGGTTTAGTCCTGGTTTAGTCCTGGTTTAGTCCTGGTTTAGTCCTGGTTTAGTCCTGGTTTAGACCTGCTTTAGTCCTGGCTAAGTCCTGGTTTAGTCCTAGTATAGACCTGTTTTAGTCCTGGCTTAGTCCTGGTTTAGTCCAGGCTTAGTCCAGGCTTAGTCCTGGCTTAGTCCTAGGTCAGATCTGGGTTGGGTCCTGCTTTGGTCTTTAATAAGTCCTGGTTCAGTCCTGGTTCGGTCCTGGTTCGGTCCTGGTTCGGTCCTGGTTCGGTCCTGGTTCGGTCCTGGTTCGGTCCTGGTTCGGTCCTGCTTTAGTCCTTGATTTAGTCCCTGCTTACGTCCATGCTAAAGTCCATGCTTAAGTCCCTGGTTTAGTCCCTGGTTTAGTCCCTGGTTTAGTCCCTGGTTTAGTCCCTGGTTTAGTCCCTGGTTTAGTCCCTGGTTTAGTCCCTGGTTTAGTCCCTGGTTTAGTCCTTGGTTGAATCAACAAATTAACACACTTCTGAATGACTTCATTGAACACCTTTTGGGAACACAGCCCCAAAAAAGCAAGACACTTTAAAAACAAAACAAAAAAATACAATAAAAAAAGACTTTGGACTCACCAACAGAAGTGAAGAAATCATTTTGTGCAGAGGAGCAGACGAACAGGAGACAGTGAAAGAGAACAGTCCGGCCCAGCTCCATCGCATCTGACCAGAGAACCCAACAACAAATGTGATAAAATAGGCCCGTCACGATAACACATTTTGAAGTTTGATATATTGCTGAAGTAATATAGACGCTAAACGATAATATTAAAACTAGAAATTATTAATTCTACCTTCTACAGCTTAAATCTTATATAACCAAAAAATAACCAAATATTTCCCAGTAGTGCAAAAAATAAAAAATTTACACACTGAGAGGGCATCTGAGTCATCTCTTACTGTTTGATTTTGCTGAGATTATCCTCCTCTGCTCAGGTATAATCCTTCAGAGACAAAAGCAGGTCTTTGCCCTCAAACAACAGCTCTGTCATCTGACCTGAAATTAGATATGAGACAATATTGTCAGGATTCAGAACAGGCAAGGAAACAACACAACATAGATCAAAAAATTGCATAATATGGGCCCTTTAAATTCAGATTTAAACAGTTTAATTTATATAGAATATTGATCTAAAATGCTGCTAAAACCTTTTCAAAAGTAACTAAGAACTAGTACTCTGAGTAGTATTTTTCATGTTTACTGTTTACTTTTACTTAAGCAAAAGTGCCGTTGCATAGCTAAAAATATACCCAAGTACTGCTTCCAAATAAAAACTGCTTTGTCTGTGTAATCTCTCAGTCGTCCAGGTCTGATCCATGGTAAAAGCCAAACTTAACTTTGTCAACTGGACAAAATGTTGTAGGAGTGAAGACGCTTCGCTACTTATGAACTGAAGAAGCAGCTTGGATGAGCAGCGAAACATCTTCACTCCTACAACGTTTTGTCCAGTTGACAGATTTACCTTTGGCTTTTACTATAAAAGCTGCTTTGAGTATAAATTTGCAGTACTCTTTCCCCCACTGCATAGTACAAATATACAGTATGAGGTTACAGTATTATTTTTTATTTTATTTAGTCCCATTTGAGTCCTGGTTTAGTCCTGGGAAAGATCTGGAAGTGGTCCTACTTTGGTCCAGCAACCATGTTGTACACTGGGCCATACCTTTTAAACAAAATAAAGGTGTTAAGTATCTGAAAGAATGTATTCCTTTTATGTAAATTGTGCTGAACAAAATTCTCTCAGTGTCATCAATATGGAACTCTCTAAAACAGAACTTTCTACTTCCTGGAATTTTCAACCTATTTTTCAACTTTTCTTCACAAATTGCTTCTTGATTGAAATTGATTGTAAAACTATAATTTACATTCACAACAGGTAATGGATTAGTTCATTGTAGGACAAATCTGGGTTTACTAGTCTTTGGGATTGGTCCTGCTTTGGTCTTGGTTTAGTCCTGGTTCTGTCTCTTTCCATCAGTGCATAATACAAACATAAAATATAAGATTGCATGTCATGTGGTAATACAGAAAGCGCTCCACTGTCTTTTCAAAGTCCTGCACCTTCACTAGGATCATTTGGATAATTTCAGCAGTGGAATTTCCAATCTCTACTGAACAAAAGGTAAAAGATAGTTGTTAACTTGAAAACTACCCCTACATGACATCACAAGGTGGAACAGAGCATTTTGAGTTTTGGAGATGTACAGACTAATAATAAAGGGTTATTCAAACGCGTGAATGAAGCAAAACACAACTTCAGGTCTGTTTTTGAGTCAGTGTCAACATTATAAATTGGTAAAACCGGACAAGAGTCATTTTTACCATTAAATACAAGTGGTATCAAATAACAAATAACAAGACAGTAGTCTTTTGGTCATTTTGGTCAAATTTAGACAAAATAAACCGTGACATTTGTAAAGACTCACCGCGGGAGCCTCGGAAAACGCGCTCGAAGCAGAAAGTCTAAAATAATCCGGTAAAATCCATGAAAAAAGTGAAGTTTTTGAAGAGAAACTGAAACAGAATCCTGCTCCTGCCTGATCCGAGTCGTGAACGCAACACGGGGACTTCCGGTGAAGAGGAGGAGCGCGCCACCTACAGGAGCGGGGAAGGCACTACAACAACAAAAAATGAATGAATGAATAAATGATGATGATAACAGCAACAAAAAAAAAATAATAATAATAAATAAATAATAAATAATAATAATAATAGATAAATAAAATGTAATGTATATGTTGTATGTAGTTCTGGAAATGTTTCCCATTTCTTTTATGTATAAATATAATTCTTTCAGCATTTCAGCAAATTGTTAGAATCAGTTACAGTAGGTTTTAATTTATTTGGGATTATTATGTACTTTACAGACAAATTTATTAGATCTATTTCTTTACCTTTTAAAATTAAATGGTGGCAATGGTGTCCTGTAAACTAAACAATGTCTTCATCCTTTTTGGCCGATGCAGCCACAGTGCACGGCAAGTTGCAAATAACACACCAACACATGTAGAACAGTTGTTATCATAAATATTTATTTTAGAGGAGTTTCATTTTGAACAATATTCACAACGGTTTTATCTGTACACAGGGTTTCACACAATCACTCCAAAATCCAGTCAAGTTTTTTTTACATTTACATATACAATTATAACATCCTCTTTGATTTTAGGGCCAAGAAAGTCCAGGGCAAATCTCAGTCCATTCTGTGTCCTGCTTCTTCAGTGGTACAGTGGCAGCTATGGTATTAGACATTATTTGGGTACTGTTATTGGGGTTGGTAGCTGTACCCGGGCAAGGGGAGCCTCTGTCCCTCTTTTGCCTCAAAGAAAGTATAAGACAGAGTGATGGTGTTGACTCGAGCCATTCTGGGGTCAGAATCGAACTCGGGATCGATGTAGAAGAAAACCGGCATGTCCACCTCCTCGTGAGGATTCAGACGCTGCTCCTCGAAACAGAAACACTATAGAGGGGGAGGGGGCAGAAAGAGAGAGAGGGGAGAGAGAGATGAGAGAGGGGGAGAGAGACAGAGAGACAGAGAAACAGAGAGAGAGAGAGAGAGAGAGAGTATTAGTAGTCATTGATAAATTCTCACAGCTAACCAGATGCTGAGGTCATAGATAGTTCATGGATTTTAACTGGCTTAAATTTGTGTCTTAAATCAGACCTATTCTGCAAAATAAACTTTTCAGAGCTTTTAACCATATTATAGTTGTTTCCCCTCACCATTTACACACACATAGTTGTATTTGGAGTGTTTTGTGCATCTTTAATCACTTACTCTCAAGATGCCATATTCTTGAGAGCAAGCGATCAACTCCCGTTTTCACCTCCACCGGTACATGCCCACTGTGTCACACTTAATTGCTTCTCCATGTTTATTTCCTTGATCAGTGATACATGTAGGATTCAGCAGCATCACCTAGTTATTTTAGTACAAATGAAAAAAATCCACTGCTCGCTAGTGTGATGTGCAGTTATCCATAGGACAGGCCAACAGCATGCGGCACTTTGTTGTGATGACGTTTGCGGCAACTTCAGTTCCAATTGGGCACCACAGTTTTCAAACTGGGAAGTCAGTGGGCTTGTTTCTTTTATTAAATCCTTTTAGATCAATACTGTAATTTAAAATGTCCAAATTATAACAATGATCCACGAGTGTCATAGATTATAACTATAGAGCAGACACATGCACAATATGTCTGCTTTAAGGGAGGAGCTAATAACACTCTAACTCTAGTTATTTTCAGTATCTGTTATGGAACTACCCTAAGGTATGCACTATCCCTGAGACATATTTTGCATGATCGTTCATAACATGCATTTAAGCTTGTTTCAGATGAGAGCTAAAGAAGCCTCTTGGACGACTGCCAAAACATCTTCAACAAGATAGAGTTTCTGAAGAAGAGTTTTTGGAGTGAAGTACTTTTGTAGTATTTGTGCTACCTGTATCTTATTGAAGTATTGTCCAGCCTCAAAGGGCACCACGTTGTAGGTGGAGATGCCGATGATGGGTTTGTCTGTAGGGTTTTTGGCTCTGTAAAACGCCAGTGCCGTTTCCCCGGGAACCACCTGTGTAAACAAACATTTACAGATTCAGTGTCAAATATCATGATGATCTTCTGTTTTGAATTGGACAGTTAGGATTTTTAGGAGGCTTTGCTTATATATAAATGAGCTGTTTCATGTCTTCTGTCTAAATCGAGCCAAGGATGGAAAGGAACGTGTAGCTAAAGCTGGCACAGAGCATCTTTTCTCTTTGAGATCAATGTAATCAGAGCATTGTCCCAGTTTAAAATGGATATATCTTTGGATCATGATTCACTAATTTCCTTTCTAAAGCAGCGGTCAACTTAAAAACAATAATTTTCCCACCCTCTCCTCCCATTGGTCAGCCTCTGTAATGCTCTGAGTGAGCAACAGCTGGATTTAATCAATGTTAGTGACATTCAGAAGAAGAAGAAACATTTATTCATCTCTGTAAGGCAATAAAAAGATACTACATTTATATGAAATATGAATGATCAAAATTGTGATCTGGCTTCAGGAAGACTGTGATATAAACTTTTTGGCACATCTCCCACCCCCACATCAAATTAAAGTATGTGACTGAAGACTTTGAAAGAGAATACTCACGAATAAACTGTATTACTGATGAAAATGATAAGTTACTTTTTCCATTTTTACTTTTTGAGTTAATAATGCCTTTGTTATCTTTGTCTTGTTTTGCCTTTGTGTTTGTTATAAAAGATCTTTTCATATGTGTTTTAGAGTATGTTTTTTATAGTTGAATAGTCACAACTGTTGCAGATCGACCCAAGATATTGAGATATTCATGACCAGAAAAGAACAGTGATTACTTTAGTACATGCAGAGCAGTAATTGTGAACCAGTGCTTGGGAACACGAGCCTTAAGTGATCGCCAGGTGTGCCTTGGAAAAATCATGTTATAAAATAACATTTGAGTTAAATAAGCAATTCCCAGGGTTATTTATTGTGATCATTTTGGCCAATTTGAAGTATCCTGACTTCTGCCGACTTCTGCCAGACACAATGACATCTTTTCAACAGCAAAACTGTGCCTTGACTCAAAAAAAAAGTTTGATAAATACTGATGCAGTGTGTGTTGTGTCTCCTCACATAGATCTCGCTCTGCTGCGGTCTGAAGTTCCACTGGATGCTGGCGTGAGTGTCTGCATTAAATGTCACTTTGAGAACGCGCTCTTTAACAGGACTCATGTGTTCCACCACCGAAGAGTCGTGTCCTGCCACCGCCGTACCCCCGAGACCTGTGGCCTGGAGACAAATCACACCGTCACCAACCTTTCTCTGCGCCATCTGAGCCTCTCCTCTGCTCCATCTGAGCCTTTCCTCTGCTCCATCTGAGCCTCTCCTCTGCTCCATCTGAGCCTCTCCTCTGCTCCATCTGAGCCTCTTCTCTGCACCATCTGAGCCTTTCCTCTGCTCCATCAGAGCCTCTCCTCTGCTGGTCCATCTGAGCCTCTTCTCTGCACCATCTGAGCCTTTCCTCTGCTCCATCTGAGCCTCTCCTCTGCACCTGAGCTCTCCATCCTCTGGTCCATCTCTGCTCCATCTGAGCCTCTCCTCTGCTCCATCTGAGCCTCTCCTCTGCTCCATCTGAGCCTCTCCTCTGCTCCATCTGAGCCTCTCCTCTGCTCCATCTGAGCCTCTCCTCTGCACCCTCTACATCCTCTGGTCCATCTGAGCCTCTCCTCTATGTCCTTTGCTCCATCTGAGCATCTTCTCTGCATCCTCTACTCCACTCTCTGGTCCTCTGTATCCTCTGCCCCGTCCTCTGCTCTCTCACCTGACAGTACAGTCTGTACAGGGGCACACTGCAGCGTAGGAGAGTCCGATCATTCCGACTCCAGCCGCGGCGATGTAGGTCAGCACCGTTCTGTTGCCGCGTTTTCCGCTCCTCTTCTTCCAAACGTGCGCGGCTTTTTTTGGATCTGAACTGTAGACGAAGTGGAGCTCTGCCCTGGAGCAGTGTCTGTGGGCGACGACAAATCTAAAAAATAGAATCAAACACCAGCGTCATTATGAAGACATTCATAAAAAGCAGAATACATATTTATATTTTTATTACATTTTTTAACACTGATTTTAAACACAGTCCAAAAAAATTATTGAGATCAGAGGTCATGTCAAACATTCACACAGACTGGGATTAATGAATGTAGAAAAAAAAAAAAAAACAAAGAAAAAAATGTACATGAAGACCATCACATAACTCAAATCGAGTAGACAGTCCTACGTAAACAGCAGCATGCACTGATACCAAGTTCAAACCAATGACCGTTGGGGAGGTGGGCAAAGCCTGAACCACTGCTCCCCAGCTGTGTGAAACGGGCATTGTATTTATCATTTAATGAACATAAAAAAAAACTTTTCTGAAAGCTTTTTATCAATAGGGCAATTAGGCTTTTTTTCTTGTGTCTGCTCCAAACCACATGCTTTTACTGACAGAGGATTAGCTCCATTAAAAACACCCAAACTGATCACTGACCATTAGAAGCAGTTTGAATTAAGGTTAGAAAATTGCCTGATGTCGTAGTGTACGACATGGTTGTGAATAAAAGTAGTGATGTACCGAGGAGTGCAGAGTCCGGACGATCACGGGACATGTTGTTTGGAAAAGTCGAGACGAAGACGAAGGACAAAAAACTCTGATCAGAGCCATAGAGGAGAGCATGGTCCAACTGGAGCTTTGGATCAGAGTCTGGACCAAGTCTGGAAACACTGAGGAGGAAAAAAAGAGCTTTCGTGACTAAAATTTTTCATTATTCATATTACTCAAGAGAGAGCTTTAATCCTTTTATGCCACATTACATCAAATCTTTAACACAATTATAACTATTGTTCCAATCAGTAAAGACAAAAAATATGTAATGAGAACTATGAATAAAATTCTATCAACCAAAGATAGACCATTACAAAGTCAAAACCAAACCGTTCCGATATGGCCTGAAACAGAACATAAACATGACCGGGTGGGATAACATTTCATTTAAGATGTGACAACTGACCTACACAAGTCCCTGTTAGCCGCATTAGCATTAGCATCCAAATAAACAAGTTTTATAATTCGGATAAACCATAACAACAACGACACTTACCCTGGTGGTGTAGAATATTCAGATAAATATGTTTGGAGTTTATAAAGATGACAATTTACGGTTTAAGAATTAAAAAACAGCGGAGAGAAGGCGGAAAAAACATGTTAGGAAACAGAGAAGGGGTCCGTCGTAGAAAACAATCCGGGTTCCGCTCAGGTCACAGAAGAAAGGTTCCGCTTAGATTTAAATTTGAAGTCGATGCTGCCCTCTGCTGGTGGACAGGGAGAGTACATAATACTGAATTATGAATCTGAGATGTCAGGAGGAAATAAATCAGGACTAAACCAGATCTAAACCAGGACCACAGATTTTTACCAGGGTTAATACAAAAAGACTAAAAAGGTGAAAACTGGGACTAAAGCAGGTCTAAAGCAGAGCTACATTTGGTCTAAAAATCAAAATGAGACTTAACTGTCACTAAAACCAAAACTAAATAGAAACCAAAATGGGTCTAAACCAGGACTGAACCAAAATTGAACCAGGCCTAAACCAAGACTAAACTAGAACTAAACCAGGACTACACAAGGACTAAACCAGGAGTAAAGATCTAAACAAGAGACCCAAATCAAGATTTCACCAAGACTAAAAAGCAGGTCTAAATTGAGACTAAACCAGGTCTAGAGCAGGACAAAACCTTTACTAAAACCAAGACTAAAATTAAACCAAAAAGAAACACATATAGGTCTAAATTCAGACAAAAACAGATCCAAATCAGGCCAAAGTCACGACTAAGTCATTACTAGAATGAGGTCTTAAACAGGACTAAACTAGGACTAAACCAGATTACGAAGTTAAGTTTTGACTGTAGTTTATTGTGTATTTGAGGCACAGGCTGCAGCCAAAAACAGCACCAAGAAACAATTCACAAAAACATATTTACATTTTACATTTCTGTATAAATAAAACGACACATCATTATTACTGTTACAAGGACGGGACAGCAGGGGGCGCAAAGACTGAAGAAATTAAAAAGGGGGAAAAAAATCAAACCAGAGAGAAACCACATTTGAGTTTTTATGAAGAGTTCTGGTTAAAACGCAGAAATTAACAGCCCAAGTCAAGAACAGAGGCACTGAAATTCTACATTCAAATTATGGGAATCTGACAAGAGAATACTAAAAATAAGGCAGAATTTGAGAGAATTTACTCGAAAACTAAAGACGTTTAAGGCGACAGAACAATTCAAGAAAAGCAGGAGGATTTTAAATGCCCTTTAAAAATGTGGTGAAGTAGACCAGAGGAAAAGGTGGGAAATACATGATTTGATGAAGAAAGATTTAAACCAGGACTGAAACAGGACTAAACCAGTACTGAACTGGGTCTAAACCAGGTCTAAACCAGAGCTAACCAGGTCTGAACCAGGTCTGAACCAGGTCTGAACCAGGTCTGAACCAGGTCTGAACCAGGACTAAAGCATGAGGAAAAGACAGTATGATGAAGGCCAGACAAAAACAAGTTACCGGTACAATTAAAATAAATAAATGCACTGAGGAGCAATACTGAAGTGACAATATGAGATTAAAATTGAGCAGATATTTGAACAGATTTGACGTTCAGTAAGTTATAAACACAGGTTCATATTTACAAAAATTTACAGAAAAAACTAATAAAAACGTGTTTAAAAAGCTACAATCACTTGTGTGGAATCAGGTCCAACGGAGGCTGGTGTGAAGAGGGCCACTGTCTGCTGCAAAGTTCAAACACTCAAGAGGAACAGTGGGTTAAAGGTGTTCACCCACTAACCAGGAGTTCAGAGGTTCAATCCCAGGCATGATGTTGTGTCCTTGGGCATGACATAAAACCAAACCGGGGACTAAACCGGGACTAAACCGGAACTAAATCATTGTTTAGCTGCATGGTTCAAACACTCAAGAGAAACAGTGAGTTCAAAACATTCACCCAACAACCACAAGTTCACTGGTTCAATCCCAGGTCTGTTGTTGTGTCCTTGGGCAAAACACTTGATCCACCTTGCCTAGCATGAATGCAGTCTGAGTGTGTGGTCAGAGAGACTGATGGTGCAGAATGGCACCATCAGTCTGTCAGTCTGACAGTCTGTCCCACGCCAGCTGTAATTACAATAGTAGTGGTGTGTACGGTTGTCAAAAGTATCAAAAATCAGATATTGATACACCAACACACTGACCGGATCAAACTGGACTTTTCCTGAATAAATCTATCTTGAGTTTTATCAGAACCACTGTAAGACCATATGGTATAATAACCAAATATTATTACTTGTTCCTGTCTAAAAAAGGGCTTCAGAATCGGAATCAGTATTGAGTCTATTCGTCAGGATCGAAAGAGTATGACATTTTTGTATCATGTCAACACTGGTACTATAATGCTTTGAGAGCCTAGTCAGACTTGTGAAGTGCCATGCAAATAATTAAAATTAAAAAGGTTCACTAAGTAACTTTATGGTGAATGATCTGTTAGTTGCTTGCAACCATGGAGATGTTATTACTTTGTCTGGAATGTTCCCCATTATAATATTAAATGTGTCCTTCAAATACTGGCCTATTTATTGCTAAAGAATTCATGGAAAAATATGTACTAATACTGTCGCCTCTCCACAGACAAGTGGCATTACCTGCTTTACTTATAAAGAAAAGACACGTTTAAAATCATACTGTGGAATTTTCAGACAAAGAAATTACATCTCCATGGAGAGAAGCAGGTAGCAGAACATCCACCAGAAAAATGCATCCTTAAAGGTATTTTAAATCTATTAAGTATTAACTGCTACCACCCAAAACAACGTATTAACGTGTTTTATAAGTTTCAATTTTGCTCTTTGCGTTAAGTCACTCCCCCTTCAGAGCGCCATCACAACACAATCAGCTGCACCCCACTAATAAAACTACTGAACATCAGATTTGTTAAGCTGTAGTGTATTGACTTGTATCATGTTTTTGTGTATTTATGGAGAATTGTCATGAGAGAGCATGGGTGACATAGGCTTGTGGGCGGATCCTAGGCTTAAAACAGACTAAAATCTAACCGTAAGGAGGGTTTGAATAGAGCCGGGAGAGATTGCTATATTACTCAGACGTACACGGATGACATTTAAAACCCCTTCAGTCATGTTTTGGCTGAGGGAACAACATGGTAGAAAATTACAAAAAGTACATTTTGCATAATACCCCCTCTTTAAAACCATATCAGTCAAAAAGACATTGAACCTGCAGCAGAACAGTGGACCTCTGCTCTTCTGTGCGGAGTGATCTGGAATGTCATTGAGTTTTTCCCATTTTAGCGTCCATTTAAATCTGTGTAAAAGTCTTAATGTTTTTCTATTACCATGTTAACTCCGTTAGCTGTGGCTCCTTTAGCTGTTGAAGAATCCCACACTCGTTGGTGACTCTTTCACGGTGACGGTGATGAAATTGGCTGTGACGTCGGTGACAAACACATGCTCCAACACGTTACGAGACGGTCTCCAGTTCGACTCCTCAGTGTCCGAGTCTGAGTCTACGTGTGCGCCCAGACTTGGTCTCCCCTCCACAGGAAACAACATCTGCGCTTTAGCCACCACCACGTTAGCCGCCGTCACGCCAGCGCCCCCTAAAGTCCCGCTGTGGTCCGAGTCGCTGGAGCTGTCGTCCTCTTCGTCGGACTCTCCCTCACTCAGCTCGGGAACACTTCGGTTCGTCTCCACCCTTCGCTCGGCGGAGGACAGTCGGTCTTTTGCGTTGGCGCTCCCTCCGCTCCGTAGCCGTTGTGAGTTTTCCTGTAGGTTTAGCGCTCGTAAACTCAGTGCTTGGTTTTGGTTCGGTTTTGCGCCATTGTTTTGCTGTTTATGTGGCGCTCCTAAACTCCTCTGGACACTTGCCGTCCCGAACCCCATCTTCAATGCCCCGCTTGACTCCGCCCTCTTCACCTCTGCGCTCTTCGTCTGCTCTTTGCTTTTGTTTTGCGTTGCAGTGTTCGTTTTGTGCGGAGAAGCAGTGGCAAGCGAAAGAGCGCGACCTCCAGCGGACCCGGGCCACATGCTGCTGACCGTACCCGATTTGGAGGCACCGCTCTGGGTGAAGGACGCGGCTGAGGTGTGGGCGTCCTCCCTGGAGCTCCGACTCATCCCAGTGTAAGTGAAGCTCGCGGGCTGAAGCGGCTTTTTCACATTCAGGTCTCTGTGTGGGCGAGCCACGGATGGGGGAGAAAGAGAGGCTGCGGTCGGAGGTCGCGCTTTGCTCTGGCGAAGCGCTTTGAGGTCAGGAGGGAGGGGCTTGCGGCCGCGTTTCTTGGACTTGTGGTGACTAGACTCGGACTTGAGCAGGATTTGGGGGCGTTTTTGGGGTACGGGGAGAGTCCGGTGAGACCTGGAGGATTTTTTAGGTCGATGTTCGTCATCTGATGAAGAGCAGGAGGAAGAGAGGCCCGAGGAGGATGAGGAGTGAGGGTCAGAGGGCACGGGGGTCACTGGAGGCTAGGAGAGAAAGAGAGAGAAAGAAAGAAAAGAGAGAGAAAAGGTAATGTTAAAAGACTTGTTAAAATACATCTGACAGGTTTTAGTGTATTTCCAATTCTGACGTGGTTTGGTGGGATAGTTCCTGTGGTAAATGTTTATCATAGTTTTACAGTTTGTTGAAAAAAAAGTTTTTCTTTTTGAAAAGAAAACAAAACTTTAGGAAGTAGCGCCAAGTTCTAAAACAGAATCCCTCTACCTATATCTGACACAGAGAGCGACAGGAGGCAGGGAGGGCATCTGGGTTATTTCTCACCAGATTCTTTCGAGGTCGTCCTCTGGGTCTCTTTCCTTTCTTCTGCAGCAGCTCCTCTCGCTCTTGCTCCCTGAGATCAGACAAAAATCATGAGTTTTCTTTTAATAAATATCGGTTAAGATTTATTTATTCTAAAGATCTTCTATTACACAAAATTGACTGTTGTGAGCTTTTAGCTTCGTTATGATGCTGTTACCTCCTCAAAAACACACCTGGAGTTGTGTTTTGTTTCATTCACACATGTTTGAGTAACACTTTACTGTTAGTCTGTCTACATCTCCAAAGCTCAAAAATACTCTGTTCCACTTTGTGATGTCATCAAGGGGTACTTTTCAAGTTAACAGCTCCTTTTACCTTTGGTTCAGTAGAGAAAGGCAATTCCAGGGTTGAAATTATCGAAATGTTTGTAGTTAAGGTGCATGGAGTTTGAAAACACAGCGGAGCACTTCCTGTATTACCACATGACATCACAAACTGGAAGAGAGTGTTTTCTGTTTGACAGAAAAAAAAAAAACCAAAAACAGCTAAATCCTAAATTTGCAGGGTTTATGCGATAAAAAAACCCAAAAAAAAAAAAAAAAAACTCCAGTTATGTTTGTGATGAGGAAACAGCATTATAACTTGGATCAGAAAAGAGTACAATATGGGCCTTTAAGACTTAAACAAAACTAAAACCAGAACGAACCTTTTGTGAAATGCGGCTAAAAGTCTTGGATCCAGAATGTTCTCCTCCGGCTCCCAACTGTTGTGTCTGAAAACCAAAACAAGTATTACACAATGAGTCGTTTATAAAACGCAACTAATTATGAATCATATAATTGTAATACAGAACAATTATTTCTTTATATTATATTTGGGCTGTGATATAAAAGTGTTAAACAGATTTGGAGATTTTGACATTGAAGTTATTGCTAAAAATATTTTTTATGTTTTTACTTACAAAAAATAATAAAAATCCAGTTACTATTTCCTTGTGATATAAAATGTTAGGTTTTCCAGGTGCTTACAGGTTTGGTGAGTCTTGACATTGAAAAATCAAAATATCTCTTTTCTATGGGCCTATTTAGTCGTTTTAATTAAGATTACCGTAAATTCCGGACTACAGAGCGCACCTGATTAAAAGCCACATGTTTTAATTTTAGGGAAATCAAATTCTATAAGCCGCACTGCACCATAAGCCGCAGGTATCCCACGTAGTAATTTGAAAAATTAGCTCAAAAACGTTCATTTGCGCGGGACCACTAGTGCACTTTTAAAGGCTTTTTTTTATCACAGTGCATGCAGGCGCATGTTCTGCGTCCTGATTGGCTAAAGGAGGTGCCGTGTCTCCTGTACAGCAGTGGTCCCCAACCACCAGGCCGGGTCCGTTAAGCATTTGCAACCAGGCCGCACAAAAACAGTAAAAAAAACTTATCAGTGACCCCATTTTCTCCGACGTAACTTTTGCCCGTCCCTCATGACACATAATAAGCTTGTCTATAGATATAAGATATGCCTTTATTAGTCCCACAGTGGGGAAATTCCAATATTGAACCGCACAGTTAAACAACAGAAGGAAAATCGTACATGCAAAAAAAAATAAAAAAAAAATAAGGCAAATTCAACGGAAGAAAAAGCTGAAACTAAACAGAAACACAGCGTTTCTGAAAAAACACACTATTTACAAAAAGTGCAAAACAAAAAGAGAGTAAAGAGTAAAGAGTAGAAAAAAGTTGGAAATAGAGGACCGCCATGCAAACCAGCTGCTGCTCTCGCCAGCGCCGGAAGTGAAAAAAAAAAAATAAAACAAAAAAAATAATATATATATATATATATAATATTTAACATAACGGCGAGTTTATTATATCTGTGCTAGATCTGCTCTTGTCCTGCGCGATGACGTATCATGTATAACGCATCAGACACGAAAACTAGACCCACAAGCTCGTGAAAATGAGCCAAAACAAGTCTTTGGAGAGATTTTTTGCAAAGGGGAAAAGGCCAAACTGAAGAGCCAGAAGAGGAGCAGGAGTCCTGCTTAAAATATGAGTTTGTCTGTAGAGGTGACTCTTATGCGCCCAGTCCGCGTAATATGCGGAGAAAAGCGAACAAGGCAATGAAACCTTCAAAAAACTGCTTTGGCACATGGAGACTAAGATAAGCCTTTGGAGTTTTTTTTTTTTAAAGAAACAAACGTGAACAAGAAGGAGAGAAACAAGAGCAGGGCTCCCACAGATTCAGCGGTATAGTGGGTTATATTTTTATGCGCTGCGGACCGGGCCCGGCCCCTGGAGTCTACTTTAGTTTGTGGATCAGTGACTGCAGGAAAAAGAACATTAGGAGACATTACAGCGGAGCGGCGCCAGGACGAAGAGGCGGGGACAGTGGAACTGAGAAATACACCTGCAGCCGCAAAACATATAGAATATTTGTAAAATATTTAATTTTTCTACTTCACGGATTTCATTTATACTAACCCCCGCGATAAACCAGACACTATCTTCTTATCACTGTAAGAAATGAGTCACTGACAGCGGGTGACAACCAGACAGGTAAGGAGCAACATCCACTCTTCACTTTTATGTCTACTGTTGCTGGGCAAAATGTTTTTGGCGCCACAGAAAAAAAAACCATGCACCATGCACTGCACCATAAGCCGCAGCAGTTAAAAAGTAGAAAAAAGCAGCGGCTTGTAGTCCGGAAAATACGGAATGTCATAATCTCAGATGGCGCAGGGGTCAACATAACTCTATGAAAGATTCACTGTTTTTGAAAAAAATCTCCAAACTTCTGATCCACAAATACTGACCCTTCTCATGATTAGTTTGGGACTGGTAAAAAATAAAAATCTACCATATGATTCTGACCCGCCTCCTGCTCAGAGTGAGGTTACTGTAAGATGATGTCATGAATCCAGTGTTATCAGGTTATTATTATTTTTTTTATATACTAATCAGCTTTCACAGTTTAAAGGCTCTATATTACACTAAGTTAATTCTTATGAACTTTAAGACATGTGATAATGTTGTTACCTGCTCAAAAACATAAACAGCGTTGTGTTTTGTTTCATTCATACATTTGTTTGAGTTTGAGTTACCCTTTATTATTAGTCTGCCTACATCTCCAAAGCTCAAAATGTCTGTTCCACCTTGTGATGTCATGTGGCGGTAGTTTGCAAGTTATCAGCTCCCTTTTACCTTTCATTTAATAAATATTGGAATTAAATAATTGAAAATTTCAAGGCTGAAATTATGATTCTATGTGTCTAATCTAATGATTCTAGTGAAGGTGTGGAGTTTAAAAACACAGTGGAGCACTTCCTGTATTACCACATGATGACATCACAAGGTGGAACAGAGTGTTTTCAGTTTGAGAGAAGGACGCTACATTTGCAGTGTCTGTGTATTAATTGTGTGAAAGAAACAAAACACAACTCTGGCTATATATTTGATGAGGAAACAACATTGTAACATAGATCATAAAATAACGTGATATAAACCCTTTAAACTTTAAAACATCACTTGTCATTTCACAAATCACACGTTCAACAGCAAACAAATGTGCCTTGTTCTAATGTGTTATTATATTTCCTTTTTTTTTTTTTCCTTTTTTTTCTTTTACAGCTGATTTTAATTAAAAGAAAGGAAATATATGGAAAATGATCGATGCCTGATTTTTCAACTTCAAAAACATTTTATGAGACTGTATTAAATCAATTACCGAATAATAGCCACGTGAAACATTTTTTAAGTCCCCTTTTAAGGTTTAAGGCGCATTACGAATAAAAATGAGCATGCATGTGTGATTTTCTGTGATGCACATGAAAATATGATCATAATTTGCAGATGTGTTGACGTGCACGATGTGATCGGACTGTGCAGCTGCATCAGTCAAACATATGGAAATAATTTTAATTTTATTTCAACATTTTAATATTCCGCTTCACCTGTTCAGAGCTCATGAATAAACAGGCACAATTATTGAAAGATTATAGCTCTAATAACAGAAGAATCAGCGGAATACGCGGTGATTTTTGTTTGTTTTGATGCTCCGAGGCTAATGCTAAAGGCTAATGCTAACGCTACATCCAGAGCTAGCACTCACTTGGACGACCATCCTCTCCATTTCACCAGGTATTCGAACTTCCCCTGCGGACAGAGAGCAGAGCGTTAGCCGGTGCGGGGTATGGGGGTCCCGGGGGGAGAGTGGGTCATGTTTGAGGGCTTGGGTCGTACCTTTCGCGGCCGTTTGCTCAGGATGCACTCGGCGTCAAAAACCTGCCCCACCGTGACGCCCTCCATTTCTGCAGCGCGTTTCTGATGGTCCCGCGCGGACACCGTACAGCCCCTCAAGCACATTTTGGGTCAAAGGGAGAAATACTGAAATTTAAAACTTAAGACTGTTTGCCTCTACTAAGAAAAAAAAATACATATAACCAATTCAGTATTAATTAAAGGCACTTCTTTATATTTATGATAATATAGCAAGCAATATTGAGAATTTTGAGTACCAATTTATTGCCAACTATGGCCCCAGGGGCCAAAAGCGGCCCTCAGATCCATTTTTAGTGGCCCTCAAGTCTTCTGCTAAACTGGCCCAAATAATATTTTTTTTTACATCAAATGTAACTACTTCTACCACCATAACCTCAATATCACCCCATCATCACCACATTATGAGACAGACCTAAAATAAATACCAAAATGATGTAAAATGCACCATCTGAATGAATAACTTTAGCTCCTACACTAACAAATGACCAGTGTGTTGGTGTCCTCTGCATCCGCCCATCCTTCAGGTTAAACCCGTCGGGAGCAGCGGACCAGGTCTGAGCCTGGTCCTGAGTACCTAACTGCAGAATTATTGTGCATGTTATAGACTGATGGAACCAGAGGAACGCCCCTAGACACAGGGAGAACATGCAAACTCCACACAGCCACGCTGCCCTAGAGGTGAACCCTGGACCTTAAGAGGTGAGAGTGCTATTCACTATGAAACAACCACTTTGACTTTATATGAGACTTCTCAGTGAATTTACCACCTGCCTGAATATGACCCAGATGAACTGAATAACTTTATGTGAAGGATTTATAAGACTCCAAGGGATAAGAAGATTTAGATATTATAGGAAAATATGCAGTCTTAATTTAATAACTGACTCATATTTTCAAACCAGTTCTAATCCAGGACTGAACTAGCACTCAACCATGACTAAACCAGGTCTAAACTAGGACTAAATGGAGAATAAATCCAGACTAATTTTGTCCACAATGACAGACTTTATTCTTGACACATGACAGTCATGTGACCCGAGCGTCCAATCACAGCGTGGCGTCAGGTGCATGCTGCATTCTGTTTGGACGCTGTGGGAAAGTGCAGGTTTGAAAACAGGAAGCTTAAACACAAACAAAAACATGCCACAAAAGAGTCATCCATTTTACAAAAATACTCAGAGTTCAGAGTTTGTACAAATATAAATATGAACATTTACAGTGGATTAAACTGGATCAACACTCTCCACTGGAATCAGCCATTTTTAACAGGTTTAAATACACGAAAGAACAGAAAGAGCTTGTCTATTGTCCACATGAGGAAATATATATTAGCAGTGAGAGGTCTTTAAACATTTTAAAGCTCGTATATTACACAAAATTGACTCTTGTGAGCTTTAAGCCATGTCATAATACTGTTATTTCATAAATAACATATCTGGAGATGTGTTTTTTTTTTAATTCACACATTTGAATAACCCTTTATTAGTCTACATCTCCAAAGTTCCAAATGCTCTGTTCCACCTTGTGATGTCATATAGTGGTATTTTTCAAGTTACATTTACCTTTTGCCATTAGTTTATCCGAATGATTCTAGTGAAGGTGTATGGAGTTTAAAAACAGTTGAGCAGTTCCTGTATCACAACTCAATGACATCACAAGGTGGAACAAAGTGGTTTCAGTTTGAGAGAAGATTGGCGGTTTAGAATTCCTTCTGCTTTGTAACTATAATTTAAACTTCCAATTAAACTATGAGCTTTTCATTGGAAGGCCCGTTTGGCATGGACTTTTTATTTTCAAACACATTCATATTATATTTGGAACAATGCCGATATATTCTTCAAGAACAAGTCTTTGTTCTACAAAAAGTGGTTTCTCCAGTTGCACAGAATACTTGGAAAGATTTAAGATTCCAGTGTTGCCTTGAGATTCTCAATAGTTTTTGATGCCATTCCGTTGGGCCTGTCCATGCTCCACTCCAATATTAGTCTCACCAGCAAATCCTGCTAATGCCTGTGTTGGTCAAATTTTTCTGTTCACAAGAGCAACTCCAGAACTAGAGCACTCTTCCAGGATGCCTTGTGTCAAGCTATTGTCTATCTGTTACTGGGCACAGCCTTCACAGGCATGAAATGGAAACAGTTTGGGCTTTACCTTAAAAAAAGTAAAAAAAAAAAACAAAACCCCAGAAGTATCTTATAAATAAATACATGAAGTGTATCCTGTTAAAAGCCTGTAAAAGCCACTACATTTCCGAATGATTTTGAGTTCCTCAGTTCCTCAGGAAATCATTTTCCATTCGTTCAGGTCTTGCTCCTTTACAAATGCATTCTGGGAGGATGTAAACATATTTATATCATCCTATTTAGCCCTGATAGCACTTTGGTATGAACATTTTATTATAGAACATTTATAATTAACCTTCTACATTTAGAAAAGTACCATATTCACAGAGCAACGTGGGCACAATTGAATTTCCTTCTTTACAATTTTTTTTTTTTTTTTTAAAGAATTTGAGAATTATATTTCTGATAACTCAAACCACAAGAAAGCAGAAAAAATGCTAAGAATTAGTAATTACTCATTAGTAATGCCACAAGAATAGGTTTGTTTTTATTTATTTCAGAGGTCCTTATTGTGACTCTGTAATGGTCCACAGGGCTGCAGTGGCTCATCAGATTAATTATGAGTAACAGACTATTCAAAACTATTGGAATAATATTTTGATAGTCGTTGTCCAAATAGACTCTAAAAGCACAGACAAAAATACCTAAAACAAGAACAGCGTCTGATACAGGATGCTGTACTTGTAATGGACTTGTGTGCTCCCTGCCTAGGACGTCCAGTCATCATAGTTTAATCTTTACTCAGATCAAAATAGGTATGAAAGGTTGACTGCTGGGTGAGCTCTAGTTGGAGCCGTGTTGCATAATTAACTTAATGTAATATGAACTGTGGACCAAGATTTTCTTTGTAATTCCTCTTTATTAAAAAATAAATAAATACTTTGACCCTGTAACTGTGATCCTGTGTCAGTGGAGAGTGTCTTCAGTTAAAGTGGTTAAACTCCAGATCAAATGTTTATTTCAGTTCGATTCTTCCTGTTTAAACGCAGCAGCAGCAGTTGAACACTGAGGACTCACATTCACGTCATGCTCCGGAACGTCACATGTGCAAAAGGTTCACGTTGCATTCAGTTTGTAACAGTCGAAGTCGAAGAGCCAGCGGGAGTTGAACCAGCAACTTTAGGGTTTAAGCTCTGAGACGAGGGAGTGAGGGCAGGGCGAGCAGAACTCTGGGGAAAACAGATCTGAACCACATCTACATCAGGAGTAAACCTAGTCTGAATGATGTCTGAACCAGGACTGAACCAGGTCCAAACCAAGAGTAAACCAGGTTTAAACCAGGGCCTAAACCAGGTCTAACTCAGGTCAGTTTGAGAGGGTCAGACAGGAGAAAACCTTGTTTTGTTGACTTGTGTGTTGTCTCTTATATTGCACACGCGGCAGAGCTGCAGTAGGGGGCAGCACTGAGTCACATATCAAACCTGTTCCTAATCTTAGCTAATAATAATGATAATAATACCACCAAGCTGGTGCTGGTACCGGTTCTGGGCTGGTTCCCATTTCAGAACCGGTTCTGCAGTTTTCAAGTCAAAAAATTATGCTCTTGAAAACTAGGTCTGTCTCAGCATCAGTGACAGCTGGGCCAGAAATGTGAACTAATTCCAGTGGAATACTGAACATAAAAATACATTATAGTCAGCAGTTACTAGAAGTTAGAAATGTAGAAGGTACGTCAGCCTTAACTGAAATACAGCAAAAAGTAGAGGGGAAAGTGAGGAGAAGAAACAACCAAATGCTAACTGCTGGCTACTACTAAACAATGCGTTGCTATGAAACAAACACTAGCTCTTATTTGGTGGAAAACCAAACGAGCACAGCTCAGAACCAGCACTGGCACCAATCTGCAACTGGCTCTGGACCAGCACCTCAGTGAAAAAGAGGTTTTATTGGGGTTTCTCAAGTCAACAGTTTGAGGCATCAATAATTAATGTAGTTACTGATAAAATAAAAACTTTAAAAATAAAGTCAAATAAATACTAATGGTCTCTCTTGTGGGGGGGGCAGACAGTGATGGGTGAAGGAGGAGTAGAGCTGTATCAGCTGCTGCTGAGGATGTCCTCCCGTTTCCCGTTCTCACAGGAGTGAGGATAGAGGGGTGAGGAGAGGGTGAAGGAGAAGACTTTTATCAGAGCGTGCTGCTGAGTAGGGATACACCGATCCAGCCTTTTCAGTAGTTCTGATACTGATTCCGATGCTCTAGTTTTAAGTATCTGCCGATACCCGATACTAACCAATACCAGAGCAGAGACTGAAAACAGCATTTATTTCCTTAAAACAAAACTAAAATAAGACAAAACTGATCCAAATGTAGCAATTATTTATCCCTCTCCTAACTACAGAACAACTTTGTATAAATAAAAGTTCAAACATTATGAGACTTTCTGGGTGAGTACAGCCAGTAAGTAGTCTTATTACATAATTTTACATATGTGCAACGAGGATTTCGATTGAATTGATATTTGGAAACAGATTCCCGATCCAGCAAAATTTTCAGTATCGGTGTCGATATCTGATACCAGTATCGGATCAGTGCATCCCTACAAGCTGAGGACTGGGGGGAGTGGATGAGAAGAGTCTGAGGGAGGCTTGTATCAGAGTGTGCTGCTGAGGATCTCCTGCACTTGAGCGTTCGTTTGGTCATCTGAGTCCACTTCCTGTGGAGCAGCGGCCATTGCTCCCCCCGGCTCAGCCACTTCTGGTTCCTCCTTCGACTCTGCCCCCACCACCACAGAGACCCCGCCCCCTGTGAAGCCCCGGCCTTCTGTCACACTGGAGGTCTTGGTGCTTTTATCAGACTGTTCTTTAGAGCCAGGATCGCAGGAGGATATTTTTGCAGCATTGTCCATGAAGATGCGCCGCACATGTGGGCGGGGCTCACGCCGCCTCTTCTCCAGAACGCAGGAGGCATGGCTTACGTACGTCACCCCTGGGAACAAACATTTTAACAAACATTATAACAATGTTTAAAGGTTCTATATTATGCAAAATTGGTGCAAAAGTGAGCTTTAGGCCATGTTATAATGCTATTACCTCACCAAAAACATACCTTGAGTTGTGTTTTGTTTCATTCACACATGTTTGAGTAACTCTTTGTTATTACTCTGTCTAGAACTATCACAATATCTCATGTAGTGGTTTCAACTTAACAGCTACCTTTTATCTTTAGTTCAGTAGAGATTGGCAATTCCAGGGTAACATCATCATAACAAATAGCCTAATATGGGCCCTATATACAAAACCAGAACCAAGCAAAGGGTCTGACCTGAGCCCACGAGCTGAGACAGGAGACAGGTTTTGCATTATTGTGAGTAGTGGTTAGAGAGTTTCACCACAAACCAGACGGTTGCTGGTTCAAATCCCACTTAAACAAGGGTATATTGAGGTGTGCCTGAGCAAGATTCTTCACTCACATTGCCTAGTATGAATGTGGTGAGTGTGTGGTCAGAGGGGCCAATGGTGCAGATTGGCAGTCTCACTTCTGTTAGTCTGCTCCTAGGCAGCTGTGGCTACAGTAGTGTCTTACCACCACAGAGTGTGGAGTGAATGAACAATTAGGGTTCCCACCATTAAATTATTTTTCAACTAAAGATGTCTAACCATACCTAGACTTAAATACTATATCGACTAATATTCAATACATGACAGATGGAATGTATAATATATATATATATAATATTTATTGTATGGACTTTTTCTTTGTACTAGTGGAAAAATTTTTTGTTATTTTTCTGTACTATGATATAAACTGTGGAGGGTTGAATCATGAACTATGACTCATTAGTGATACAGAACAGGCTTAATCATACCTGTCCACAGTGATGCAAATGTATTACACTAAACCAGGGGTCGGCAACCTTTAACATCCAAAGAGCCATTTGGTTATACCGGTTTCCCAGAGAGTGACGCTTATTTTGAACGATGAAAAATATTAAAATATAATTTTATTTTAATATTTCAAGATCACAATAATCTTCCAATTTAGAACTACAATAAAAAAAATGACTAACACAAATATGATACACTTCAATTAGATACAATGATGATATAATTTATTTTCCCAAGCCACGCAAAGCCGCAGTATAAAGATGAAAGAGCAGCAGGTTGCCGACTCCTGCACTAAGCCAGACACACTAATTCTACTAACCAAAATCCACCTAAGAGAACATTATTTCTCTTCCAAATATCTCAACAGCTAAACCTGGACAGTAAACCTCAGAGGGGCCCTGTGTACCACAGTTTTAGAAACACTGGTCTAATGCATTTTTGTCATTCTAATTTTAAACCTGGTTTTGTACAACATCAGGTTTAAACTGGGGTCTAGTCTGGTCTCATACCTGGCCTTCTCACTACTGTCAGTCTGTTGTGTAGACTTCCTCTGATAGTCTCTCTGTCAGGTTTATAGTCAGGTCTAAACCATAGACACTATATATGCACATAGCTAACCTGTTAACCACCGTGTTCCAAATAGGATGTGGGAATGGCCGCGTTTCTGACTCCATTGACTCTGGCTCCGTCGCCCCTCTCATTGTAACTGCTGATGTCAGGCTCATCATTTTGGTCTTAAAATGTTCGTATTAACCCTCTGTACATGACCCTGTTGTTTATTTCAATATTTTGTCCCTAAATGAAAACATGAACATTAATAACAGACCAATCAGGTGCCTTCTTTCCCTGAGTTCACTCCTGCTAGCGTTAGCAACAGGTTTAATTGACATTGCTGCTAAGCGCCTGCTTAGGGGTGTTACCTTCAACACCCTCGCTCTGGATTGGCTGTTTGGTACTGTTTTTGATACTCGTGATCAGAATTCCAAATATGAAGCCCTGTGGATGACGTCACACTTCTTTAGTCCACTTCTTTACAGAGTATATTCTAAACTCTGATCTGGTTCGGTCTCATACCTGCCCCCCTTTCACTGGTGTCAGTCTGTTTGGTGTAGACTCTCTCTGATTTTCAGTAGTGACCATGGAGACACAATATACACATTTGCAAACACTGTCAAAAAGTTTTAAGATAGTCTGTAAACTCAAGAAAAAACACAAATTCATTTTAACAGCACATTTTCAGGGACCTGTGAAAACAACTGTCCATGGTCCTGTTTAGATGTTTGATTTTCAAAAAAAGGTCAGAGTAATGCTAGCTACCCTTCTGACCGTAATGTTATATGAGATTATTTAACAGCACAAATCAGCTCGCCTGCTGTAGTTCCAGCTAAATCAGTTCTTTATGGCCAGATTATGTTAAAATAAAGCTCAGATTGAAGTCTAACTTCAGCAACAGAGCTTCAGACAGAGCAGTGCCTACAATTAGCTTCACACCCCCAGAAAATATTGATGACATCAGCTGCAAAGTGCCAATAGTCAGGTCTGGTCTGGTCTGGGTTTGCTCTCATACCTGGTCTCGTCTCACTGCTGTCACTCTGTTTGGTGTAGACCCCCTCGGATAGCACCCCTGTATGACTCTCTCCGCTCTGCGCTCTGATCCAGCGCTGGGGGCCACTGAAATACTGCCCCCTGTGGGAGCGTGAGAGCAGCTTCCGTTTGGCTGGAGCGGTCAAAGGTTTGACGGGGTCAGAGAGGGACAGAAGCTCCAGTGTTTTAGAGGCCTCAGAGACTGAGGGGGAGAGTGGGGAGGGCAGGGGGGACAGAGGGGGTAAAGGCAGGTCTTTGGATGCAGGGACCAGCGGGAGGGCATCAGGTTTAGGGTCACTGACAGAGGAGGGAGAGAGGTCTGAATCTGAGGGGCAGACGCTGTACCTGAAAAACAGAGACATGCAAAGAGTTAAAAATGCACTTTGTAACTTTTCTGCTTGTCTCCATGGAGATGCTATTGTGCCACAGTATGGCATTATATGGTTTTGCATTTATTCAATAACAGGTTTTTATTGCTCATTTATAGTGCTTTGAAAAACGCATATATTACAAATCTGACCAATAATTTGGCCTGGTGACATCATCTGCTTGTCAATAGATATAATTTAGTAAGTTTAATACCATACTGTGGAACATTCCAGGCAGATCAAT
Source organism: Periophthalmus modestus (assembly GCA_019594935.1). Lineage (NCBI taxonomy): Eukaryota > Metazoa > Chordata > Actinopteri > Gobiiformes > Gobiidae > Periophthalmus > Periophthalmus modestus. The sequence goes on from JAIEZT010000304.1 coordinate 19,604,075, forward strand.
AACATCTTTCTTTTAAACATCTGTGTTAGCGCCTCTCATGTGCACAATCACAGTTACCTGAGGACGTCTGGTGCACTGCCCCCTAGTGTCCGCGGGCGGGGCATGTCTGGGTGCAGGGGCTGATGGGATTGGAGGGAGGAGGGGGGAGAGCAGAGAGAGTCTCGGGGACTCAGGGGGTCACCGGAGTCATAGTCACTGTCTGTGGGTAAAAAGACTTCAGAGGAGCAGTCTTCATCTGAACATAGCTGAGAATCTGAAAAAGAAAAGTGAGAGGAAGGTTACAGAGAGAGAGAGTACAGAAAGAGGAAGAGACGAGAGTTAGAGAGGGATAGAGGGAGAAAGGAGGGTTAGAGAAGACGAGAGGGAGAAAGGAGGGATAAAGAGGAAGAGAGGGAGAAAGGAGTGTTAGAGAGGGAGACAGGGAGAAAAGAGTTAAAGAGGGAGAGAGGAAGAAAGGAGGGTTAGAGAGAGACAGAGAGGAGCGAGGGTGAGAAGAATGTTTGTTTATGCATAATTAGATGATTGTTAGGCTTCTTTTGCTGACCGTGGCTACTGGAGTGGTCAAGACTAAAGGCATTCACATTCCAAAATTGGAATGAGCAAATATTTTTTAAAACTTAAGTAAACTTTGTTTGTAAAAATGTAAAAGGAGGATGGTTTTGGAATGACATGAGGAATAGGACATAAGCAGTGATCAGCGCTGAACTTACCACTGCCTGCCTGCCTCCTCCTGGGCTCTGGGGAGGGGGAGGGCGTGGGGAGGTAGTCCATGGTGGAGGAGGTGGAGTCACTCTTCTGTGTCTGATGTGTCTCTGTGTGGGAGGGCATCAGTGTTAAAAGGGAAACGCCTCCTCTGGGCTGTTTGTACCGAGCGAACTGAAGAGCATCAGTCAGCCACCGAAGGTCTCTCCTCATCTCATCCAAATGCTGCAAAGACAATACACTGTCAACCCTCTGCATCATCTGATCATCCTCTGCTCCATCTGACCCTCTTCTATGCATCCACTGACCCTCTTCTTTGCTCCATCTGACCCTCTCCTATGCATCCACTGACCCTCTTCTTTGCTCCATCTGACTCTCTCCTGTGCATCCTGTGCTCTTCTGACCCTCTTCTGGGTATCTGACACAATCTGACCCAACTCCACCACCTCCTCAGAGTACAGCCAGAACCCCAGAGCTTGAAAGAAAGGGTTGTCAAAAGTATCAAAAATCAGACGCTGATCAATACTAAAACTAGTACTGAAACTAAATACTAATTTGAGCAGGTATTGATACTAAAACAGTCACACTCATAGGACAGAAAAAAGAACATTTCGTAAATAGCTCTAAAATGATCTTGACCTGTGTATCCTCTGACCCTCTCCTGTGCATCATCTGACCCTCTCCTCTGCATCCTATCCTCCTCTGTACCTGTATGTAGTCGAGGACAGTCTGGTGCCTCTGCTTGGCCGTGGAAACCTCAGTATCTGTGATGGCTTCTCTCAGAGCTTGTTGAGTGATCAGAGAGTCCAGGTCGAGCAGAGAGGAGAGGCGACAGTACAGACTGATCAGACGCTCCTTGTATGAACACAAGTGAACTGAGAGAGGGAAAGGGAGAGAGGTTGGTATAAACAAAAGATTAGAAAGTTTAAGAAAGTCAAACTGTATTTTGAGAACGATGGGGCATATTTACTAAGCCAGGTGCTAAGTGCAAACTGAAAAATTGCATGTACAGTTTGTGGGTGTGTTGCACCTGATTTACCATTAGAAACTGCACCTCTTATCCCTAGTGCAGTTCCAATATGTAAATGAGAGCTCACTGCTATGCCTTTGTGTAGATTTTTACTCACTCATTGAATACATTTAAAACTAGCTGCAATTTCCCAATTTATTAATCATCACCGTAGTCATGGTAAATATATGCCTATAGTAGACAAGCTTCATGCACATCACCCACCCTCATCCAGAGCTAAATCCAAAGATGCGTAATGAAGAAACACCTGATGCGCATGCACAAGAGACATGTTTGGAAACCCAGGCAAAGCTAGGCTACGGTAGCCTAAGTAGCCTATAGAGTTGCCGACAGTGCTGGGCCTTATATGAAGCTGAATTAGTGGGAGAAAAAGTGCACGATCAAAGACCATCGCAAACCATGTGGACATTCAGTCTCTGCTGTCAGGACATTAGGGATGTGATACAGAGGCGTAATTTCTTGGACAGGGCAGCTGATGGGATGCTGGAATGCTTGCCTCTTTTGTGGATTACAGGGGGACATGGCCAAAGTGTGACAGGTAAAGTGTCTGCCTTCAAAACAGCGCAATTATTAGGCAATTCTAACTTGAAATAGTAAGTGTAGACTCGTGCTCCATTATTGCAGAAAATGGAACTGTCTATTCTCCACAGACAATTTACACCTGTCTTTCCAACGTGTCAAATATCCATAACGTTTTTGCTCTTGCAGTCTTGATAAATCAACCGGTGCCCACTAAACAACATCACTTGCATTTGTCCTTCCATTTGTGCATTTTGGCCAAAACGTTTTGCATTCATTTGGTCCCAGCAGCAAAATCTGCGCTGTGTCCGTAAAACGTTGATAAGCTTTTTAGCCTGTTCAAAGCATTCAGGGTGTACACAAATGCTTAGTAAATATACCTCTTAATATTTCAGTGTAAAACTGGTTCTATCGGACTAAAACAGGTTTTTACTAAGGTCTATTCTAGGATCTAACCAGGGCCTGTTCCACCAAAGCCTCTTCTTCCAGCCCTAGTCTCAGGTCCCATATTTTGTGGCTCCATAAAGGACTAAATCAGGTCTAAACCAGGACTGAACCAGGTTTAAACCAGGTCTAAATCAGGACTAAACCAGAAGTTCAGTTTCTTTATTTTCAGTAATATAATGGATATTTCATTTTACCTAACTTGTTGTGGCTATATGACCCAAACAGATAGATACATTTGTTCAATACAGGCATCCATTTACATTACAAAGTTATCTTTTGTAAACTTTTTAAATCAGTAATATTGAAAAAAATGTAACAACATGGACATATTCATTCATTTAAGTAGCCATCTAGAATGGACTATGACAATTTCTTTTTAGATGCAAATAAAAAATTTAATGTTTTCCTTAACCAATATTGGTCCATAATTGTGCCCCAGGACTAAAACAAGGCTAAACCAGGACTAAATATGGACTAATCCAGTACTGAACCAGGACTGAAACTAGACTGAACCTGGACTGAATCAGGACTAAAACAGAACTAAACCAGGACTAAACCAGGACTAAACCAGGACTAAACCAGGACTAAACCAGGACTAAACCAGGACTAAACCAGGACTACACCAGGACTGAACCAGGACTAGAGAGAGACTTTGGTGGAATATTTCTCTGGTCTGCAACAGGTCTTGAGTTGTACCGAGCTCAAACATCTGCAGAGGGAGATGGAGGAAGCCGGACAGAGGGCAGAGTGGGTTAGTCTGTCCCGGGGCTGAGCAGACATCATCGGCCGCAGGACACAGGAGCAGGAAGGACACGCCATGACCCAACTCCACCACCTCCTCAGAGTACAACCGGAACCCCCGAGCCTAAAACACAAGAGAGACAGGGCATCTGACAAAATCTGACACACAGGGAGGACGTCTGACACAATCTAACGCAGATGGAACCCCCAAGCCTGAAAGAGTCTTGTCAAAAATATCAAAAATCAGATACTAATCAATACTAAAAATAGTATTGAAACTAGACACTCATTTGAGAAAGCATCAATACTAAAAAAGTTCAGCTCTATCAGAGTGTAAGACCACATAGTAAATGGACCACTATGGAATCTACCAGGAGGGCTGAGGGATTACACAAATATAAGTCCATATCGTAATATAAAAGAAAGCACTGGGATACACAATCTGACATACAGGGAGGGCATCTGACATACAGGGAGGGCATCTGAAACACAATGATAAAAGACTCTGGGAGGGTATCAGACACATACCTGGTTCAGGGGCAGGTTGATGGTCTTCAGGAGAGTCTTTATCGCCGTCTGGAGTTCGTAGTACAGCAGAGGGGTGTGGCTTTGGGCAGTAAGACCCGCTTCCTGAACCTCTCCACCAATCAGAGCCGTGTCTGAGGAGGCTGCTGCCAAACTCTGGATCCACTCCCATTCCTCCCTGAAAACCAGAGACCAGGGTCAGACCAGGGTCAGACCGGGCCTCAGACCAGGACTTAGACTGGAGTCAGAGCAGGACTCGGGCAGGACTCGGGGCAGGACTCGGGCCAGGACTCGGGCCAGGACTCGGGCCAGGACTCGGGCCAGGACTCGGGCCAGGACTCGGGCCAGGACTCGGGCCAGGACTCGGGCCAGGACTCGGGCCAGGACTCGGGCCAGGACTCAGGCCAGGAGTTAGATGGGGACTGAACCAGGGTCGGAACAGAACTAGACCGGGACTTGCACCGGGAGTTGCACCAGGACTTGCACCAGGACTGGCACCGGAACTTGGACAACATCAGGGTCAGAACAGGAAAATATTGATAATATTGTGAATGTTGTTTTGAAGATCTGCAAAATTTATATTGTTTTTTGTTTTAATTTAATAATCTCTATTATATTGAGTATATATTGTAAATAAAAGTCCTGGTTCAGACCTGTTTTAGCACTGGTTCAGTCCTGGTTTAGCCCTGGCTTAGTCCTGGTTTAGCCCTGGTTTAGCCCTGGTTTAGCCCTGGTTTAGCCCTGGTTTAGCCCTGGTTTAGTTCTGGTTTAGCCCTGGTTTAGTCCTGGTTTAGCCCTGGTTTAGCCCTGGTTTAGTCCTGGTTGGATAAATCTCTTGCAATGAAAACCTTTTGGCTTTATCTGAATAAACTGAAGACTGCAGCTAAACGTTCATGTGTTTCTTTACTTAATAAAGGTTTAAGGAGCCTTTTGTCCATTTATTGTGTCAAGAAATAAGTCTCTATAATACAAAAATAAAACCTATCCGCTCTTTTCTAACATTTGGAGCCTTGAGAGTCAGTTGTGTAACTAAAATGTTCAGAGATTATAACACAAACCCCACAAAAGGAAAAAGATGAAAAGATTCCGCTGAAGAATGAGAGAAAATATCACAGTCTGGTTTGTAAAGAAAACATCATTCCGCGCCTTTCATTTGCAGGTGAAGTGTGCTGCTCAAGGACACAACAGCAGTATCCAGGAAACTGGGTAATGACTGAGAACCTGTGGTTAGTGGGCAAATGCTTGAAGTACTGAGCCACCACTGCATTGTGATGAAGCAGTTTTAATGATTTTTATAGCACTAGTAGTAGCAGCAGTCGTAGTAGTAGAAATGGTAGTAGTGTATGTACCTGGACACATTACTGTTGTCTCGTACTCTGGCGTGGCACAGCATGTTGGGGTTCCGCTGTGACACCAGGACTCTGATCTGATCCACAGAGGAGCTGAGTTTGAGGTAGCCCAGGTAAAGACCAGATGAGAGACGATATGAGCTGCGACGCTGATACGACAGGATGTCCTACGGAGAGGGGAAGGAGAGAGGAGTACGATGGAGCAGGAGTGAGGAGGGTGAAAAAAATGTGTTTTTTGCCACTGGATGTGACAAGTGAAGTTCCACCAGTCTACAGTCAAAAACTTCCACTGCCAAGACCTGAAACCAGTAGTAGTAGCAGTAGTAGTCGTAGTAGTAATAGTAGTAGGAGTAGCGGTAGTAGTTGCGGTAGTAGTTGCAGAAGTATCTTACCTGCATAGTGATGATGAGTATGTCCAGAGCATACGGTTCCTCAGGTGTAGACAGGCTCTTCCTCTGGCTCTGTAGCTTGGTGACTGCGGTCCACTTCCCACTGAAGGCGGAGCTCTGAGAGTCCAACTCCCTCACAGTGACTAGCAGCACGTTTCCATGGCGGTCTTTAATGGGCTCAAAATGGACACGACCCAAGTTATGTGTCCCCAACAGGTTCTGAGGAGAAAACATAGGATCAGACCAGGAGCAAACCAGGACTAAACCAGGACTAAATCAGGGACCCAAGTTATGTGTGCTCAACAGGTTCTGAGGAGAAAGAGTGAGCACAGTACAGTAGGAGCAAATTGTAGATATTTATAATAGTAATAGTAGTAGTGGTAGCAGTAGTTCCATTACTTACATATGAGCAAGAGTATGAGTAGTAATGGTAGTAGTATTTGCAATAGTAGTATTTATAGTAGTAGTATTACCTGCATATGCGCGGCTGCGGTGAGCATCTTGTGTCTGGTTTGCAGAGTGGAGGAAGATGACATGGACACAGACATGCTCTGCCTCAACCACCGCACGTCCTCCCACATACACGACAGCTGCATGAAAATAATGATATACAAACAATATAAAAAGAATACAAACCAAAGTCTCCCACAAATGTAACAGAGGCAAAGAGAAAAATGTATAGAAATAATAATAAACTATAACTATGATCTAACTATAGTCTCTCATATATAGAGTACAAGACAGGTACAGCAAACAAAACAAGAAGTCATAACCACAATACAATTCATACTTTGTAGTGGCATCATACTGGGGGTGTTCTACATGTATCTCTATGGTGGAATGTTCAGTAGGTACCAAGGAGACACAGCGCTTAGTAAACACGCAAAACAAAATAAATGTAAACAGCACATGCTTAGAAGCCTGTGATCATTATGCATGCTCCTGTTTAGGTGTTTCATTTTCAACAAAAGGTGAGAGTGACTGGAATGTTATTTAAGAGGGACTAATAGAGCCTCAAACCAAGCACAATCTGTAGTCAGAATCACACCCCCAGGAAATGTTGATATCAGCTGCAAAGTATCAATATAAACTAAAGGACAGCTGCAGAATCATAGAGGAATAACAACATAATAGCAGAATTACCCAGATATTTAAATCAAACTGAGGAATAGGAAGTGTAAGAAAAATCAGGTTTCACAGTTAATCATTAGACAGGAGATTATACAACATAAATTCATACATTTGAAGTTTTGGATTAAATCTCATCTGAATAAATGTCCATTCTGCAAAGCTTGGTTAGAACGCCCCAGCTGAAACAGTTATGATTATGAGAGTACTTGGTCTGTCTCCAGCAGACAGTCCGCTCCTATACCTGTGCTTGTGTCCCTGGTTTGAATGATGATGGTTTGGGCACAGATATTTCCAGGGATCACTACAGAATAGGTCTAAATGTGTTATACAGTATTATTTTAGATACTGAAGTGTTCAAACCTTAGTAAACCAAAGGAAGTCCTGCATGAGGGAGCTGCCGAAGCAGTCGTCCACCTCCACGATGGGGATGTGGTCCTCAGGCGTAAGGAGCAGAGAGTCTCTGTGGTACAGGACTGTGGCCAGGTATACTCCTCTGAAATACACAAGTAAATATATACAGGTATGAATACTACACTACTGTTACCGGCACTGTGACCAGGTATACTAATACTGCTCCTACTGCTCCTAGTACTACTACTACCTACTAATTACTACTACTACAGTCCCAGAGCCAGACCGTTCCACTATGATTATTTAAAATCTTTTTCTTACTATTTTTTATTAGTTTACACCTCGGGCCATTATGAGCTTAGGGTCTTTCTTTTGTATCAACTTGGCCCCTTTTTGGACCGAACCTCAGATGGAATTTGTGAGTGAGTAAAATGTGGTGCTATTGTCACATACAGATAGACGATACAGAAAACTGTGTGAAAGAATACTGACATGATGAGAAATACAGCAGTATAACCTTATAGGTGTTTGTGTATTGTACCATTTATTGAAAAATATATCAAAAAATTGCATTCTCAAGAACAAATCCTCTTCACCAACAGTTACATTGTGACAACACAGCAGGGCATTACTTTTTCATATGCAAATAGAAAAATGAGCTCTATATCTCGAACAGTTCACCTGTTATAACAGAATTAACATTCCATACCCCAAAGTGGTGGATAGAATTCTCAGTCATTTAGAAATAGAATGCATATGGGAAACTTCCAAGGGAATTTTACAGATTTCAGGATTCAACTTAACCTTCATGGATTAGCTTTTCTATCACAATATTAGGTTTATGTGAATAAATACAGAATGATTAAACTGCAGAATAAGGCCACTGAATATGTCTCACATGTGCTGATGTTGTTTTAAATTCATGATAGATCAGCTACATCTTACAAATTTGTGGCACATTGTTGAAAAAAAACCTTGACATTGCATGGAAAGTATAAAGAAGAATAAAAGAATAAAATATAGAATAAAATATAATACAATGCCACACTCCAAAGCTAATGGAATGTGTTATTTTCTGCTAGGTCTGATTTTGACCAGGCCCTCTTAACCTCCTCAAATCTCAAACATTTTAAAACACCCAAGACTCAAATTTCAATCAGGTAATATCTGTTATATAAACATGAACTGTGCCAAGTTTGAAGCAAATCCATGAAGGTTAAGTAGAATTTTTATCCCGGACCTTTCTCATGGAATCGCAGCATATGCATTTTATTGGGGTATGGAATGTTAATTCTGTTGTAGCAGGTGAACTGTTTGAGATACATTTTCCATTTACAAATGAAACAGCCTTGGTGTAGAGTCACAATATAACTGTTGTTTGTCTGTTGTTTGAGACTTTTTCCTTGAGAATGTAATTCTTTGATATATTTTTCAATAAATTGTCTAATAAGTTGGGAACAACAATACACAAACATCTATAAGGTTACATTGCTGTATTTCACATCGTGTCAGTATTCTTTCACACAGTTTTCATTACTGTGTCACACTGTATGTGACTATAGCACCACTTTTTACTCACTCACAACATTCCGTCTGAGGCCTGATCCAAAAAAGGGGGTTTTGGGGTCCTTAGACCCCATGAGGCTGACTTGAAACAAAAGACCCCAAACTTGTAATGGTGTGCTACAAGTAGTACTACTACTAGTACAACTACTATTGACAAATTTTCTCTTGCAAGCAGCTCTGTGCTCAAAGACTCCATGAAATGTGAACTTTAAGAAGAAGCAGATGACTTTCATCATTAAAGGCAATATAAACATACAGAGTTTACAATATGCCATTATTAAATGCGGAACATTTTAATCTGAAATCTAAACTTTAAACTAATACAAGAATCCCATGCATTTCCAAACAGGTTTGTAGAGATCTATACTACATGGTTAGCAAGTTTCATACAGAATAAAACCACAATGGAGACACAAGAATGGAATCTGATAAACGGGACATTTTAGAACATGGTTGTAGAGGTCTAAACTACAAGGACACAATTTTTCTATAAAAAGACAGTGTTTTTTTCTTTGGAGAAAATAATAATACGGTGATGCAATGAAACATAGGTGTTTCTGGTGATATAAGAGAGGCTGTATTCTGTAATGACGCAAATAAATGTATTGAGTTTTGATACTGACCTTTTGAGCGTCTTAATGAATTTGTTGGAGTTGAACAGATGTTTTAAACTCCTGGACACAGACTGCTTCCTGCTCGGGTTCTGCAGCTTGGATGGATCTGAAAAATTTGAAAAATGTTCAGTTAAATTCATTAACCCAGATTAAACTGAGCCTTGTTTAACTGTGGTGTAACTCTAGTGCATTCACACGGCCCTTTGTGTTCTTTAGATAGAAACAGAAACAGCATTATGAAAGACACCTGCTCAGCTCTGAACTGTCTGCACAGGTCAAAGCCCTACACAGAAGAATCACAAGAGAAATGTGTCTCAGAGAATGTGCCCTGAGCAGTCACACTTTTGTACCAACTTATTCAATCCAAGGATCTGAACTAGAGATCGATCCATATGGGTTTTTTCCTGGTGATATCAATTCTTTAGAATCCAGATGAACCAATAGCCGATAAGCTCTGATGACATTTTTGGGTTGATTTTGAGCATTTCTCCAAATTATACAATCTGTGTGCAGTGTTCTCTTCACATTAAAGTGTTCAAACAAAGCTTTCTGTGGTTGGTCCAAATAAAATATCAGTCTCAGCTGCAGATTTAAGGTGAACAGCCAATATGCCAAAAAGTACAAATATTTGCCAAACATTTTGGCCAATGCGTAATCTAAATTTCAATGAGTAGCTTTAGTGATCACACATCACTTTGGCTGCACAAAAACAGTATCAGTGCAACAATCAATACTGGCAATTGACATTGACGTCAATACTGGAAATTTTGCTGGATCGGATATCTGTTTCTAAATATATTTTTCAGGTGATTCCTGGTTAGTATGAATTTAATGTAATGTTAATGTAATAAGACTGTTTACTGGTCATGTTCAACCCGGAAAGCCTCATAATGTTTGAACATTTATTTATACAAAGTTATTTTGTAGTTACTTTTGTATTAATGCATTTGGATCAGTATGGTCTCATTTTATTTTTGGGGTATAGGACATAAACACAATTTTCAGTCTCGGCACTGGTATTGGTTGATATAGGCAATGTAGTCATTATTCATTCACACACAGGCACAGTGGGTGAAGTGTCTGGCCTGACGACACAACAGCAGCAGGCAGTGTGTCCAGCTGGGCTCCTCTGATCTCCTGTGTGACTGGAGCCTCTGCTGGAGCCTAAGCCACTCGTTTGTGTTCCCCATAGAGTTCTCTTTCTGAAATGGCAGTGGCTGCAGTTAAAGTGGAGAGTTTTTCTTAGAGCATTTGTCCATAGCTCCTGTCCTTGAAATGCATTCTGGGTAAAACAGGAGGTTAAACTGTAGAAATGACCTGTGGCCGTAGAAATGGCCGCTACAGCAGCAGTGATGTAAAATGCATTAGTCAGTCTTCCATTTGTGCTTCAGGATTTAAAAAGCAGCGGTACAACTTTTTCTTTTTTTCTTTTTTTTTTTTTTAATAAATACATTTTATGTAGCAGTAGTAGTAGTAATAGTAGTAGTTAGTGATGGTCTAAACGAGTCGAGGCACCGATACACGTATCATGTGCTGAAAGCGATGCCTCAGCTGAGCTGTGTCACTGAGCGTATCGCTTTAAGAAAAGTCACGTGACCGACACAGTGACTGTGTCGTATTGTACCACATTGTGTCACGTGTCGTTGAGGCGCCTGTTCTACTTCAGGATCCAGCTCAGATCGAGCCACTTGTTGCCACGACGCCGTTCGTCACTATGGACCCTCCAAGAAAGAGAAAGTTATTTCCGTGTGGGATCATTTTCATCTCATAACACCTGATAAGGTCATTTGTTCCATTCCCGTTTCCATGGCAGACAAAATATTTTATATATATTTTTATGACCTAGAAGTGAAATGTCGTGAATGCTCAACAGAGTTGTCCTATGCAACCGGAACATCATCAATGCTCCGGCATCATAGAGCTCGCCATGAAAGAACCAAATACACCAGGAATGCACACTGGTGGATTAGTATTTTGTAATTAGTCACTAATTATTATGAAGGCTAATAATAATCTAAATCAAACACCTTTCCGTTTTACTTCAAGCTTCTAGAAAAGAGGCCCTAAATCGATGCATTGTAATTATAATAAAAGATTGCCAATTTTCTCTGAAGCTGGAGAAATTGTTTCCAAGAGGATAAATCGTTTGAGCCCAAACATGCTTCAAAAACACATTTTTCTTAATAATAATGTTTAAAATCCTCAAGCACTCATATGACACACACAATTAATCATCACAGGAATATTCACTCTAATTTCATACAGAGATTATTGAACATAGGCCCAACTGTTATGTTCACATGGAAAAAGTAATATCTTGTTATATAAGTTAAGTTATACAAACTCATTACAATGTGTTTCTTTTGTAGTGTAGCTGCAGTACATTTTTTTTAAACCACTAGATGGAGCCCATACACTTAACAACACAGCGTGATACAGTCTCGACACACAAGGGGAAAAGTGTGATACACACACTGAGGAATCATTTACCCATCACTAGTAGTAGTAGTAGTAGTAGTAGTAGTAGTAGTAATAGCAGCAGCAGTAGTAGTAATAGCAGCAGTAGTAGTAGAAACATTAGTTGTAGTAGTAGTAGTAGTTGTAGCAGTAGTAGCTGTGGTAGCAGTAGTAATGGTAGTAGCAAGGCAAGTTTATTTACTGTAAATTCCGGACTACAGAGCGCACCTGATTAAAAGCCGCATGCTTTAATTTTAGGGGAAAAAATTTGGTCCGGTATTTCATAAACGCATTTAACGTGACATTCTGTTCCACCCTTCTGCGGTCTGTGCCCCTATCTGGCAACCCCCAGAAAAAAAATCCTAAACCCGCCCCTCTCAAAGAGAAAGGAATCAGTAGTTCAGTAGTAGTATTAGTACTTCTCACCGCCAGAGCAGTACAGCGTGTGTGTATCTCGGACTTGCTGCAGTAGTTTCTCCATAGCCTCGATCTGACCTCTGCGTTTGGGCTCTCGACCATCGCACTCTCTCCAGTCTGAGAATACAACAACAAAAGAGTTATCCTCTGCGTCTCTGCTCCATTTGACCCTCTCTCCTACCTCCTTTGCGCCTCTAACCCTCTCCTCTGCATCCTCTGTTCATTTGCCCCTCTCTTCTGCATCCTCTACCCCTCTGTCTCTCTTCTCTGCTCCTCTCCTCTTCATCCTCTGCTCCTCACAGCCTCTCCTTTGTATCCTCTGACCCTCTCCTCTACTTTCTCTACCCCATATAATTCTCTCCTCTGTATCAACTGCTCCCCTGACCCTCTCCTCTGCATCATCTGTTCCTCTAAACTAAAAACATTAAAATTTAATGATCTGGTTAAATTTAATACAGCAGTTGTTATGTATAAGGCCCATAATCACATGCTTCCACACTGTATCCAGGAGCTGTTCAGACCTAGAGAGAGTCCATATAATCTGAGGGGAACTGGTATCTTCCAAAAAACTATGGTAAGAACTCCAAAAAAAAGTATGTGCATTTCAGTCACAGGGGTTAATTTATGGAATTGTTTAGAGGATGAATTAAAAAGCTGCGCATCAATTAAAGTATTCAAAAAAATGTATAAATTAAAAATTATAGAAAAATATAGAGAAATAGTATAACTGTTGCTATGACAACTGAACGGGACATTAATGAACAGAGTATAAACTTGTCCATTACATAATATAAATAAAGTATTGAGAAAATAAGATAATAATAATGATATGTTGATGATTAGAAATAATAATTATGATTATGATAATAACAATAACTACTAATGATCATTATATATAGATATATATAAATAAAAATCCCAGAGGTAACTATAAGAATATAGAAATAATAGTTTTCTTCTGTATTATAAATTTATTTGTAATTGCTGTGTTCTTTTTGTTGTTTTTTTCTTGTTGTGTATACTTTTTTCACATGTGGAAATAGGCAGGCATAAATAAGCTTTGCTTCAGCCAATGCCTTTCAGTCACAATGACTAAGTTTGTGCATGCGACTGATGATGTTTTATTTATTTTTCTTTTCTTTATGTCTGAATAAACTTACTCTGACCCTCTCCTCTGCTTCGTCTCCTACTCTAAAATGACTGCAGATGAATGAGCACATTTAAATCAGTTCAGACCAGGACATTACATTGTAAGTGATTTAACATAAAAAAAACCCTGAAGATTCTGTACACATCTATAGTTCATGCTCTGCAGAAAGTCGTGAGGTTTGGAATAAAAGAAACAGTGAAAATATCAGACCATGAGTTGAAGAGCAATTAAAAACACATTCATTGAGAGATCAAACCACATTTCACACAGCCTTGAGAGCAGGGTGAAACAGGGACTTTAAATGGGTTTAAATAGAAATCTGAAGAGACATTGTAGTTCAGAGAATTCAAACTCTATGGAGTTTTTTACACAGGCAAATCTCTAAAAATGCTGTCATACTAAATACTCAAATTAAATTATACTTGTAGTGAAAGTACTGCACACATCACATGTACTGAATGGGCTGGGAATTGCAAGGTTCCTCATGATCTGATTCACAATACTTGGCTCATGATACAATAATTTCACAATTTTGCAATAAAGGCGGCTATACTCTGCATGGATCATGATTTTTAGGACTAAATACCTTTTAATGACAATATTTCTTCTGTAAACCACTAACTGTGCAAAGTGAATACGTTAATAGATGCTGCCACAACATGCTTATCTCTGCTTTTGAGGTGATAAGCTGACAGCAGAAGTCATGGCTTTGAGTTTTTCCCTTTTAGTGCATTCACTGTTCTCCTTGTTTTAGCTGTGCCTAGGTGTGTGCTTGATGTGTTCCATGTTTTAGCTGTGTCTAGACGTATGCTCGAGCATTGTTGTTGGTGTTGAAAGTAAATAAAGTATTTAATTACAAGTATTTTCACAGTAATATGTTACACTAATAATTACTACTACTTAAAATTATAATTTAATTACAGTAACTAAGTCTTAGTAACTTAGTTACACCCAACACTGGTAGTACTAGTAGTAATATTAGCAGTGGTAGTAGTAGCAGTTTTAGTAATAGTGGTAATATTATTAGTAGTGGTACTAGTACTACTCACTTGATGGGGCCGCAGACGGTGGAAGGGAGCAGGCTGTAGGACCCCAACCTTTCATATTGTATGCCGAGACTCTGACGAAATAAACTCGACCCTGAAAAACAAACAAAATAAAAATCTTAAAAAGGTCTATACCAGGACTAAACCAGGACTAACCCAGGACTGAACCAGGACAAGACCTGGACTAATCCAGATAGTACTTTACCTACTCTTCACAGTAGCAGTAGAAACATTACATTTGAAGAAAAAAAAATAAAAAATAAAAAAAACATTATGTGTCAAATTGCTTCACAAAGTCCACTCAAAAGGTGTTATTAAAAATGATGAAATTACTGTGTCAGGAAAACTAAAATTAGAAGCATGATGTAAATAGCAGCTGGTCTGATTATTGTTTTTAATGTGGACATGTTTGTGGGGCAGAGTCGTCACGAAATGGAGCTGTTAAAGTGTAATTGTTGTAAAATGAAAGAGTTCAGAATGTTAAAGGTGTAACTGCACAAAAGGCAGAAATGAGTCTGAACTGTTAAAACCAAATTCTCACAAACAAAATGCCAAAATAATTAGATAGTGATTGATTTTAATAATGGCAGGTAGTTCACTTTTAAAGACATTTTTGAAAATATTCTTCAGCACTTAAGTCATAATACACTGAAATACGACTTTTGCACCAAATGTCCCTCTGTCCTTTTAATCCCAAACACCGCAAATATGTGTTAAAATCTAATTCTGTCATTTGAGACAGGAACAATTAACGTTTTGCATGTTTTTCCTGTGTTTGGGTGGGTTTCTCAAGTCCTCAAGTCAGCCTAAAACAGCAGAATAATCATCCTAGGTAATCAGGACCAGGTTCTTAGCTCAGATCTGGTCTACTGCTCCTGACAGGTTTGACCCAGAAATAGTGAAGGCAGGGTCAAATGCAGAGGACACATTATACCTTCCCTCAAATTAGTTAAAAATAATCAAAATTATAATGACATTTCTCAGTTTACTCATTAAATTGTAGTCAAAAGTCTCCTAAACAAGCTCAGTTGGTAGAGTGCTTATCCTCTGATCTGAAGGTCAATGGTTCAAATTTGACATATAAACATCAGTGGGAGAGTGGTCAGACTCTCTGGCCCACAGGTTGGCGGTGCAATTCCAGCTCCCACAGATGAATACTATTGTTGTGTCCTTGGGTAAGACACTTAGCCTGCCTCGCCTCCAGTGTCTGTGCACACTGGTGTATGACTGTGTGTGAATGGGTGAGTGGTTCCATCATGTAAAGTGCATTGAGCATTGAAGGTAGAAAAGCACTATAGAAATGTTGCCATTCACCATCTACAGTTGAAAGCAAAAGTTTACATACACTATATAAAAAGATACATACACTTTTTTCTTACTGCCTGACATAAAATCAGACTAAACTTCCTGTTTTAGGTCATTTAGGATTACCAAAATTATTTCTATTTGGTAAATGCCAGAATAATGAGAGATTTTTTTGAGTCAATTTTTCATTACTTTCTTCAAAGTCAGATGTTTACATACATTTCATTAGTATTTGGTACAATTGCCTTTAAACTGTATGACTTCAAACATTTCAAACATTTTGAATATCCTTCCACAAGCTTCTCCCAATAATTAGCAGGAATTTTGGCCCATTCCTCTTGACAGAACTGGGGTAACTGAGCCATATTTGTAGAACTGGTGTAACTGAACCAAGTTTGTTGCTCGCACATGACTTTTCAGGTCTGCCGATAAATTTGCAATAGGACTGAGATCAGGGGTTTGTGATGGCTACTCCAAAACAATTACGTTGTTTTCTTTAAGCCACAGCAAAAGACAAAGGTTAAATCTGTTAACGGGACAAATTGTTGTAAGAGTGAAGGCGTTTTGCTGCTCATCCAAGCCACTTCTTCAGTTCTGGTCAGATTACTGCTAGACACTGCCTTATATCTATCTGATGGGAGGGGCTAACCACACTGGAAGTGTACACATGTATTGTCTCCAGTTTCAACTCCAGTTTCAACTCTAGTTTGGAGTTATAACTTCATCCTCAGACCCCAAACAAAGAGAACAATAGCAGGGTCGTAAAGGGTTGAATAGGGTAGTTTCAGCTAGACAGTGAGAAAAAAAAAAGCAAAAAAATTAAACACGAAAGTCTTTTTATATAGTTTATGTAAACTTCTGATTTCAACTGTATTTGCCATTTCACAGCATTTCTCAGAGCGTAATCTCTCAATCAAACCTTCCATTGTCATTTTTATTCTAATGTTTTGCAAATGTATTCTGTGGTGAGCTGTGTGGGCGTCTGACATTCAGGTTCATTATTCAGTCCATCTCCAGAGGTTAGACTGTTCCACAGCCACAGAGGGTAGACCACTCCACAAGCCCAAAAACTTAGACTGTGACCATACCTTGTTGTGTTCATAAACTTGACACAGTTGTATCAGAGTCTGATATGAACTGATTTCTTTTGCCAAGCAGGGCTGGGCCTGGTCAGCACTTGGATGGAAATGGCTGGGAATACCAGGTGCCACAGTGGGGGCGCTAGAGACTGTTGTTGTTGTGTGCTTGGGCAAGACACTTCACCCACATTGACTAGTATGGAGTTTGCAGATGAATCAAACAGAGCCAGAACCAAAGCGCCAAAGTTCACACCAGGGTACGGCACTGTGGCCTCACTACATCATGGTATAAAAAGACAAATGTTTGGTTGGCCTGTGGGTGGTGCTCCTGTTGTGTGCTGGTCGCGGTCAGGTATAAAGGAGTGACCCGGTAGGGGCCAGTGGTTTTTGACTGTTAAATTTAAATTCAATTTTTCTTGTTTATTTGCCATCTTGTTAGAAAAGCTGTCTTTTATCTACATCCAAAACATCTTATGGACTTGTGTGAAGAATGGTAATTAAATGGTATGGTAGTATGGTAGAATGGTAGTTTTATTCTAACACAAACCAGAAAAACTGACTTAGTTGGAATGACTGGTGTGGTGATGTTTTGTGCTTATAGTTACAAAGTAGCTAGCTGTAGTCGCGATCACCTTTTTGTTGAAAATCAAACACCTAAACACAACCATGGTTCCTGAAACTGTTATTTAAATCCATTTCTCATTTTTTCTCGAGTTTTAAGACTCTTTTCAGACTTTTTTCAATGTTTGTTTACATTATGTAGCCATGGTAACTGCTGAACATTCTGCCATAGGAATACATGTAGAACACCTCAGTGTGATGTCACTACAAAATATCGATAAACTAAAAATAATCACTGGCTAGTTGACAGGTAACATAATAGTAAGCTACTTCCCTGTTGTACACTCTCATGTCTGAAACAGAACTGAAATACTTTTCACTCCCACCACTTTTTCATTTTCATAAGTCTGAAACTTTGCCCTTTCACTACAGGTGTCTTTGCAGAAATGTCAAACTAAAGTATTTAAAACCCAAATGTACAGAACTAAACCACAAGCAAAGGACTGGGTCTGAGCTGAGTACCTAGCAGGAAACCAGAGGAAACCCACACAGACACAGCGAAAACAAGCAAACGAGAAATGTGAACTTTAAACAAATCTAAGAATGCTATTCTGTTCACAACATACTGCATGTTTGCAGAGGTCAAAACTACAAGGTTAGCAGCTAGCAAGTAAGACTCCAGGGAGACACAGGAAGGGCCATGTACCATGTATTGTGGTACTGAACAGTTCATGTTAAGTGTGTTTTTACCGTGGTGAGTCCAGTGATGGAGAACTTGAGACTTTGGAGATTGTCCAAAACAGCGTCTCCAGCAAGAAGAGAGAAGTCTTTCAGGCAGCTCCATTCCACTTGAAAAAGAAATATTTTATTACTAGATGTGGTAGTACATTTACATTGATTTTTAAAGAAATTTCAGTTTTCAGAGTACTTTTCTAGTAGAATACTTTTCTTGTACTCGTGTATTGTTTTTATTGAGTACTGTACAGTACTGTTACTTGAGTAGTATATTGTACAGGGTAACAGTACTCTTATGCAAGGTGTGGTTCCTCTTCCCACTGTGAATAAGTTTGTAAGTGACAAAAGCTTTCTGGTGACAATAAGAAATAATTTTAATATCTGCGTTTCTTGCACTGCTCCTTCAGATATGATTTAGTTTAATTTTGTGTCTACACTTTGAAAATACCAGATTTTGTCCTTTTTAATGTTTTGTCCATCAAATCACATTCACTTCAAATTATAAATCAGATGTTATATCCCAACACTTTTTTAATAGTTTGGCCGGGGGTGCAACTTGTACTCAGATGCAATTTATGAAATTATTAGAATATATAATTTCTCGTCTTCGTTATTGTCACACTTGTGCACCAGTATGACAGCCACGCGGAAGCGGCGCTTCATCTACTTCTGGAGTTGACGCAGTTCAGAAGCGACACCGAGGATGAAGAATTCAATGGATTTAGTGATTTGGAGTGAGCTCGAGAGTAAATTTGTTAGCTTGTTTTTTATGCTTTAGTTATCTGATTAACTGTTAATATCTTACCTTAACATACCAGACACTTATTCAGTTTGTTGTCTATGCTTCATGTAGCTGAATAAATATGTTACGTTAGCGGAGTTATCCGATTAACTGTTTGTAATGGTTGATTATATATGTTTCAGTTCACTTGTTTGACAAATTGATGGTGCTGGTGTATTTGTAATACCTATAAGAAAATGTATTTGATTCGTTTTCTTCATACATTTCTTATTCCATTTCCCCTTATTTATTTCTCCTTCATTTATAAGACCATAAAGGTGATTTTTTTTTATTTGGAACAATACTGTAAATGTTTAGTTTATCGTAAGTCTAGTTTAAGGTTGCGAAAACTACTTCCTCTTTTCTGGTTCAGCCTTTTACGCTAATGGAAAGTCTTACCTGACGGAGTACTATTTAAGAAAAAATTGAGCTGAAGTGAAGTAAAATATAAAGGTTCCGGTTCACTAATTTGTTTACTAGCAGGCTAAAGTGGTATGTATATTTTCCATGCTTACATGTGCAGTTTTGTGTGTATATGTAATATGAGCCAGAGCTTATGTGTGTTATGTGTTTGCTAGTTCTTTGGTGTGACGTGTGATGAAGAAGTAAGACCACAGTAAACATCAGTGAAATGAACTCTCGTGTCTCTCGTGGTTGCGGACAAGCCGGCATACTGTTAATATCTTAAATAAACATACCAGACACTTGTTCAATCCGTTGTCTATGGTTCATGTAGCTGAATAAATGTGTGTTATGTTGGCATAGTTATCTTATTAACCGTTAATATCTTACGTCAACATACCAGGCAGGTATTCAGTTTGTTGTCTATAATTCATGTAGCTGAATAAATATACTGGTAAATGTGTAACGTTAACGTGCTGTACTGCTATTCAGCTTGTTCTCTATTTTATTGTTGTCAGATTTTGTAAAATACATTTCCCCAAAAATGGGACTTATATTCCAGTGTGACTTTTTTTTTCCCCCCCCAGTATTGAGCATTTTTTCTGCTGGTGCAACTTATACTCTGGAGCAACGTACAGTCCGGAAAATACGCTAGTCATTTTCACAAATAGTTTTTACTCTTACTTGAGTCATGTCTTGGAGCACTACTTTGTACTTTAACTTGAGTCATACTATTTTGAAGTAACATTACAATTACTTGAGTATATTTTTTGGCTACTCTACCACCTCTGTTGATTACAATTATAAATAAAAGCTAATAATGAGGACTATAACAGAAGCAACAGAATGAAGGAGGAGTGGTGATAAAATATCCAGTGATTAACAATGCAGTATGATTCACAGTGGCCAAAAGGCTTACTGCATTAAAGGGCCCATTTTATTCTATTTCCTGATCTCTGTTGTAATGTTGTTTCCTCATCAAACACATACCTGAAGTTGTATTTTGTTTCATTCACACATGTTTAACACACAAACTCTGTGTATTTAGCCTGAGTTCTTCTCTCACCCTGTTCTATATTGTGATGTCATGTGGTAATACAGGAAGTGCTCAACTGTACTTTTAAACTCCATACACTTTCACTAGAATAATTTGGAAGATATCAGCCCTGGAATTTCCAATCTCTACTGAACTAAGGGTAAAAGACCAACTACCAATACATGACATCACAAGGTGGAACAGAGTATTCTGAGTTTTGGAAATGTAGAGAGATTAATAATGCTGGATTACTCAACCATTTGTGAATGAAACAAAACAAACTCCAGCTATGTTTTGATGAGGTAACAGTATTATAACATGGCTTAAAGCTCACAAGAATTAATTTTGTATAATATTGGACCTTTAAAGTTCATTTGTTATATTCAAATCTGAAATGAAAAGTATTTCTTAACCTTATTCAGACTAAAATGGCGGGTTACCTGTAAACACTCAAAACAATTGCTTCCATTTGAATTAGTCTGATTTTCTTTTGTGCCTGAGTTGTTGTTGAGTTCTTCTGTGATGATGCGGAGGAGGAATGAGTGGTTTTCAGAATTAGAATGAAATAGTGAAAATGTGAGGGCAGAGCAGACACTCTGAAACAGCGGAATCATACATCACAGACACGGAGTTTAAACTGAGCAGGAGACAGGACAGTAGTCTGTTATTTACCTTTCAACGGTCAGAGTGCAGAGGTATGACCTGGTTTATGGTTAATATCTCTGTCATTACTGGGCCTATCTACATGAAACAAAAACTGGCACAAAGTTCAATGTCTTCTCTGTCAGGTTAAATAATAATAAGGGGAGGTTATTATGTACTCTTGAGGTAAAATGTGGCATTATTCATTCATAAAGTGAAATTCCAGTTTAAACAGCTTAAAGCCACAAGATTGACATTTCAGATGGTTAAATATTAGGCATGTTATAATAGTTTTAAGACTAACTTCATATTTTTGCACTATTAAACATTTGTTTTTACACCTGGGGACTACAGTGGAGTTGAAGGCCTGAGGCTCTTATAGTATCATGTTTACTAATATGCTGAGTATTGCAGTATTTTGTATACTTTCATACTTTGTGACAACAGTGGAGTTGAGACTCAAAGGCTCTTCTATATGTACTGCTGTATTATGTGTACTTGTATAACCGTTTACTGAAGTATTATGAATACTTTTTGTACCTTTATACTTGGTGACCACAGTGGAGTTGAGGCTCTGAGGTTCTTGGAAGCTGACGCTCAGAGAGGTGCTACTGCTCACGCTCAGACGCACCATGGTCGGGGCTTCTGGGGGACCTAAGCAGGGGCGGACAGAGAGACAAGAAACACGTTACATGTACTGAAATTACTATAAGTGTCATGTATTTATATATGGGTTCTCTGATTTTCATACCAAGAAAGAAGAAGTATTTAAATTGCCAATTGACCCATAAATTACCAAAAATGGTAATTTATGGGTCAGACCAAGTTTTAGAACAGCCTATGAAACTCAGACAGACTGCTCAAGCACAGCCAATCAGAGCACTGCTTTTGGCGCTTACTTCCAGGTTGATGAGAAATAAAAATAGTTCATTATTATATTATTATTATGTTTGTTGTTTACTTCTGGTTCAGATCTGGATCAGACGTGGTTTAGACCTGTTTTAGACCTGGTTTAGATCTGGTTCAGTCCTGGTTCAGTCCTGGTTCAAACCTGGTTCAGTCCTGCTTCAGTCCTGCTTCAGCCCTCCTTCAGTCCTGGTTTACTCTTGGTTCAGTCGTAGTTCAGCCCTGCTGTAATCCTGGTGTAGACCTGCTTAAGCGCTGCTGTAATCCTGGTATAGTCCTGGTTTTGGCCTCTTGTACTCACGTGCGTGCTGAAAGCCAGTCCTCATGCGTGCATACAGTCGGCTTCTCCACTCCCAGCTCCTCAGGGCCTTGTTGTTCTGACACGCGTCCAGGGAAAGGCCCTCTCTCTGGGCCTGAGCTGCCAGCTCCGCCGCC
Source organism: Periophthalmus modestus (assembly GCA_019594935.1). NCBI lineage: Eukaryota > Metazoa > Chordata > Actinopteri > Gobiiformes > Gobiidae > Periophthalmus > Periophthalmus modestus. The sequence goes on from JAIEZT010000304.1 coordinate 19,626,391, forward strand.
CTGCGCTCGGCCTCATGGACCAGGGACAAGAGGTGCGCCTCACGGGACTCTACTGAGGTGACTGAAAATACATGAAAATTATGTCAAATCATTATGAAATCAAACCAGAGCTAAACCAGAGATGAGAGGTGTGCCTCACCGGACTCTACTGAGGTGACACCCTAAACTGAGTGATCTCAGTTTAGGGTGGTTGGTTTAGTTCAGAGGTCGACAACCTTTAACACCCAAAGAGCCATTTGGACCCGGTTTCCACAAAAAAGAAAACCGCAAATACTTTTTGACATCTAAAATGAAGAGAACACTGGATATTTTTTTTTTTTTTTGCCTTTACGGTTTGTAACTATAGTGTGTTGCTTATGAAATCCATGAAGTGCTACAGAGACAATTGTATTTTATTCATGTAATGAACACATTTTGAACTCTTAAAAAAATTATTTACAAAAAAAACAAAAAAAAAAAACACACAGCAAGTTGAAGGTCTCTCTCAAATGAACCAAAAAGATGAACTTAAATTGTCCATGTAGCAAACAAAAAATGCCATGAGCCATCATCCTTATATTGCCTTTGTACATTCGGAGCGTGTAGCGGAGCATTGACCTGAATCTAAAAAATAAATTAGAAAAAAAGCGCTATGTCACTAAATAATGAAAAATAAATATTTGCAAAATATCTGCATGAATATTTATTTTACCTGGTTAATAGGACTTCTGCTCATGAACCTCTGTGCACAGCGTCTGCAAATCGGGGCTTGCTTTGACGAAAAATAATAAAATATAATTTTACTTTTATATTTCAAGATCACAATAATCTTCCAATTTAGAACTTAAATTTAAAAGCACTAACACAAATACAATACACTTCAATTAAGTAATCAAATTATTTTCCCAATCCACGCAGAGCTGCAGTATAACGATGAAAGAGCTGTGGGTTGCCGACCCCTGGTCTAGTTAGTAGTTCACAATTTAAAAGTTGAAGTCTTGTAGACTTCTCTTTTGCTGTTGTGTTGATTTTAAAAAAATAAAAAAAAAAATTAATCCTTGGTGATTCTTGACCTGTACTCATCATGGCACATACAACCTCTCTCTCTTTCTTTCCACTATTCCTCCTGTTTCTTTACACTGTCTCTCCCCTCCCTTCCTCTCTCTCCTCTCTCTATTTTCTCCTCCTTCCATCCTTTTCTTTCTGTGCCACTGTTGACGCCTTGTCCCTGCGTTGGAGGGAACATTGGTTTGCAGAGACACTTTGTTCAAGGCTGCAGTGGTTCCTGAATGAAAAGAAACAGAATGAAAAAGAAAGGGGGGCCACAGAGAGAACAAGAGAGGAGCGAAAAAGAGAAGGATGAGGAGGAGAAAGAACAGGAGAAGGAAGGAGAGAGGAGGAGGAGAACATTATCAAGAAATAAAGAAAAGAAGAGGGACAGAGGAGATGAGAGAAGGAGAGGAGAGTAGAGGAAAGAGAGAGGAAGGGGGAGAGATAGGAGAGGCCGAGGGGAAAAGATGGACAGAGCTAGAGCTATGAGAGACAAAAAGAGAGAGCGAGAGGGAGAGGTGAGGAGAGATGAGAAAAAGAGTGATAGAAGAAAGGAATATGATAAGGAGGAGGAGGAAGTGGAGTAGACACAGAACTAGAGAGGAAAGAGACGAAAGGGGAGAAAGGAGAGGTACAGGGGAAAGAGATAAAAATGGGGAGGAGAGATGGGAGAAAGATGGAGAGATATAGAAAGAAGCAATAAGATATGAAGGGAGAGGAGAAGGATGAGGAGGAAAGAGGGAGGGGGAAGAGAAGAGGAAGAGCAAGAATGAAAAAGAGAAAAGCGAGGAGTAGATTGAAGGAGAAAGAGGAGGCAGCCCACAGGAGCAGACGAAGGCCGTAGGATATAGACCTGTTTGTGTGGGTGAGTTCACTGTAAACAGTTCCTTCTATAATACCTTGAACTCACAGAGTTATAGAGATAAAGAGATAAATAAGTGGATTTATATTGGATATGTCTTATTTCTACTGCAAATATTCTTCTTTTCACATTTATAAAACTATTAAACCCACTCAAATCCTCGATCATAATGTAGCCGGTGTAAAATGGTTCTCATTGAGTGTTTTTATTTCACCTCTGTCTGCTCTGTCTTTCCTCCCTGTCTTCTCTCCCCTCCCCCTTTCCCTCTTCTCTCTCTTCCCCATCTTATTCTCCTTCATCCTCCTTCTCTCTCTCTTTTCTCTCACCTCCTTCACTTCCCTCATCTCCTCCCTCCTCCCATCACCCCTCTCTCATTATAAAGAATGCAGTAGTGAGTGTCTTTCCCTCGTCTCTCTCCTCCTTCCTCCCATCTCCCTCTCTCTTCCTCTACGCTCTCTCCTCCCTCCCCTCTCCCCCCTCGCTCTCAACCCCCTCTCCACTCCTCCTCTTATCCCCCTCTCATTTTAAAGCGCAGTAGTGAGTGTTCATCAGTCTGTAAGTGGATTAAAGCTACTCTGATACAAACAGCTCTGTCTGAGGCTCAATGAAAAACAATTAGACAAATAATCACATTTAAACACTTTAGACACATTAAGACTCACAGACAGATAAGGGAGGGATGAGAGAGAAGACCAAGAATTAAAGGACTAAACCAGGACTAAACCAGGACTAAACCAGGTCTAAACCAGGTCTAAACCAGGTCTAAACCAGGTCTAAAACAGAACTAAACCAGGGATGAACCAGGCCTGAACCAGGACTAAACCAGGATTGAACCAGGACTTTGTCAGGACAAAAAAAAGAGACAAAACCGGGACTAAACCAGGTATAGATAAACATTATGCCAAGTCTAAACCAGGGCAAAAACAAAGACTGTCCTGGTTTAGTCCTGGTTCATTCCCCAGCCCAAATACCCGAAAGACTAGGTCTAGAACTAAATCAAGAGTAAAACGGGGACTAAACTTTGTCTAAACCAGGTCTAAACAAGGATTAAGTGTACACTATGGGTGAAACAGAGACTTGATAGAACAAGGACTAAAGCAGGACAAAAGCAGGGATTAAGCAAAAACTTCACGAGAAGTTAACCAGGACTAAAGTAGGACTACACCAGGAACAAACTATAAATTATCCATAATTAACCAAGTATCTCAACTCAACCAGGTCTAAACTAAAGACTAAACTACGACTAAACCAAGACTAAATATGCCGATATAAGTTTTCTAGAGTTGTATTTTTGTGTGAGTCGAAATCACATATTGCACTTAGCAAATCTCAAAAGCTGAAATTTTTTAAGAACTATAATTTCCTCCACAAACAGCAAAATCTTCTGTCTTTTTCTGTGTAAAAACGGCTAACCGTGTAGTTTGCAAAAATGTTCTGAGATGTGATTCTTGTGTTGTGTTGGCATGTTAGATTTCAGTCTTTTTGTCAGTTCTTCTGGACATCTTTAACATGTGAACTTTGAACAGAAGCCAATTATTAAAACAAAAATCATAACTGCCCTAATATCTCGTGTTGTGTATATTTTTGTGTGTATATCTTGTGCTCCCCGCGCCTGTGCCCTCAGCTTCTCTCTCTCTTTTCATGTGTTCATTCTGCCTCATTACTCTCCCCAACTGCGTCACTCAGGTTTGAGATGTAAACACAAAGACTTTAAACATCGTAAAGTCACATAGCTCAAGGTCCAGGCAGAACAGAGCCGGGGACTTTCCACTGAAACTGAGACATACACAACTAAACACGGACGCCATCTTGGGTCTAACTCTTTAAAGGTGCTACAACTGATTTTTACTGTCTTAAAAATGTGAAAAAAACATAACTAGTTCATTTTAAACGTTTGCAATGATCCAAAGTTATTCGTCACTTACCATATGCATTCTGAACATCCTAACTGTTCACCATGATGAATTTATAAGTGCTTTTTCATAACCAGAGCAAAAATCACAGTAATGCTAGCAACATTAACAACAAATCAATACCTCCATATACAATATATCTGTACTGGGGCAAGACACATTTTGCTCAAATACGTGGGGAAAAAAATCGGATACAGGCCCTTTAAACAATGTGGCATGCCATGATTTAAAGGTACACCATGTAACTTTACTGGAAGGGGCTCCATTACTATAGAGACGTTATTAATTGCCTGGAATATTGGAATAACTGATTGGTCAGTCTGTTGCGTATGTGCTCTCTGATTGGGTACTCACAGTGTGGACTCTCTTTAGCTCCCGCTTTCAGCAGTAATTTGGCAATAGGTGCGTTGTTGGTCATGATGGAGATGTCCAGGGGGGTAAGACCTTGGCTGTTGGGAGTGTTAAGGTCCAAATCTTCAGGACTAAACTGAAACAGAAGAATCTGAACTGTGTCCAAGTCCTGCTGCTCCACGGCCTCGAACAAAACTTCACTGTACTGCATCGTCTGCAAGGAAAGATATATACAGTGTTACTACTGCTACAGCTACTACTGCTACTGCTGCTGCTGCTGCTGCTGCTGCTGCTACTGCTACTACTACTACTAGTACTATTACTACTTTACTACTTACTTGAATCATTTGGGGGAAAAAAAAAAATCTAATAGCATTTTTTTTGACAAAGATTTCGGATTTGTTTTAATAACAGAATTCTGCTCAAAGTTCATATTTAAACATGTCCACAAAAATTCATAAAAAAAAAAAAAAAAAAAAAAAAAAAATCACATTTCATACAGCTCTGAACTACAGGGTTAGCCATTTTAATGCAGAATAAGACCCCATGGAGACAAAGGAAAGACATCTGACACACAGGAAGGGCATCTGACACAAAGGGACATTTGAGAACATGTTGGTACAGATCTAAACTACCGCGTTAGCCGTTTTTATCCAGAATGAGACAGGGGATTTTGTTGTCTGTGGAGGAAATTACTTTAAAAATTGCAGCCTTTGCGATTTGCTAATTGCATCCATTCAGATTGCTATTTCGATCCAATTGTGATAATCTTGTAGCCTAATAGAGGGAACGGACTGTGCTAGTCGGTGCCATTTGACACAAAAAATAGGTACATTTATCCAAACTCAGGTGAAATATGACAACAAAATTAGAACTACTGCTACATCAAAGTGTAAAGTTTGTTCAGATTTACTGTTCTAATCGATGTGTCTGTGGCATTTACACAACAGTTCAATCAGATGTGAGCTGTGAGGACTTCAGAGGAGGAGAAAGCTGTTTGAGTCTGAGGGAAGTGAAAGGTCCAACATTAGAATACTGGAATAGGGGACATATGCCAAAAGGTTTATATTATGATTTTCTTGGCACCAGATCACAATTTTGATTGTATAGCGCTCGTAGACTGAATAAAGAAGTAGAGTGTGACGTCACTCAGCGGCTCCAGTCAAATGTTAACACTTATAGGGCTCCAAATTTGGAATTCCGACTGCACCACTGATTTAGCATAGAGCGGGTGCTTAGCAACGCACTCAATCAAACCTGTTGCTAAAGCTAGCTGGGACAGCCTGGGGAAAGAAGGCACCTGATTGGCCTGTTATTTAACTTCACATCTTGATCTAAGGGCAAAATAGTGAAATAAAAACCTCAGGATCATTTACAGTGGTCAATGGTGCCGAATTCCGCCCATTCTTCCTGTTTGGAATGTGGCGGCTAGGATGTTCGTTATGTCCAGATACACATACAGATACAGTCTACGATCTCGATTCATCTAAACTTAGCACATTATATTGCTTTATAGGGTAAATAACGTTATCCAAATGTCACTAATTCAGAGCATTGCTAAACCCATCTATCTATAACCTCAATTCCAATGAAGTTGGGACGCTGTGTAAAGCATAAAAAAAATACAGAATACAATGATTTGCAAATCTTTTTCAACCTATATTGAACTGAATAAACTACAAAGACATGATATTTAATGCTAAAACTGATAAACTTTATTGTTTTTATGCAAATATTCACTAATTTTCAATTTGATGCCTGCAACACGTTTCAATAAAGCTAGAACGGGGCAACAAAAGAATGGCAAAGTTGAGGAATGCTTAAAATACACCCGTTTGGAACATTTCACAGGTGAACAGGTTCACTGGAAACAGGTGAGTGTCATGATTGGTTATAAAAGGAGTATCCCCGAAGGGTTCAGTCATTCACAGGCAAGGATGTGAACACATTGTGAACAACTGTGTGAGCACATAGTCCAACAGACTAAGAACAACGCTTGCACATCTGTGAAGGCACAATTAATGCTGAAAGGTACATACAGGTTTTGGAGCAACATGTGCTGCCATCCGTCTTTTTCAGGGACGTCCCTGCTAATTTCAGCAAGACAACGCCAAGCCACATTCTGCACGTGTTATAACAGCGTGGCTTTGTAGTAAAAGAGTACGGGCACTATACTAGCCTGCCTGCAGTCCAGACCTGTCTCCCGTTGAAAATGTGCGGTGCATTATGAAGCTCAAAATATGACAACGAAGACCCCGGACTGCTGAGCAACTGAAATTGTACATTCAGCAAGAATGGGAAAAGATTCCTCCTGCAAAGCTGCAACAATTAGTGTCCTCAGTTCCCAAACGCTTATTGATTGTTGTTAAAAGGTGATCTAACACAGTGGCAAACCTGCCCCTGTTCCAGGTTTATTGGAATGTGTTGCAGTGATCAAATTGAAAATGAGTGAATATTTGCATAAAAACAATAAAGTTTATCAGTGTGAACATTAAATATTATCCGTAATTTCACAGCCATAGGGCGCACCGGATTATAAGGCGCAGTTCAGTTACAGGTGCTTTTTCTGCATTTAACACATAAAACAGGCGCACTGGGCCTTAGGGTGCAGGCACGGTAAAACATGCATGTTAGTTTTGCTTCCTTTGCCTTTTTTAGAACACATACTGTGTTCGGTTGTGCTTTATTCAAGTATTTAGCAAAGTGCTCACATAATTTTTTCAAATAATTCACAAATCCATCAAAGTCTTCATCCTCTGTATCTGAAATGAACAGCTGCGCTAGATCTCTATGAAACACACCAGGTTCCCTCTCGTCACTATCAGAGTCCGTTTTGTTGCAGTACCGCTCCGCGTGAATGATGCCGACTTTTGCGAAAGCTCAAAGAACAGTGCACGCAGATACGTGAGCCCAAGCATCCACAATCCATTCACAAATCGTGGCGTAACTCGCCCGCCGCTGCCTCCCGGTCTTTGTAAAGCTGTGTTCACCGTCTGTCATCCATCGCTCCCACGATGTTCACAACTGTTACCCGCGCCTTATGGTCGTGAAATTACGGTATGTCTTTGTAGATTATTCAGTTCAATATAGGTTGAACAGGATGTACAAATCATTGTATTGTGTGTTTTGTTTTTTGTTTTTTTTTTTTGTTTTTTTTAAGTTTTACACAGCGTTCCAATTTGTATCGACATGAAGACAGGTAAGGTAAGGCAGGTAACGCCTAGAGTCAGATCTATGGAGAGGCCTCTCTGCTGACCAAAAGCCTCAGTGTTTGAGTTTGAGTTTATTTGCCATTTGAAGTACAAAAAAATAAAAAATAAACTTGCATTCAAGAGAAAATTTGTCATGATGTGCTGATCAAAATAGCTGCTGGTCACAAGAATGAGATCATGTTTCGATTTGTATAACCATATTACCCAGGCCTACATGTAACAACTGATAAATATAAAAAAAAAAACAACAACAAAAAGATCCACTTGTATTTTAAAAGAAAAAATTACATAACATAACATCAATACGTCATATGGATCAACTGCAATTTTTTTTATTACATTTTATTTTGTCTCATAAAAAAACAAATAAAACACTTTTAACATGTATTTCAATATGTGATTACTTGTGTTGCTCTAAGTCACATACTTTTACTGACAGAGGATTGGCTGTAGACCCAAGCTGATCACTGACTAGTACAAAATAACTGAATCTTGATCTAGATTTAATTTGATTAATTTAACAGATTTTTTTTTTTTACCATACTACTCAGACTTACAGTGATTTCCATGGAAATATAAAGTTAAAACCATGCTTCGGAACATTCTGTTTTATGCCATACTGTGGAATATTACAGCCAAAAAACATTTCCATGGAAACAAGCAGGGGGCCAAATAAGGGACAGGCTTGTGGTTTTTCAATGCAATAAACACTACCACCATGAAAAAACAAACAAACAAACCACAAACATGCTTTTATTTAAGTCTAAAAAAGTTGCATACTGTGGCTCTAATTTTACCCCTGTATTTGGCCAAATTCTACAAGAAAAACTGGTTCTATAAATAACTGATGCCATAGATAAAGACTGGTCAGGGCTGTTATATAGACTGACATGTGCATTTGGTTTTCTGTAGTTATGTAATAAAGTGTCAATGACTTGTGTGAGTAGAAATAATGGGTGCACTTGTTAGCATGTTAGCGTAGCATTGTGTCTCTGCTGCCCTAGGCATAAAGTGGTGAGAGAGGATAGAAAGTGTGTAAATGTTCCATTGATCTGAGCCGACGCAGACGGAGTGAAAAGTGCTGCAATAAAAGTAAAGACACTCAGGAATAAAGGGTTAGAATAAGACTGAAGAGGAGAGAGGAGTGGTGGGGGTGGGAAGAAAAGAAAGGTGATAAAAGGAACATGATGTGAGAAGAGAAGGAATGGAAGAGAGAGAGGGGGAAACAGGGGAGTAGAGAGAGAGAAAGAGGGACATGGATTAGGGAAAGGAAAAGGTAGGAAGGAGGGGAAAGGGTAGAGAAAAGGGAGGAGAGAAAGTGGGGATTGGAATGGGGTTGGAAAGAGAGGGGTAAATGAGGGAGAGAGGGAAGGGGAGAGGAGGGAGGCAGAAAAGAGAGAGCATCAAAGAGGGGAGAGGAGAATGGGTAGAGAGGAGAAGAAGAGGGAGAGAGGGAAGGAAGAAGGAAAGAAAAGGAGCAGGGAGGGAGGAGATGGGTGTGTGCAACTATAAAAAAGTGTAGATTAGTAAAACAAATACAAGATGAGTCCTGACTGCCCCTGGTCAAGAATACTGAGAGTGAGAGACAGAGTGAGAGACAGAGTGAGAGATGGAGAGAAAAATAAGACTGGGTATGTTTTTGATTGACAGGCAAACTACATTAGAAGACATAAACATAACATAACTAAGAGGGAAATCTGTAGCCAAAATCTGACTCATGTTTCAGTGTTTCTTGGTTAAACCTGCATTTGACCCACCCTAAAGTGTCTCTGGGTTAAACCTGCATTAGACTCATCCTTCAGTGCCTCTGGGTTAAACCTGTCAGGAGCAGTGGGACCCATCTCCAGATCTCGAGCTAGTCTCGAGCTACCTCAGCTAGAGATGAGGTTCACTTGAGGACTTTTACATTGAGAGCCGTCAGTCAAAATAAAGACAGAGCTGTGATTCACAGTCTAGACCACTAGACTGCTTTATGTAACACACAAGTAAATGTGGTTTAACAAGGTACAGACACAGGGACTAAAGCAGGTCTAAACCAAGACTGAAATAGGACTACAGCAGAACTAAACTAGGACTAAAGTAGGACTGAGCCAGTACCAAAAAAAGACTAAAGCAGGATTACACCAGGATTGGACCAGGACTAAAGCAGGACTCAAGCTTCTAAAGCCGGACTATAGCAGGACTAAAGCAGGACTAAAGCTTCAAAAGCAGGACTAATCTGGACTAAAGCAGGACTAAACTAGCATTTATTGTCAGGAATTTGATAGAATTTCTGCAACTCATGTCAAGAATATATTAAAAGCACACATAAAAATAACTGTAAATTTTGGACTATAAGCTCCTATTTTCTTTTTTTCCCCCACACATTGAACCCTGCGGCCTATACAACGGTGCAGCTAATTTATAGATTTTTACTGTCCACCGGGGGGCACTCTCTATCAGCAAATGCAAAAGTGAGACAGATATGAAAAAAGATTATGCGCTGAAGAATACACTCGTTTTGATTTTGAACTGTCATTTTGCACATCATGCACTCATCCTAAACATGGAAAACACACAGAGAAATGCAAATGATAAAGGCAATGGATCTGACATCAAAGGAGGAAATGGAGCCACTGCACGTAAGTTTAGCATCAATGAACCGATGGTGGGACGTTGGAGGCAGCAGCGGGAACAACTTAGTCAATCTAAAAAGACGACAAAAGCTTTCAGAAGAAATAAAAGCAGGTGGCCCATGTTGGTGCAGTTTTATTTTCTAAAGATGCAGGTATGTTCATCTCGTGTTACTGTTGTGTTGGTGCTATGTTGATGTCATGTTGATGTTGTTTTATTTTCTAAACCTGCAGGCGTGTTCATCCCGTGTTGATGGCATGTTGGTGCCGTACTGCCGATTTTCAGGCACAGTGTCAAAGTGTCTTAAATTTAAACAAAACATCTGTATAAATATCATGAAAACCTGCAGCTTATATTCAAGTGCGGTTTATATATGTACAAAAAAGATTTTCTTTTCAAATTTAGCTGGTGCGGCTTATATTCAGGTGCGTTCTATAGACCGAAATTTAGGGTAAATATGAGCTAAATACAGGTCTATTTGGAATAAAATGTTTAGAAACTGTACAAACCATTTTAAAGGAACAATTAAGATGATTCACTATTGATGCTTGTCCCTCTTCATCTGACCCCTGCTCTGCTTTCAAAACATGTGATTCTATGTGGAAGATACATACTTATAATAACTGTATTTGTGAACAGCGTCCTTGGTGTTTGTGTATTTCCTGTTTTCTTCTCTAATGTCAAATTTCAATAAAACTACAAAACAAAAAATAAACAGGGACATAATTTTATATAACTATTTATAATTTTAATATTCTGTGTGTGAGCAGCAGCACACACAATTCATGTACTAAATAAATACTGTACTTATGTTTGCTATAGTCCTACTACTTCACAACATGTTTGTAGAGGTCTAAACTACACAGGGAGAACATCTGTCACACAGACAGGGCATCTGACACACCGAGAAAGCATCTAACACACAGGTTGCTTAGGTGTTTGTTTTTTTACCAAACTCTGTTTAAACTAGCGTTAACCTACAGCTTTCTGTGTAAATCTAATTGTGATGTGAATGACACAGAGCAGCAATGAACAGTTGGTCATTCTGTCGTGACACGCTCTCTCACTTTCCCCCCCCCCTCTCTCTTGCTCTCTCATAACCTCCCTTCTCCGTCTCTCTTTTTTCTCTCACTGCTCCTCTCTCCGCTCTCACCCATCCCTCCCTAACCACTCTCTACGATCAGTCTCTTTTCTCTCTCACCCCTCCTTCTCTCTCACCCCTCCTTCTCGCTCACCCCCATTTCTCTCACTCATTGCCTCCTCCTCCTTCCCCTTCACACCCCCTCCCTCTTTCTGCATCTCTCTCCACCTCTCCCTCTCTCCCCTCCTCCTCCCGCTCACCCTCTCAACCTTTCTCTCTCTCCCACCTCCTCCTCCTCATCTCTCTCTCCCACCGCCCTCTCTCTTTCACCCCTCCTCCCTTCCTCACACTCTCTCCACTCTCTCTCCTCCTCCTCGTCTCTCTCTCCTCCCACGCACCAGGGTTTCCCATCTCCTCTATTCAAGAGATGAAAAATGATTACCTCAATCAAAACAGTCTTTTTAACGGTTGCAATTAGAGAACTGAATGTCCATGTGTGTCAGATGCCGCCCCCCCCCCCGTGTATCAGAAGTCTTCATCGTGTGTCAGATGCCCTCACTGTGTCCTCTATTCTGTGTAAAAGCTTCTAACCCTGTGATTTAGACCTCTACAAACACGTTGTGAAGTGCATGGGATTCTTGGATCAGTTTAAAGTTCAGATTTAAATTCCCCTCATAATTTAAACATGCTCAGTGAATTGAATATTGAAATAAACAAACTAATGCGTAAAGGATGTTACTGTGCATCCTCTGCTCATCTGACCCCCTCCTCTGCATCCTCTGCTCATCTGCCCCCCCTCCTCTGCATCCTGTGCTCCTCTAACCCTCTACTGTGCTCTTCTTCAGTAACTCTTTGATTTTGTTGAAACCACTTGTCGTTCTGATGAACATATTTTGAAGCTTGAGTTGTTTTTGGTGATGTTTCGAGGGACATTTGTGTAAAATCGTGATCACACTTCGCCTTTGTGCCCTGAATCACAGATGGAGAAGAGAAAGTGCTCCAACATAATGAAATACCAGAGCTCAGCAATTACCCAACGTGTGATTATCGACACAACCAAGAGGAGAGCAAGGCCAGAAACCAGGACATCAGGTGTTACGGCGGCAGAGTAGTTATCCTGTCTCCTCCTGTCAGTAAGGAAGTTGTGGGTTACACTCCTGATCTCTCTGAGTGAAGTGTGCATGTCCTCCCTGTGTTATTGTGGAGTCCTATGACACTGCATCAAAAATAGACCTCTTATGTCCTTCATTGCATCAGGGATAAAAACATTTGTGGATGTGTAGAAAACATGACTGCTAACAGATGCTAACAGGATTATGATGTTGCTAACCGGATTGGTCTAACCAGATCTGCATCGACCCAAAATGTTCGCCGCTGAAGGAGGCGGTTTAAACTGAGGGTAAAGATGAGAGGCTGCACACAGGACATGGCACAGGCGTCATTTAGAACTGGGACAATCTATGGATCAATCAGAGTTCAATAATTTAACATAGGCTAGAGAAGCATGTCAAATTAGTTTTGTTTCTACACATTTTTTTTTTTGCTACTATACTGTGTATATGGTATTTGAATAGCATTATCTATTGTTTCTTGTCAATTTTAGTACAACCTAGGTAAGTTTGGAGCTTTCTGGTCCAAAACGTCTAAATCTAGTTTGCGCTGCCACCCGTGGCCCCTGCAATTTCAAGCGGTTGGAGACATCACAAATGACTGCCCTGATTATAGCCAGACCAATCACACTATTCCTTATATATTAAGACCCTGCCCCTCAATACTAAAAAAGTCAGATTCATAGGACAGAAAGGAACCTTTCCTGAATAGCTTTACAATGATATTGAGCTGTATCAGAAGTGTAAGGCCACATAGACTAGTATACACTCATGGACCACAATGGAACCTACCCGGACGACTGAGGGATTACACAAATATAAGGCTACATGGTAATATAAAACAAAGTACTATCATCACCTTCTATTGTCTAGAGCCTACTCCTTAGTATAGAAATTGAGTTTAGAGTAGAGGTCACCAAAACCTGTCAGTCCAAAACAGTTTCCTCATTATAATAAAACAAAACTTTAAAATGTCAGTTAGGTTTGTGGAAATGTAGCGTTTAATTAGCAGTTTATCAGGAGCCACACACTGCACTAATTCACTGTCTGAGGTTATGTTTATCCGCATTATAGTCTTCCCATTGTTATGGCAAAATTAAAGCACACAGCTATTCAATTATCAAATATCAAAGCAATTACTTTGGTAATAGAATGTCCTCTGCAAAGAAGAGATAAATTACCAGCATTTATTTATGAAAAAAAAAAACAACAAAAAAAAAAAACAAAACAAAAAAAAACGGCTAACCCTGCAGTTTAGTTCTCTACAAATGCCCCTGTGTCAGATGCCCTCCCTGTGTCTCAGATGTACTTCCTGCGTTTCCATGAGGTCTTATTGTGTGTAAAAGCTGCTAACCCTGTAGTTTAGACCTACATGTTCTGAAATGTCCCTATAGGAGGAAAGGGTGCACTGTATGTTTGCTGCATGTGTGTCTGGTTGGTCGAGAGCCAAGGGAGCGGGGCTCACATGGGCAGGTGCGCGTCCACGAATGGGTGTAAAGGTGGCACTCACCTCTGTCAGAGGTGTTGAGAATCAGGGCCGGGTAGCAAACATTTTTGTTGATCGCTAGTTTTCACCACCAGTTTTACCTCCATTTACTCATCTTACCATAGTCTGCTGTTTCTATCCATGTCCATTTTCTCTGCCGTGCTGCTGATAGCTAGTGGCAAATAAATCACCCCAAAACACATGTTTGATCTCAGCGTATTTGTTTGCAATAAACTACCAGCCCTTCACAAAGCTACGAACCCAGGCCCCACTCTAGCTCTCACCACAGCTTCGAGGTTTGTTAAGGGAGGCCGCTATAGTCCCTGTGAGTCAGATGCCCTCCCTGTGTGCCAGATGCCCTTCCTTATTCTGTGTAAAAATTTCTACCCTGTAGTTTAGACCTCTACAAACATTATTTTTTTTCTGAAATGTGAATGCTCCTGGAAAGGTGTAAAATGTAGAGCGAATTGAATCTTAGGTTTAAAATATAAATCACACAACTAGTCCTAAAATGGTAATATTATATTCTGATTCGGTTTAAACCCTGGTCTTTGATCTGTGGTCTCTGGTCTGTACTCACGGAGGCTTTGCGGAGCCGGTCAGACTTCCCAAAGAAATAGGTGTCTTCAAAGGAGGAGGTGCTTCCTCGTAGTTTGTCTGACAGGTTTCTGTAAAGACGTTTGGCGGCGTTTGGAGACGTGGGCCCAGGGCAGCGGCCCCTGGGGGTGAGCTGCAGACTCTGCATCTGCTGCATGGCTCCCACTGTGCGCCTGAAAAAGAGAACGAGGAGGAGGATGAGAATGATTTGATAATGTAGTAATGATCAAATGTTGCCTTCTTCACATATAATGCAGCCCTAATTTAAAAAGGGGATATTTTACTTTTATGGGGCATTAACTGCTAACACATAACATATTTAGATCACCATGTTACCTTTTATTATTTTTATAATGCTATATTTGCCCAAAACAACATATTAACGTGTTTAATAAGTTTAACTTTAGTTTTTGATGCTGAGATTGTAAGTCTCTGAGACTCCCTCCCTTCAGAGCGCCATCATAATGCAATTAGTGTGCATCCCGCTATTGAAACTACTGCACATCACATCAGGTTTGTCAAATGGTGTATTTATGGAGAATCGTCATAAATCGTCATGGGTGACGTAGGCTTGTTACGCAAACATACATGGAAGACATCTAAAACCTTTTTAGGCATGTTTTTGATAAGGGAACATCATTATAACATGGTAGAAAACTCAAAAAGGTCAATATAAATAAGTGTTTAATATAAATTGCAGAACATCCCATAATACTTTAAAGGTGCACTCTAACATTTCTGGAGAAAGTCCCACTACATGAATCTCTCCATGGAGATTGCATTGCTTAGGCTGGGAAATTTCCTCATTATGATATTCAACTTATCCATCCAGCAGGTGACATCACCAGCTCACGTCACAGGTCAGATCTGTGGAGAGGCAAATGACTAGAAAAGAGGAGAAGAGAGATCAGGCTTAAAACTGAATTTAGAAAAAAGAGGACTGACTGCAAGATTACAATACACGGATGACAGAGCACTGATGTAGGAAGAAAGGGTATCTGACATAAAACACCAAACAATGTGTAAATCTGAACAAAAAAGAGCTAAATCTAAAACTGTGAATTCTTGGCTTTATTATGTTGCCAATGAGAAAGCCATGCATAAAAAAAAGTTTACCTTACCATATAGATCAAATCATGAGCTCTTGAGTCTAAATGCACTGGGAACTACATAGACCAGCATCCTCTGTTCCATTTCAGTCCAGTCCAGAGAATAACTAAGGTTCATGGACCAACAGACTTTTTTTTAAAAGAGGGGGTATCATGCAAAATCATTTTTTGAGCTATCTACCATGTTATAACATTGTTCCCTCATCAAAAGCATGCCTGAAGAAGTTTTAGATGTCATCCATGCATGATTGATTATTTTACTGATCTCTCCCAGGCCCTATTCGAGCCCTCCTTACATTATGGTTAGCTACAAGACGGTGTCCAAAGCTCAGCCCACAAGCCTATGTCACCCATGCTCCCACAAGAAAATTCTCCATATATATGGCAAAAGCATGATACAAAACTGTGAACACAACAACCTGACAAACCCGATGCGATGTGCAGTAGTTTCATTAGCGGGATGCATGCTAGTTGTGTTGTGATGTGACTCTGAAGGAGGACTGACTTAATGCGGGGAGAAAAGGGAGGGAAGACTCGGAGAGCGTCAAAAACAAAAGTAAAACTTATAAAATATTAATATGTTCTTTGGGGCCAATATAGCATTTTCCAAACAATAAAAGGTAACACAGTGATGTGTTCTGTGTTTAGAGCTGATACTGCATAAAAAATACAGCCTTTTTAATATAAGTATTGATGAATACTTTTTAAGTCTTCTAAACTTAAACACTGATAAAAAAAACGTCTGCCCCCTGCTGCTAGTGAAGCGTAGTACTAGCACATATAATGAGAGGGAGGGTCCGCTGTGATTGGCTGTTTATCTCAGTGGGGGGCGATTGCTGAAGCTGATTGGCTTGTTATAAAAGCTTTGTGTATTAAATGGTTAAACCAGGACAACACTGAACCTAACCAAACTAAACCAAGACTAAAGACAGAACAAAACCAGGACTAAAGACAGAACTAAGACAGAACTTAACCAGAACTTAACCAGAACTTAACCAGGTCTAAACCAGGTCATTAATAGGATTGAAAACAGAGGTAAGGCCAGGTAAAACCTAAATCCGGTTTCAACCAGAGCTAAACCAGGACTAAACCAGATTTTAACCAGCTCTAAACCCGAACTAAACCCGGACTAAACCAGATTTTAACCAGCTCTAAACCCGAACTAAACCGGACTAAACCCAGACTAAACCCAGACTAAACCCAGACTAAACCCAGACTAAACCCGAACTAAACCCGGACTAAACTCGGACTAAACTAGGTCTGTAATAGAATCCAAAATAGAAGTAAGGCAAGACTAAACTTAAACCAAGTCTGCACCAGATTTAAACCCAAGCTAAACCAGGAATAAACCAGAACCAAACCAAGTCTAAACCAAAACTAAACCAGAACTTAGGAAATGTATAGCCTGTGAAAAATTCCATAGCACTATTTATTCCCCTGTAAGACATTTTGAATCTTGGTCCAGATTCTCTTCTCTGCACTAGTCCTGGTTTATGTTGACGCTCTTATCGTTTAGTATCTGACTGGTGTAAATGTTTGTGTTTTTCATAGCTTTGGTGGAGACTGCGTTTGCAGACACACTATTGTGCACAGATCCACTGAAGCTTCAGCAGCTCTTAAATTATGTCTCTGAATTTCTCGTAAAATGTTGTTTGGTGTAATTATCACTGCAGTCTCCATTTTTCACTCAGTCTGGGTTTGAAAACAAAAAAAGGCTTAAGTGCAGAAATCGGACTAAACCAGGACTAAATCAGCACTAAACCAGCACTAAGTACAAACAAAACCAGGGAAAACATGGTCTAAAAGGTTTATACCACAAGCCAAAACCAGGGACTAATCCAGGATAATACCACGACGTAACGAGGTCTAAAACATGCCTAAATCTGGAATAAAACCAGGCAAAAGTCCTGACCAAAATCAAGAACTGAACCAGGACTGATCCAGGAATGAGTTACTGTTTAAAACTAATTTAAAAAAAAGTATAATTTACTAAAATATCAGTTAAAGGTATTAGTGATATTTGTTCATACATTCATTGTAAAGTAATTAGTCAGCATTTGTGCATTGATCCATCTTTGAGCCTCACACTGAGATAATCCATGTGTTCTAACAACCCCCTGTAGACCCTGACTACCTCATGGAGACCAATTATGGCCTGGGCTATGTATTATAAGAGCTCCTGGGCTAGTCTAGAGTTACTCTTGCTTTTAGTCGTGGTTTCGTCATGGTTTTGTCGTGGTTTCGTCCTGCTTTAGTCCTGCTTTAATCCTGCTTTAGTCCTGATTTTAGTACTGATTTTAGTACTGATTTTCGCCAGGTCTTAACAAGATCTAAACCAGGTCTTAACCCGGGTCTAACCCATGTCCAACCCAGGTCTAAGCCAGGTCTAAACCGGGTCTAAAACGGGTATACACCGGGTCTAACCCGGGTCTAACCCGCTTTCTCCATTGTATCAGATATGTGATGATTAGAACACAGACACAGGTGACAGCACTAATGACTTCCCTATTGTGAAATAGAGACATCTGATTGGTTGATGGCACTGGGTTCACATGGTCATATCAAAGGTCTGTCACGACTCAAACCAACCAATCAGAGAGCAGCTCAGGGCCTCATTATATTACCACGGAAACACAGGTGAGACCCTTTGACAGGAGTACAAAACAACAGTGGTGTTAAAGGACCATAAACCAGGTCCACACTAGGAATAAACCAGGACTACACAGGAGGTCTAAAGGAGGACTAAAGGAGGCCTAAACCAAGACTAAACCAGTTGTAACAGGATCATTCTTGATATAAAGGCTGCAGTCAGACCACAGTGTTCAAGGTTTGCTGCTGTTGTTACAAACGTACAGAGTATTCAGGGTTTAAATGTACACTACAGACATAATACATACACATTATAATACATATAATAGATATAAAACATATAGAGCTCATTATGCTCCTGTTCTGACCCGATGTCATTGAACATACATTAAGAGGGACATATTCTGCTACATCATATGAGTCTTTAACCATGTGATTTCCCTCATCAGTTACTCTCACTCAGAGCTGTATTGTGAGTGATACCTTCTATCCCGGTCCACAGCCCTATTCCCGCTCACAGTTCTGTACTTGTTTCTGAGAAAAAAAGCTCAGTGTCATACACAGAGGGTTCACCCGTGTTGTGTTGTTTTCCTGTCCAGGCCAAGGTTTGTGATTGGCTCAGTGTTAGATCAGTCTTTACAGGTGTATAAATGAAGCATTGTGATTGGCTCAGTGGTATGACAGTGGTATGTACAAGTGACAGGTGCTTACCTGTCAAGCCTGCCTGATGAGTGGTTCAGTGTTCACAGGTGTATGAATGGCAGGTGCTTACCTGTCAAGGCTGCCGGAGGAGTGGTGGAGTCCTGAGTAGAACAGAGACGTGAATTCTGCGTTTAGACCATCTCCTAAAGACCAGCGCTTCCACCTCTGAGCCAGGCGACCAATACTGCCCCCTTCAGGTCTGAAACACAAGAGAATAAAACATTAAAGTTAAACTATAGTTATTTTGGTTAAATAGAGGTTCATTAGACATTTGTTTGTCAAACTTATCACAACAATCAACACCTTAGAATAGTTGGCCTGGAATTTTTAATGTTATAAAATAAGGAAGAGGAATTAGAACTAAACCAGTTAAACCAGGACATCACCTTAACCAAGGCTTGCACAAGCTCAAATCTGAAAAGGCATCAAGTGCCATGACAAAAATAAATAAATAGGTCCTCTAATTTTCATTTTTAATTTGATTAATTTTGTCTTTTAAAAATAAATAACTTTTGATATCAACTTCTGATGGAACAAGATACAATTTAAGCAATACAAGACACATCACTTCACGAAACTGGGTCCACAAGAACGAGACAAGAAGAAATTTTGAAATAATTGTGCAATACACTTCACAATTTTGGCTTCAGTTTTTGATATTTTTGCTGTCATTGTAGAAGTGCTTTTTAGAACTACAGCTTTTCAAGAGGAACAATTCATCAAAGTTAACCCTTTGTTTGTCTAAAGCAAATGTAAAAAACATGATACAATTTCCTCATGTGTGCATAATCTTGTGGCAGTTTTTCTCTTGTGAGCTCTTATCCCATGTGATGAACATGACGTTCTACTCTCAGATGGGGCAGAGACTGTTTTCATATTGATTATATTGTACTTTGCCATGCAATATCCAAAAGGTAAATTCCGGGGTGACAGTAGCTCTCTTGGAGGAGTACTCGTCCTCTGATCTGAAAGTTGCCGGTTCAAATCTTTCTTTTCAAATAATCAATCAATCAACTTTATTAATCCCAGAGTTCAATTCATTTTGCAGATATCTGGTCATGCACAAACATGCTCTTGATATAAACATCATTGGCTGAGCTGTCAGATCCAGTGGCCCACAGGTTGACTGTGATTCCAGCTCCCACAGATGAATGTCACCGTTAACACCCTTGTGTCTGTGTACTGTGTCTGTAGTGTTTGAGAGTGTGTGTGAATGGGTGAGTGATTCCTTGATGTAAAGTGATGTTTTGAGTGCCTTGAAGGTACAAAAAGTGCTATATAAATATGACCATTTACATTTTAAATGCACAAATGTTGAATCTGGTCATTTCTAATAGTCTAGACTTAAGAACTCAGTTTTACTACAGAAATCTGCATATCAATCTACTAATATTAGTTTTGGCTAACATCATATTATTGACCTGTAGAATGTTTTATTCTGTATTAGGGATGGGATAATACAGAGTAATTCCATCCCTAATACAGATACAATTTTTTGTGTTAAATGACACACCTTAAATACACCTTGTGCCAGCTTCAAATTAGTTGCTTTTACTGACAAAGCATAGGCTTCTGCATTAAAAACACCCAAGATGATCACTGACCATTAGAATGTCACAATTTCAGTCTCCCACATGTTAAGGCCCAGTTGAGTACTTTCATTTGAACCATTTTATTCTTCTGTATAATTCAGTATTTTTCACACTGGTCTCTGTTTTTTTTCACCGTGTCACGTCTGGCACTTTTCATTAATTTACATTTTTGAACAGCCGGACATCAGAGCAACAACCCAAGGATTTAAAAACACCATTACTCATCCAAACAAATGTGAATGATGATTGAGCCAATAAGAAACAGCCACTGTGCAGTGCCACCTACAGGAGATAAAAGACATTTAAAGTGTTCTACAGGAATGTTAAAGAGGGGGTATTATAAAAGATGGACTGTTCTACCATGATTTAGAGAGAACAATTTAAGCACTGAAATAATTTGAACTGAGACTGGTATGATCCAAGGATGGCATAGATTATAACTATAAAGAAGCCAAAACCACAATGTCTTTTTTAAAAAGAAGGTGGAGGAGATTAAGAATTTGGATGTATCATAAGTGGCAGTTTGTGGAGAGAAAAAGTGGAGAAGAAAAGTAGTAGCAGTGAGTTCTAAAATAGAATACCTCTACATATGTCATCAACAGCGAAAGATCCATCCAAAATGTAGACAATTTTACGCACAAGGAAGGCATTTTTTCTGACAGTTTAAACCCTCATTCAATTAAATAAAGGTGTTGTAATTTATTTTTATTTCTCTAATCATAACTATTGTGTAATTTAAACATGTTTTGGCACTTGTAAAAATTATGGTTGCTAGGTAACGGTTATGGAATTACCTCTACGTCTGTCACATCTGCTGCCCATCTGTGCATCTGTGTCCAACCAGGAAGTAAAATTATAAACTTCACCAAAATTAAAAACAAATTAAAATTGAAAAAAAATAGACAAGATTTTTTTTGTTTTTTATGGGTAGTCTATCTTGTCATATGCACTTTAAGTTTTGTTAGTTATAAATGGTGTTGTTATGATACTACAATTTCAAACTAGATTTCGATACAAAGGAATACACTCAATACTCAATGCCACAACAATAATAAAAACAGTCTTTCTCAAATCATAGTACTTTCTTTTATATTCCCATGTGGCCTTATATCTGTGTAATCCCTCAGTTGTCCAGTTTCCATAGTGGTCCATGGGCGTATATTAGTCTATGTCTTACACTTGTTATGATACAGTTTAAGATTATTCTAAAGATATTCAGGAAAGGTTCTTTTTTAGTATCGATACCTGCTCAAATGAGTATCTAGTTTCGATACTAGTTTTAGTATTGATCAGTTTTAAAGGTCAATCAGTCAAAAAACAGAGATAAGTATGAGATTCTAATTGGACGGTTGCATGAGGAGGCTCAGCTCAGACATTTGGCGACAGACTCTGGATGCAGCAGAGTCTGAGGTGTGATTTAAATGTGTGAGGATGGCGAGGGTGATGAGGAGTTTGGACGATGAAAATGTGGTTTTCAGACAGAGGTGAGTGAGAGCAGCAGACACCTGTACCAGCCGAACTCACGCAGACAATTTCAAAAACATGGGGAAAAAAGCATTTACACTAGGAATAAACTCTGTCAGTCCTGGTTTAATCCTGGATTAGTTCAGGTTTAGTCTTGCGTATGTCCTGGTTTAGATCTAATTTAGTCCTGGTTTCAGCTCCTGGTCTCAGCTCCTGATCAGGTTCAAGGTAAGTCACGATTTCAACCAGGTTGAGTTTAGCTCTGATTTTCCTCATACATTCCTCATTATGGTCTGAGGCATATGTCTTCAGTCTTTTTTCCCCCCATTTTTGTCCAGGTTAAGTCTTGGTTTAGTACTGGTTTAGTTCTGATGTTGCCTTAATAAAGTCCAGGTTTAGGTCCAGGTTCTGGTTTCAGCGCATATTAAGGTCTTTGGGTTAGGTCTTGAGTCTTGTTTGAATCCGGTTTAGTCCGAGTTAAATCCTGCTTCAGTTGTGGTTTAGTTCTGGTTAAGTCTGGTTTAATACAGGTCAGGTCAAGTTTTTTTATTTATTTTTTTTTTTATTAAATCCAGGCATTGATCCATTTATATAAAATCTCAGGTCATCTAGTTAAAAATGCACAGAAGTAAAATACAATGAAATGCAATAATAATTTTTAAAAAGTGAAACCCAGAGTCCTGCCTGTTGCATCTGGAGGCGGTACTCACAGGAGGAGAGTCTAGTTCCAGATCAAGGCGCCTTCAGCGGGTTAAATCTCTCACAAAAGTCCCTGGTTCTTTTCCACATCCACAAGGAGCAGAGAGCACACGGCTGCCCAGGAATGCTCTCTCATTCCTGGTTGTGAAACGGCCACGCAGCTTCCTCTTTCTGGAGCCTCCACCGCGGCACTGAACAGCGAGCGCATCGCACCTGTTACTCACTACAGTGAGCGTGCACGTGAGCGAGCGTGCACGCGCTCACTACAGCCGGGCGCGCAAAATGCAGCAGCGCAAAAAGCAGCAGCGCAAAAAGGAGGGAGTGCAGAGAGGAGGGAGGAAGAGAGGGAGAGGAGACAGGAGAGAGGGAGACAGGAAGAGGGAGAGGAGGAGAGAGAAGTAATGCAAAGAGAAAAGAAAGGAGAGGGAGCACAGAGAGAAGAGAGGAAGAGAGAGGAAGGAGAGGAAGAGGAGGAGTGAGAGAGGGAAAAAAATGAACAGGGGGGCACAGAGAGACGAGAGGAGAGGCAGAGAGAGACAGAGATGGAGAAAGGAGAGAGAGTAAAGAGGCAGAAAGAGAGGATAAAGATGAAAAAGAGGAGGGGGAGGGTGTGTTTACACAGAGACAATGAAGCGCTCTGCAGAGAGACTGAAGGAACGTGCTCATAAAGGATTTAATGAGACAAAAAGGATCTATTAACAAATGCATAAACAAACAAATCTATAGAAACTGTCATTTTAGAGAACGCAATTTCAGATGCAATACCCACTTCACAAGTCACTTTACTAAGGAGATGTATATTTATATGTATATATATGTGTGTGTGTGTGTGTATATTAGAGTTATTCTTGAATCTATTTCTTAAATTATTTCTATTTATCTATTATCTTGTTATTTATCTATTATCTTGTTTTATTTTATTTCCTTCTGTTCTATGTGTGCGGTGCAATGCTGGAATTTCCCCACTGTGGGACTAATAAAGGCATATCTTATCTTATCTTATCTTATCTTATCAAATTGAAAACAAAAACACAAAAAAAAAATATATATTTATAAATTTTTCCACACTAGAACACTAAAGATGAGATGTCGTCAGACTGGAGATTTAGAGTAATTATAGAAATAACTATTGTAGACCTAGACCTAGCTTATCCAGATGATTCTAGTGCAGGTGTATGGTGTTTAAAAACACAGTGGAACACCTCCTGTATTACCACATGACATCACAAGGTAGAACACTGTGTTTTGTGTTTGAGAGAAGAGCTCAGCCTAAATATGCAGAGTTAAACATGTGTGAATGAAACAAAACACAACTCCAGGTATGTTTGTGATGAGGAAACAACATTAGGACATAGATAATAAAATAACATAACATGGGCCCTTATAAAAGTTTTTTTCAAATGTTTTTTAGTCTGTTTAACGTATTTTCCGGACAATACATCGCTCTGGAGTATAAGTCGCACCAGCAAAAAAAAAGTGTAATAATGAAGAAAAAAAACATATATAAGTCGCACTGGCCTCTCCC
The DNA here is from genome assembly GCA_019594935.1 of Periophthalmus modestus. Taxonomy (NCBI): domain Eukaryota; kingdom Metazoa; phylum Chordata; class Actinopteri; order Gobiiformes; family Gobiidae; genus Periophthalmus; species Periophthalmus modestus. The sequence goes on from JAIEZT010000304.1 coordinate 19,650,324, forward strand.
TGAACCGCCACCTTAAAGTGGTGAAGGGGTTTGAGCACCCGAATGATCCTGGGAGATATGTTGTCGGGGGCTTTATGCGCCTGGTAGGGTCACCCATGGCAAACAGGTCCATGGGGACAGGTCAGACTAAGAGCGGTTCAGAAGCCCTTTAGGATGTATGAATATTCAAGGTTAGTTACATCACCTAGACCAGGGTTACAGGCGCTCTGCCCTGGAGCCAGGCCTGGAGTGGGTGAGAGGGTGAGAGGTGGGTGAGAGATGGGGTGAGGAGCTCGGTCACATAGAAGGTGCTTGGAGTAGAGCCACTGCTCCTACATGTCAAGAGGAGCCAGCTGAGGTGGCTTGGGTATCTGCTCAGGCATGCCCTACTGGGAGGATGTCCTACGGGTAGTCCCCGACAGAGAACACGCTGGAGGACTATGTCTCTCAGCTGGCCTGGGAACGCGGAGTTGGAGGACATGTCTGGGGTGCGGGAAAGTCTCGGAGTCCCTGCTTAGACTGCTGCCCCCGCAACCCAGCCCAGGATAAGCGGAAGAAAATGGATGGATGGAAGACGCACTGGACTATAAGTTGGGGGAAATTGATTTTATAAAATCCGAGACCAAGAATAGACATTTTTATCTTTAAAGGCAAGTTATAATAATAACAACAATAAAATGGAGAACAACAGGCTGAATAGCAGTAAAGCACGCTAATGTAACACAAAGACAACGAACTGAAAACACATCTGGTATGTTTATGCAAGATATTAACAGTTAATCAGATAACTATGCAAACATAACATATGCCGGCTTGTCCACAAACACGAGAGACGGAGTTTTTTTCACTGATGTTTACTATGGTTTTACTTCTTCATCATAGTTCACACTGTAGAACTAGCACAACACATAAAATATAACATAAGTTCTGGCTCATATTACATATACACACATAACTGCATATGAACGCATGGAAAATATACATACCACTTTGGCCTGCTAGTAAACAAACAGGTGAACCAAAAACGTTATATTTTACTTTTCAATTGTGTCTTAGATAGTGCTCTGTCGGAAGACTTTGCATTAGCATAAATCTTATGATCTTATAAATGAAGGAGAAATAAATAAAGGGAAATGAAATATGAAATGTATAAAAAAAAAAAAAAAAAAAAAAAAAAAAAGAGTCAAGTAAATTTTCTTACAGGTATCACAAACACACCACGCCATCTGTTGGTCCAGCAAGTGAATGGTAACATGTATAATCAACCTACACATATGTACTAAACACGGACATGAAGCATAGACAGCAAACTGAATACGTGTCTGGTACGTTAATGTAAGATATTAACAGTTAATCAGATAACTAATGGATAAAAAACAAGCTAACAATTTTCTCTTGATCTCACTCCAAATCACTAAATCCATTGAAAACTTCATCCTCGGTGTCACTTCGAACAACTCCGCCTGCTCCGGAAGTAGATGAAGCGCCGCTTCCGCGTGGCTGTCATACTGGTACACAAGCCTAGGGCGCTCTTGCACAGTTGTCAGTGTGACAATAACAAGATGTGAAATTCTATACTTAATTTCACATATAAGTCGCAACCCCGGCCAAACTATGAAAAAAAGTGCGTCCAGAAAATACGGTAGTCCAGATAAAATTCAAAAAAATTACTTCATTTTTTAAGTCAACTAGTCACGATTAGTCAATCAATAAGGTTGCAGCCTTAATTTCAGCCTGATGTAAACTGCTTCTCTCGTCAGTGCTCCAGCAGAAGGAGATGCGACCAGGAGTGGAGTAGTGACAGAGCCTGAGTAAAGCACAGTACAGGACATTTAAGGCCAAGTGTTGAACGGGTCCAAACACCAGGAGGAGAGGAGAACGGAAAAAGGAGTAAGGCACAGTTCATTTCGAGAGGTCGGTATAGGTTGGTAAACACACTCCGGGTCAGCGCGGATCAGACTGAGACCAGTGGGGCTCTGAGCAAATATCACACATCAATCCACAAAGACGTCACACATCAATCCTTCATTTTCAGACGCCATTTTGGAGTCTGAAAAATGTTTAAGTTAAAGAGAAAAGAGGACAAGGAGACTCAATTACATTTGTAAAGTCAGTAACCTCTTTCCTGAAGCGGTCTTTTTAATTTAGACCTTTCACCTGCCCTCACTTCAGTTTAACACTACAGGGATGGAGGAGGATGGGAGGACATCTGACACACAGGGATGGGAGGGCATCTGAGACACGGGGAGGGATGGGAGGGCATTCTGACACACGGGGATAGGGATGGGAGGGCATCTGACACACAGGGATAGGGATGGGAGGGCATCTGACACACTGCAGTTCTGTGTGAGGTGATTTTCCGCTGGGCTGTAAACAGGAGCCACATGTTTGAATGGAAATACACGTCACTCAGGGAGACACGGGAATCTGCTCAGACACAAACCAAAACCTCACACAACTAAACATCAGGACAGAAAATCTACACTAAGATTCTCATAAATACCAAGTCATAATCAGTAAAAGACTTTTGTTAAAAGATCCCAATAGAGGTGTTCAGGGTCAAAATTGATTGGTTTTAAAGTCTTACCTGTTTTTTATGTTTGTCTTAAAAAGGTGAAAAACAGAACTAGTTTAGTTTCCAGTGGTGTAAAGTTATTTTTTTAATGCATTCAGAGTATAATTATTCACCACAATGAGTTTATAAGCACTTTTCAGAGACCAGAGCGGAGTTTTGTTATTAAGGGAAAGCTAACAACTAGCATTCTAACAGACACTTCCTCATTATTGGACAATCAAATGCTTTATAATTAGACGCAGGCAGAACACAGTACACATAATTTGACCTCAAGAGCTACTTATACAATGTATCTATACTGGGGCATGACACATTTTGCTCTGATTGGCCCTTTAAATACCATATCACCAACAGGGAAACCTGGCCTTTGCCCCTCAAGTATGATATAATCACATTCTACAATCTGAAATTATACCAAGGTTCCTTTTCAGTTTCTACTGTTTTTACAGCAGAGCCACAGAATCAGGAGCTGACAGTAGCATCTGCTGCTCAGTGTTGGTTAAACCATAAAGAGCTTCCGTTGGGATGTGTGCACTTCTCCTCTGTGTCCTCAGATAACATTCAAGACATTTATATCAGGAGCAGACAGGAGAAGTCAGGAGAAGTCAGGAGAAGTCAGGAGCAGACAGGAGCAGACAGGAGCAGACAGGAGCAGACAGGAGCAGAGTCAGAGGAGCAAACAGGAGCAGTCAGAAAAGCAAAGTAAGAGGAGAAAACAGGGGTAGACAGGAGCAGAGTCAGAAGAGCAAACAGGAGCAGAGTCAGAAAAGCAAAGTAAGAGGAGCAAACAGGAGCAGACTCAGAAAAGCAAAACCAGAGGAACAGACAGGAGCAGAGTCAGAGGAGCAGATCCAGAGGAGCAGACAGGGGCAGACAGGAGCAGAATCAGAGGAGCAGAGCTAGAGGAGCAGAGCTAGAGGAGCAGACAGGAGCAGAGTCAGAAAAGCAAAGCCAGAGGAGCAGACAGGAGCAGAGTCAGAGGGGCAGATCCAGAGGAGCAGAGCCAGAGGAGCAGAGTCAGAGGAGCAGACAGGAGTGGACAGGAGCACAAAGGAGTGCAGACAGAAGCAGAGCCAGAGGAGCAGAGCCAAAGGAGCATAGAGGAGTTGAGAGGAGTAGAGCCAGAGGAGCATGGCCAGAGGAGAAGATCCAAAGGAACAGAGCCAGAGGAGCAGAGCCAGAGGAGCAGACGGGAGCAGAGCCAGAGGAGCAGAGAGGAGTTGAGAGGAGCAGAGCCAGAGGAGCAGAGCCAGAGGGTATACATTTTTAATTATGGAATTTGTCTTACTGCATTACCTTTATAATTAACTTTATGATTTAGCAGATGCTATTAGCAATGTCCTTACATATTTTTCCTATTTCCATCTTAGTACAGATGTAGTACCATTTTAATCATTTTTTTTTTGTTCAGCTTTTAAGCTGGTGTAGTCTCGGGTTGGTATATTTTGTATATGTTGTGCACCTGTCCTTAGCGTTTAATATTGGTTTGGTCGTAGTTTTTTTTCCATTATAAACTCAGTGACTTTAAGATATAATTCCAGGAAAGTGAACAGAGCAGCTATTCAAAAAGGTGAGTGTGAACATGTGATTGGTTGACGGGGGGCTCTGTTTCCACGGCAACTGCAGAAGCAGGAACAGGTGACACGGCTGTACAGGAGCGCGGTAGACTTCATTCATCTGCATTCTTTCAGGGTGTGAGTGTGTGGGCGAGAAAAAAAACGAGAATCTCCGCACACAAACTACTCTGTTATAGGGTTGTCAAAAGTATCGAAAATCAGATACTAATCAATACTAAATCAAGAATCAAAACTAGATTCTCATTTGAGCAGGTAAAAATATTTAAAAAGTCACATTCTCAGGACAGAAATGAACCTTTCATGAATAGCTTTAGAATGGTCTTGAGCTGTATACACCAATGGACCACTATGGAACCTACTTAGAACACGGAGGGATTACACATATATATGGTCACATGGCAATATAAAAGACAGTTCTGCCATTTAATGCTGAAATGAATGAAACTGAATGTTGAAATTCACATTGCATTGTCTAATGAAAAAGTATTTTTCTTTTTTTTTCATTGTGGCATTCATTGTGGGAATCTGTATTGAGTACCACGTCTATTCTTTAGAATCAAAATTCAAGTTTGAAATTTTCATATCGTGACACTAGCACTAAGCCCCGGTTTAACGGTTCTGGCAGTAATTCTCGGTTCTCATGAGGATCTCCCGGTGTTTACCTAAAATAACCTGCTTTACTCCTGATGTGCAGCTTCAGTGGTGACTGTTCAGTGACTCATTCTGTTCGTTCTTGAACATTTTGTTTCTGAGACAAAACAAAAGCTCATTTAGATCCAAACAAACAAATGCGAGGACTGTAGAGTTCAAGCATTAGGGAAAATTATCCAAGTGTGATTTTTTTTTTTACGACAAGCTTTGGGATTACATTTAGAATTTCTGTTTTAGAATTTTGTTCAAAGTTCACATTTTAAACACATTTAGAAGAATTGACAAAAAAGACTGACATTTGAACTGACAAACTAATACAAGAATCATGTTTTTCAGATCTAAACTACAGGGGTAGCAGTTTTTTATGCAGAATAAGACAGGAGATTTTGTTGTCTGTGAAAGAAATTATGGTATTTTTAAAAAATCCAGCCTTTTAGATTTGATTAGCCTTTACTGTACTTGAAGGGAAGTTTGTCTTCTGAATTTGACCCATCCTTCAGTGTCTCTGGGTTAACCCTGTCAGGAGTGGTGGGACCCATCTCCAGATCTTGAGGTCACGACTACCTCAGCTGGAGGATTTGAGATATTGTGCATGTTTTGGGTTAGTGGGGGACACTGGAATGCCTGGGGGAAACCGACCCAGACACACACTACACACAGAAAGGCACAGGAGTCGAACACAGAACTTTCTGGCTGTGAGGCATGAGTACTAGCCACTCAGACACTTTTTTCCATTCAAATTGTCCCCAGTCATCCTCAAACTAAAACTATGATGGATTTAAGGCAAAACAGATGCCTGTCATTAAACTCATGGTCACAAAGAGAAAAACATACAAAGGACGTGAGTAGATTTAACACGTCTTACCAAAATATAAGCAAAACACTACAGTTAAATACGACTTTTAAAAGGTTCACTGTGTAACTTTCCTGGTGGAGGGTGCAGCATGTGCTCATCTCCAGTGAGATGTTATTGCTTTGTCTGAAATATGTGTAGAGTTTTGGTAAAGTTATGTATGTGGAGAACAAAACAAATGAGAACTGACTAAAACTAGAAACACATGTTTACTCAAATAAGTTCAGTTTATTTGTCAAACTGGGAAAAGTTACTGTCCATAATCTCCGCATTATGCAGCCCATTATGTTGTATGGTTCCACTTGCCTCTTCAGTACACTCACTGTTAGAAACCAGTCCAAACTCACTCTTAGACTGTCTTAGACTCTTGTATTCTTTATGTTGTATCTGGCCATGTGTCTGGGTTGTGTGTGTCTGGTTGTTGTCAAAAGTATTGAAAATCTGATACTATGGTAATCAACACTAAAACTACTATCAAAACTAGATACTCATTTGTGCAGGTATTAACAGTAAAAAAGGCACAGGACACAAATGAACCTTTCCTGAATAGTTTTAGAATGATCCTGAGCTGTATCAGAAGTATAAGATCACATAAACTAGTACATGCCCATGGACCACTATGGAAACTACCAGAACAATTGAAGGATTACACCGATATAAGGCCACATGGGAATATAAAAGAAACTACTACCATTTAATGTTGAAAATCACATTCTATTGTCAAAAGAGTGTTTTTATTATCTTTGTTGTATTGGAATCGGTGAGACACTAGTCTTTGTGTTAAATTACGTCTCGGGGCTGTTCCGTTTTGTGCCTGTCAGGTTGAGTTGTCCCTGTTCTCTGCGCCTGTCAGAGGGAGACTGGGGAACTCCATTAAAGCGCTCAGACTCAGGTTTCCATGACAACAGAACCAACATTATTCTAAATGGATCCAGAGCACTTTCTGCAGGATCAAAATAATTTCACTACAACACCGAGAAATACACAATACAGGATACAAGATACAATATACAAGATACTGGCAGGAGACATGGGAGAAGCATCACCTCTCTATCAGTCTCTATACAATCATTGAAATATTCCTTACAACCAATTAAGTGATGGTCAATACACAAGAATGTATGTGTTCATTACGGCTGCAACAAAGAATCCACTAATTGTTACCATTCGACTATAAAAAAAAAAAATATCTTAGATGCGATTTGCTATTGTTACCTGGACTGTATGCATTTGATTTAAAATAAACAATTTCTCATTTTCATCAGTTTCATCATACTTTGCAGTGACATCCTGATGGGGGTGTTCTACATGTATGTCTGTAGTGAAATGTTCAGCAGCTACCATGGTTACACAATGCACGGATTAGCAAACATGGCCAAAAATGTTTTAATTGTCTGAAAAATTACAAAATGGATTCAAACTACGCATTTTCAGCAGCTTGTTGACAAAACAAGCATTCATGGTCCTGTTTAGGTGTTTGATTTTCAACAAAAAGGTGAGAGTGACTAACTGCAAACTGTTGACTAATGCTAGCTAGCTTGTGACTAATGCTATTTGAGAGGGGCAGGTAAGCAGAAATCAGCTTCATCAGTATCAATAATACACATTATCCATGAATATTCCCCATCTAGAAGCCTTCAGTCACCTTATTTCAAACTTTGTGTGATTAATAATGTATTTAAGATTGAGCAAGTAGTAAAAAATCATGATTGATTTCTTCATATTTATTGATCTCAATATTCGATTCAGTTTTATTTAGTCTTTTCAAAAACAAAGTCTTGCGACAGCTCCAGACTATGTGCTTTTACTGACAGAGGATTGGGTGTGGATCTTTCCAGTAAAAACACCCAACCACATCACTGATTTTTTGATTAAGTGCCCAGCCCTAATTTATGAGGTCACAATGTACAATAGAGGTAAGATCGGGCCTAAAAAATCCAGCCCGACCCGACCCGGCCCGCGGGTATTAAAGCCCGACCCGGCCCGAGCCCGACCAATTAACTTGATTTGCAAGCCCGAGCCCGAAGCAAACCCGAAATTTCATATTTTATTTGTGAGGCCTAGATGTTTGACTTTGACGATCATCGGTTTTGCCAGTACAGCTGTTTAAATGCTGCTCAGCGTCGAGGTGCCAGTCTTTTTGCTCTCGTATGAAAGCAAAGCGCCACATTGACACGCGCCACGAAGCCAACACAAGTTTCTGTAGCATTTTCTACAATTAATGTGAAGCTTTTCCACACCTCACTCTTACCGGTGCGCGTTTGTCTTTTCAGTTCTCCTGTCTTTAGTTTATCCTTAAGTTCTTGCTCCTCCATATTGGGGATACCAGGTCAAAATAGATGTGGACTTGCGGAGGGAAGATTATTAAGAGGGCGGCGTTCACGTGCGCAGAGCTCTGGCTCTGCGGCTCCTGTTTAGTTAAATAGCAATTACATTACAGCGCCTTCTCTGTTTTATCCAAATGATTTATTTTAAAACAAGTATTCCTTATGTTAAAGCTTTTATTAGTGAACAGCACCGTAATAACATGTACTTCTTTCAGCAAGACAGCTACAGGCTCATCCAACACCGCTCGAACTACATACGCCACACATGCACGCGCACGTCACTCTCTCACTCACGCTCACGCACCGCATCGAACCAAAACACGTAAGAGTCAGACACGCATCTCACAACACTTAGTTTAGTATCCACACATCGTTTTAGTATACATTTTTATAAACATATATTTATTTAAAAAAAGTCAGCGAGAGAGAAGCCCGAGCCCGACCCGAATATCGGGTCGGGCTCGGGTCGGGCTCGGGCTCGGGCTCGGGCTTAAGATCTTACCTCTAATGTACAATAGAAATCATTGATACTTTTTAGCTGATGTCATCAACATTCCATAGGGGTGTGATGCTAACCTAAGGCACTGCTCTGTCTGAAGCTCTGTTACTCAAGTTAGACTTTAATTTGAGCTTTGTTTTAACACAATCTGCCCATAAAGAACTGACTTAGCTGGAACTACAAATAGTGAGCTGATTTGGGCTGTTAAACAAGTTCCTCTCAAATAACATTAGACACAAGCCAGTTAACATTAGCCAACAGTTTTTCAGTTACTCACTCTCACCTTTTTGATGAAAATCAAGCGCCTAAACAGGACCATGAATGGTCATACTGATCAAAGGCTACTGAAAATGTGCTGTTTAAATCCATTTTGTATTTTTGTTTTGAGGTTTCAGACAATCTTACAACGGTTGTTTGCTAATGTGCGCATTGTGTCACCACAGTAACTGCTGAACATTCCACCATAGACATATATGCAGAACCCTAAAAAGTGGAAAAAATAGTCAAGTAATTAAAAGCCTACTAAAGTCATTATTAGCTACATCCCTAGAAATAACATGGGGATTTGAATTGTATTTTTTTTATGTCAGTGCCTGTCCAATATCGAAAAAAATCTCAAAATTTATCTCAATTTGTGAACCTTACCACAGATTAAAAAAAAATGATATCTTGATAGTGGTAAATAGCGGTTATCAGCAACAATAGTTACACAAATACCAAAAAATCCATATCGGACCTTCCCTGGTTTGAAGGTCACATTTTAAACCCGTCCTGGAGCATTCACATCTGAGAGAGACTGAAATCTGAACTTTAAACTAATCCAAGAATCCCATGCATTTCAGAACATGTTTGCAGAGGTCAAAACTACAGGGTTAGCAGTTTTTATAGAGAATGAGACTCCATGGAAACCACAGGAAGGGCATCTTAATACAGGGAGGGTATCTGACACACAGGAGGAACAGGTTTGTAGAGGTTTAAGCGGCCCAGCCAAAAACATGGATTGCCATTTTAGTCATGGTTTAACCCTGCTTTGATCCTGATTTTAACCCAGTTTAGTTCTGATTAAATTCTGGTTACGTCCTGTTTAAGTCCCAGTACCCAGTTTAGTCCTGTTTTATTCCTGGTTTGTACCTAGTTTAATCAATTTTAAGTCCTACTTTAGTCCTGGTTTTAGTCCTGGTTTTAGTCCTGGTTTTAGTCCTGGTTTTAGTCCTGGTTTTAGTCCTGGTTTTAGTCCTGGTTTTAGTCCTGGTTTTAGTCCTGGTTTTAGTCCTGGTTTTAGTCCTGGTTTTAGTCCTGGTTTAAATCCTGGTTTAAATCCTGGTTTAAGTCCTGGTTTAAGTCCTGGTTTAAGTCCTGGTTTAGTCCTGGTTTTAGTCCTGGTTTTAGTCCTGGTTTTAGTCCTGGTTTTAGTCCTGGTTTTAGTCCTGGTTTTAGTCCTGGTTTTAGTCCTGGTTTTAGGCCTGGTTTATACCTAGTTGAGTCCTGGTTCAGTGCAGGTTAGAGGACACATTTAAAGACTAGAGTTTAAATGCACTATTCATGATTTTATACTGTTTAAGTCCTGGTTTAGTCCAGTTTAAAAGCTGGCTTAGGCCTGCTTTAGGTTAGGGGGTTTGAAAACTAGAGAAGTGTATTCCAGTTTAAGTCCTGGTTCAGTCCTGGTTTAGTCCTGGTTTATACCCGGCTCAGTCCCGGTTCAGTTCTAATTTAGTTCTGGTTTAGTCCTGGCTTAGTCCTGGCTTAGTTCTGGTTTAGGTTAGGGGGTACATTTGAAGACTGGAGGAGTTCAAATTCATTATTCCTGGTTTTAGCCTGGTTTAGTCCTGTTTAAGTCCTGGCTGAGTCTTGGTGCAGCTTCGGGGGCACATTTGAAGACTAGAGGAGTTTAAATGCATAATTCATGAGCGTGTTTATAGCGGTGAATTGCCTCATAGATCTCAGTGTCCCCCGTGTGGCCGGTCTTAAACAGCGCAGCATTTTCTCAGTGATGTACGAGCCCGGGCACGACTTGGGACGACTTATGTTTTATTCACAGGTTTATTTCACATTTGGAGGAAATAAAATTAAACTCACTTTTTCCTGCAGTCCAAGCGTCCAGCGGCGCCCCCAGCCTGTAGAGAAGAAAAGCACCGTCACAATAATACAGTTTAAGGGAAGAAAAATGGGGATGGTTTGTGTGGGAGAATGGAGTCAATAGTCCTAGATGAAGGGCAGAGAAAAGCTTTGGGGCGGATAAAGATTTGGAAAAACAAAGAAGATAGTTGAAACGTTTCAGGCAAAAGTCATTATTGCACATATGAGAATTTTGTTTGCTTTCTTTTTATCGTGAACATTTCATCTACAAATGTTGACAATATTTGAATTTGCTGATTCTAATAGAATCCAGAAAGGTTTGTATTCGGACCACAGAGCGTGACAAACCATTTCATTCATTTCAGTTCATTTGTATCACGTGCCTCTCAAATGCAGAAGACATCTCCTTTTCAAAACTTTCTATCATTCAGAACAAAATACAAAACGTCTTTTACCTGAGATTAATAGTTTGGAGTTGAGTGCTTTCATTGTTGATTCTACAGAAATCTGCTGTTTCTCAGACCTCTGGGATATTCATTATTTATTTATTATTATTTTAAGGTAAGCCGCCATGTTTGTTTTGACACAAACAGAGCATACATCTCTCTGATTGGTTAATGCACCTGTCAATCAAGCCTTTTGGAATCAGGGACAGGATACGGTTCCGGTTTCTCGTCTTTGTAAAGTTTTGTCAAAACGTGTGTTCTGGCTGCACAGGGACGGAGTTTGTACTTTCAGTTTTTTGAAAAATTTGTTGTTTTTTTTCTCTGACAGAGATCTCCATTTAAAGTGGTAAATATGCATTATAGTTTTACATCAATCAAGTGCCAGTTTTAGAAGAAAATAAAAGAAAAATGCAGGAGAATGGGGATGTCTCTCATCAATGCACAAAATGCAGGGACGATGTACATACAAGAGCATATTTTTCTGACAGTTCAAACATACATTGAAGAAAATAAAGAGTCTTTTGTTTTGTTTTTTGTCAAATCTTAACTATTGTGTAAATTAGATAAACTTTGGTCATTGTTTACAGAGACCTGTTTAGTTCTGGATAAGTCCCAGTCTAGACCCACTTTAGAGCTTTAGTTTAGATACTATGTCATCCCTGTTTAGTCCTGGTTTAAACTTTGTTTAGTCCTAGTTAAAACCACATCATTATAGTGTCATTATGCTAAAATTTCAAACTTGATTTTAATACTAAGGAATAGACAATACTCAATACCAATACCACAACCTTTAACACCCAAAGAGCCATTTGGACCTGGTTTCCACAGAAAAAAACCCCTAGGAGGCACAAATACTTTTTTTTTTTTACATCTAAAACACTGTATACATTGTTTTGTTTTTTTACTTTTACACTTTGTATAAACAACTATAGTGCGTGTATGTATGCCCATAGCAGCCAATGATGGAGAGGAATTCCTTGCAGCATGAGATGGGGCATTGTCATGCATGAAGATGATTTTGCTACGGAAAGCACGGCTCTTTTTGTACCAAGGAAAAACGTGGTTAGTCAGAAACTCCACATACAGAGGTCGGTTTCACACCTCGAGGGACCCCTAAAGGGGCCGACCAGCTCTCTCCCCATGATTCCGGCCCAAAACACGAGTCCACCACCTCCTTGCTGACGTTGCAGCCTTGTTGGGACGTGGTGGCTGTCCACCAACAATCCAGCGCTCCATCCATCTGGACCATCCAGGGTTGCACAGCACTCATCAGTGAGCAAGACAGTTTGAAAATTTGTTTTCATTTATTTCTCGGCCCACTGGAACCACTTCTGCTTGTGTGCATTAGTTAAGGGTGGCCGAATAGAAGGTTTATGCATAACTGCAAGCCTCTGGGGGATCTTACACCTTGATGTTCGATGTTTGTGGAACTCCAAAGGCACCAGCAGCTTCAAGTACCTATTTGCTGCTTTGTAATGGCATTTTAGCAGCTGCTCTCTTAATTCGATGTATTTGTCTGGCAGAAACCTTCCTCATTGTGTCTTTATCTGCACCGATCCGTGTGTGCTCTGAATCAGCTACAAATCTCTTAATAGTACGATGATCACGCTTAAGTTTTTGTGCAATATCTAAGGTTTTCATACCTTGTCCAAGGTATTCAACTATTTTGCGCTTTTCGGCACTAAAGAGATCCTTTTTCTTTCCCATACTGCTTGAAAATAGTGGTCTGCTTAATAATGTGGAATGTCCTTCTTAAGTAGTTTTTTTCTTTAATTGGACTTACCTGGCAAACTGACCCTGAAGAGCCCTGAATACCATCCATGACAAAACATTTGACCTTTATGACACATAAACACAATTTGCATAATAATTTGGAACGCGGAATAAAGCTATTCAGAAAAACTTTAACTAAATTTCTGTCTTGTGAATGTCTTGGTATCGATACTTGCTCAAATGAGTATCTAGTTTAGATACTAGTTTTAGAATTGAAACTAAATACAGCATTACTAAAGGTCCCTTAATATACTTGCTTGTCTTACATCTAAATAACCCTGTAAACTGCAGTCTGCGCTTTCCTTTTTCTCTTCTCTGGTGTTTTTATTTCCAAATGGTTTTCCTCCAGCTGTTTTATAGCTGCTCGTGTCCGCTGGGAGCTCTCCCTGGTTCAGCCCTGTGCTTGTACACGCAGTCATTTCCTTGCGGCGCTTTCCGTGGCGATCCGGCGCGTTTGTTGCCGCGGTGACAGGCATATTTCCACCCCGCAGCGCTGCACCCTGCCATCAACAGGCGAACGAATCAAACCAACCCTCTCGGCTACAGGCCTCTCCACTGTGGACCACCACAGGAGACTGGTACAGGCATAATGAGCTCAAATTATACACTTATGAAACACAGGCAACCGGAGGGGAGAGACTGAGGAGGACTGGTTTAGACCTGGATTAGACCTGGATTAGACCTGGGTTTAGACTGGTGTAGACCTGGTTTAAAGCAGACATATTATGCAAAAAGAGCTTTTAACCATGTTAAACTTGTTTTCCCTTCTCATTACCCCTCTCGAAGTTGTATTGGCAGTGATTTCTGCACATTTAAGCAATCTTTGATTCACCACTGGCAGACCTGTATACAACTACTTACTTCTTTCTCCCTTTTTATTTTCTTAATCTGTGATAGGATTCTGCAGTGTCGCATAGTCATTTTGCCCCCCCCCCAAAAAAAAAATCCAGCTATAGGAGGGGCCGATAACTTCACAGGTCTTTGTTGTGATGACGTTTGCAACGACGTCAGCTCCCAGTGGGCACCACAGTTTTCTAACAGACTTGTTTCTTTCGTTAAGTTGTTTTAGATGAACATTGTGATTTAAAATGTGCCAATTATAACATAATGTTCCACGGGTGTTGCAGAACTATAGACCAGACACAAGCACAATAGGTCTTCTTTAAGACTGGTTTAGACCTGGTATAGACCTGCTAAATTCCTGGTTTAGTCCAGGTTTGATTCTGGTGTAGGTCTTAGGCATTGCTGGGCTTAGTTTAGACGTGGTTTTGTCCATGGTTATAGACCATGCTCCGCCCCTGCTCTAAACCAATGCTGTACTGGGACCAAATAAATAGAGCTGTTTTTCCAATCCAAGTATTATTGTACCACAGGATTCAGAATGATGAAACTGGGGCTGTTTCCATAACAATTAACAACAGGAATCAAAATATTTTGGATGGTGAAAAATAGTCAAAATGTCATGTATAGCAGGAAGCTGAAACTCACAAATATCAGTTTATAACAGGATACTTTCTGCACATATTGGTTATATAAAACACATATTAAGACGAGATTTAAAACTCACTGGTGGGAGCATGTTTTTGCTATGGTTTATCAAATCTGTGATGATTGCTTATTTTGTTTACTTCACTTTAAGTTTATTGTTCACCAGTGAACAATGGAAATGTCTTTGGTGCAGTCACATGAACACATCATTCCAGCACAGCTCAAGATCAATACACTGATTAAAATGTATGCTATACATACACAAATATTTCATGATTGCTTATTTAACTAGTGATGTGATGTAGCGTATTGAGGCTTCGAAGCATGTGCCGAGTAGGGGAGGAGGCTGTTTCCATATCAAGGCTTGCTTCATTTAGGGGGAGGAGCTGAAAATAATGATGTCCGAAGCCTCGCTGCCCAGCTGTACCAAGTGACTGATTCAGCAAGTGGTTCGGATTTTGCTGCGAGTAACAACCTGTAGTGTAGGTAACAACCTGTGGTGTCGCCTGGATGACAGCAGCAAAAAGACACAAACACAAAACGTGATGGCAGATACAAATATTGTGGTCTAACGCTACATGATAGAGCCAAATACTGCAAGGCTGGAGGACCCCCTTCAATATCGGGAGAGACAGAAATACATGTAGCCAGAGCCTATGTATATATGTGTGTATTTATACAAGTTAGCAGTGGCATTCAGTGTACGCCTGCCTCATCTGTGCCCTGTAAGTGGCTGTTTTCCACACACATATACACAGTATATTATATATATAATTAGTTTACTGCCCTCACTACAATATACATGTTTTGCATACTTCTTTATTTTGCTGAAAGTTTTATTCACAAGCTTTCTGCAAAATGCCACACACTTCAAATTCATGCCAATTGATATTTTTGCGTCCAGTAGATGTCCTACTAGTGCAAATGAAGCTTCAAGAAGCTTTGCGCTGGAGTGAACCAATTGAACGAAAGGCTTCAATGCTTCATGAAGCTTCTTCTGCCCATCACTATATTTAACAGGTCGACAGCATTTGGCTCAAAGTAACCTTTCCACATTCTTTATTCTTCTGTTGCTAATGTCATTCTGCCCTGATGGCCTGAGTTTAAACTCATCATTCAGAAGATGATGGACTTAACTGTCAATAGCAGCTGACTTAGTTTTTGGTTTTGTTGTTCAGTCTTCAGTTATGTCCATATTCATTATATTAAACTTATTGTAAATGTATTAGGTTAAATGTCTCCGTTGTAGTTTTATATAAGCTACTGTTTTTTTTGGGTTTTTTTTGTTGCTGAGCAGGGTTAAAGCGTGATCACAAACAGATGAGCAGCTACTTTAGTCACTCAAGAAAAAAAACACTGAACAAGGCATTGATTGCACCAGGATTTGCACCATCAGGACTAGACCAGGACTAAAACAGGACTAGACCAGGACTAAAACAGGACTAGACCAGGACTAGACCAGTACTAGACCAGGACTAGACCAGGACTAGACCAGGACTGAACCAGGACTGAACCAGGACTGAACCAGGACTGAACCAGGACTGAACCAGGACTGAACCAAGTCTGAAGCAGAAGCAGACCAGGGCTGAATGAGGACTGGACCAGGACTAGACCAGGACTGAATGAGGACTGGACCAGGAGTAGACCAGGACTGAACCAGGACTAGACCAGAACTAAGCCAGGACTGAACCAGGCCTGAAGCAGGTCTGAACCAGAACTAAACCAGGTCTGAAGCAAGTCTGAACCAGGACTAAACGAGGACTGAAGCAGGTCTGAACCAGGAATGAACAAAGACTGAACCAGGACTAAAGCTGGAGTGAACCAGGACTGAATAAAGACTGAACCAGGGCTAGAACTTAACTATGACAGAAGGAGGGACAAATGGAGAAAAAAAACAAAACAAAAAAACAACTAAAATGTCTACTCTAGTCCAGCCCAATGATCAACCCAGAACTGAGCAGACTGAGTGATAATTACAAACCAGGACTAAACCAGTACTGAACCAGATCTAGTGGTGGTCTTGTCCCAGATCTAAACCAGACTAGTTCAGGTGTAGTCTGTGGCCAGTCTGCTGCTGTTGAATGATGTGTGATAATTGAAGCGTGTTTTTAGTTTGACCTTGGTTCTAGTCTCCTGTGTAAAAGCCTGACAGACCAGACTCAGGGCACCACTCGACCTTTAAATACCAGCTCCTCCTCAGAACATGGAGGATACAGAGCTTCAGAGAGAACCAGGTCTGGACCACAAGATGGAGGTTCAACAACAGGCCACGTAACAGAAAGGGCAATGAAACATAATAGGGCACACAAGAAGAATTTTACATAACTTTTACAACAACAATAACCAAAATATATTCAATCTAGGGTTGCCGAACGTATTAAACATCAGATTCTAATCGAAACTAAAACTAGCATCAAAACTAAATACTCATTTGAGAAGATATCGATACTAAAAAAGTCCCATTCACAGGACAGAAATGAACTCTTCATGAAAAGCTTTAGAATGATCTTGAACTGTATCAGAACAAGACACAGACTAGTATACGCCCATGGCCCAGTATGGAACCTACATGGACCACTGAGGGATTACACAGATATAAGGCTACATGATAATATAAAAGAAAGAACTACCATGTATTGTTTAAAATCATATGCTTTTGTCTAAAGAAAGAGTGTTTTTATTACCATGGTGGTATTGGAATCGGTATTGCGTATCCAGTCTAATTCCTTAATATCAAAATAAACTTTGAATTGTTATTATCGCGACAACACTACTTCAATCATCTCTACTATTACAAAGAAATTATAATGGCTCTTTTTGTCCTACCCAAATGTTGGTATCACATGCAGTTGTGTGCTTGGGCAAACACTTTATCTTCTTTACCTACTAAAGACACATCATGATACAGGGGTCACAAACCAAGCATCAAGCTTGTTTTAAACTCAGACAAAACTAAATACATGCTGTTTTCCAACTCCAAAACAACACCTCAACATCTCCCCCAAATCACCACAAATGAAGGCAAACCAATTGAAAAATTGTCAGTATATAAATATCTTGGGATTTTAATCGACGACTGTTTTTCCTTTAAGCCACACATTCAAAAATTGACTCACAGACTCAAATTGAAGTTGCGCTTCTATTTTCATATAAAATCCTGTCTGTCATTTGAGGCTCGTAAAAAACTTGTAAATGCCACTTTTCTGTCTGTTCTTGATTTTGGTGATGTTATTTATATGAATCCCTCTGTTGAGTGTCTACATGCTCTTGACACTGTGTATCATGGTGCACTACGTTTTATTACAAACATGAGGTCCCTGACCCATCATTGTGTCTTGTACGCCCGTGTGGGCTGGACTTCTTTGACACTTCGTAGACTGAAACATTGGTATATTTTTATTTATACATGTCTTGCTGGGCTGGTGCCGTCTTATCTCCAGCAGCTCATAGAAGTGAGGAGCAGCAGCACTTACAGTCTCCGCTCTCAGGAGCTGCTCCTGCTCTCGGTGCCCAGAGCTCGCACAGAACTTGGAAAAAAGGCTTTTCGCTTTGCTGCAGCTCATTCCTGGAATGAACTCCAGAGGGATTTTAAACTGAAGGATCTTGTATCGTTGAACTCTCTTAAGTCACTTTTAACTAAACTTGAAACAGAACAATCAATTTGTAAATGTTTCACATAGGACTCGTTTTATGATGCTTTGCTTTGGTTTGTGTGAAGGGGTTATTGTTTTGTGTCTGTGCGATGCTGCCTCTTGGCCAGGACACTCTTAAAAAAGAGATTTTTAATCTCAATGAGTTTTTATCCTGGTTAAATAAAGGTTAAATAAAAAAAAAAAATAAAAAACAAACACAGTTTAGTTGTGTTTATTTAGTTTAGAACCAGGACTAAACCAGGACTGAACTTGGCCTAAACTAGGCCTAAACCAGGACTGAAATATGACTAGAACTGGACTAAACCAGGATCAAAACTACACTAACGAAGGACTAAATTAGCGATTTAAAAAGATAGAACCAGAACTACACACAGACTAAACAAGGAGTGAATCAGGACCAAAACAGGTTTGAACAGAGGCTGAGCAAAGTATAGACCAAGACTGAAGCAAGACTAAGGCAGGAACCAGGACTGAGTGTGTGTGGTGTGTATGTTGTGTGCGTGTATGTGTTGTGTGTATGTGTGTATATTTATGTGTGTGTATATGTGTGCGCTCATGCATGCATGTGTGTGTCTATATTTGTGAGTGCTGAGTGTGTATATATGTGTGTATATTCATGTGAACGTGCGCTCTTATGAGAGATGGTCCATTTGTTCTGACAGAGCCCCCACCTCCAAAAACACTCCAAACGAGAGCAGCCATTATTCAAATATCACCTTTACCACAGAGCAAAAATTAGTCAGGACTGAAACAGGACTAGACCAGGACTAGACCAGGACTAGACCAGGACTAGACCAGGACTAGACCAAAACTAGACCAAGACTAGACCAGGACTACACCAGGACTAGACCAGGGCAACACCAGGACTAGACCAGGACTGAGCCACGACTAGACCAGGACTAGACCAGGACTAGACCAGGACTAGACCACGGACTAGACCAGGACTAGACCAGGACTAGACCAGGACTAGACCAGGACTAGACCAGGACTAGACCAACACTCAACACTATGCCAGAACTGGGCCAAGACTAGACCAGGACTAGACCAGGACTAGACCAGGACTAGACCAGGACTAGACCAGGACTAGACCAGGACTAGACCAGGACTAGACAAGGGCAACACCAGGACTAGACCAGGACTAGACCAGGACTAGACCAGGACTAGACCAGGACTAGACCACGGCTAGACCACGACTAGACCACGACTAGACCACGACTAGACCAACACTCAACACTATGCCAGAACTGGGCCAAGACTAGACCAGGACTAGACCAGGACTAGACCAGGACTAGACCAGGACTAGACCAGGACCGAACTAGGACTGAACCAGAACTAAACAAGTTTTCAAACAGGACTCAGCCAGAACCAAAAGCCTGGTCCGAGTTTGAACCGAAACTGAACCAGAGCTAAAGCAGAAAGCAGGTCTACAACATTTCTAAGATACGGTCTAAGAACTAAACCAGGACTAAAATCCTTTTTCACAGAATAGAAACCCGATGCTTTTTAAAAATAGGATCATGGTTCAAATAAACCGTTACATAAATCATTCATAGAAAGTCTTATTTAATTCAAGGATGTTTTTTAGTTTCTGTGAAAGTGAAAATATATTTTTGGCAGCGATGGTTTTGAATCTGGCCTTTGAACGGTAAAGGTCAACCACATGACAAAGCTTTTATACCTACTATAGAAAGAAAAGGAATAATCACAAACTTGAGATTATTCGAGAGACATGAGTAAAAACTCGTTGCACTTTCAGGTATCTCAGTCCAGTCTGATGGCACATGGTCATTTGTGTCTGTATCAATAAAACATGGTTCATACATTATTCAAACTCAAAAACAGAATCTGCACCTGTCGCCAATTATGCACTCACCTCAAACAAACTGGCCAATACAATACAAGATACCTTTGTCCTTTTCCATTTAAGATCAAGCCTGAACAAGAAAAATATTCAAACACCAAACACTAAACCAAGGCTAAAGGAGTTTGGTTATGGCTTGTTGCAAATTAGTCCTGGTTTAGATTTCATTTAGGTCCTGGTTTAGTCCCGGTTTAGTCCCGGTTTAGTCCCGGTTTAGTCCCGGTTTAGTCCCGGTTTAGTCCCGGTTTAGTCCCGGTTAGTCTTGGTCCCGGTTTAGTCTTAATTTGGCGCTGGCTTTGTCCCGGCTTAGTCCCGGCTTAGTCCCGGCTTAGTCCCGGCTTAGTCCCGGCTTAGTCTTAATTTGGCGCTGGTTCAGTCCTGGATCAGACCTGGTTTAGACCTAGTTTAGTCCAGGTTTAGTCCTGGTTTTGTCTTGGTTCATTCCTGATTCAAACCTGGTTCAACCCTGGTTCAATCCTGGTTAAAACCTGGTTCTGTCCCGGTTCAGTCCCGGTTCAGTCCTACTTTAGCCTTCTTTTGAGTGAGTAGAAACTTGAGCAGACTAAGTTGCCCTGTGCACTGACCAGCTGCTGTGTCAGTGAATGGGCTCGGATGAATTACCCACAATGCACTGGACTTGGATTACCCACGATGCACTGGGGTCTGTTCCTCTCTGAACTAAAGTCTAAATTATTCAAATAAGCCTCATCGGGAGCTGAGACAAAACCGCCTCTGCACAATGCAAAATACCTAATACATTTACAAGATCAGGCATTAAAGGAACTGCACGTATCCTGCCCTCTCACAGTGTTAAAAAGGAAGCAAAATCACAACCTGGGTTGCCAGTGTGGAAACCTGCAGATGGAGGACACATACACATTTTTCTCATTCTCAGTATATGGACAGGCCATGCCTCATGTGAAAGCTCAGAACCTCCAGAATTCACTCACTGAGATACAGAGGCTGCACTAGCACTGATTAATGATTGGCTGCAGGTGCTGGGGTTAGATAGTAATGAATGTGAGTCCTTTTTAGGTTTAAACCAACTGGATATCAGCATTGAAACTGCAAACCCAAATGAGAGACTCCTGTGTGAGTCATTCTGCTTTCTGATTGGATTTAGCTCTAACAAAGGAAGGAGCACACACCATTCAAATCACACTTAAAATAAAGATTCATATTGTCCTTCTCACAGTTGGACAAAAGGTTATTACTCATTCTCCATATTCGGTATGACATGAAAATGTGAAAGTGAAAAACACTTATGCTAGGACTAAAAAAGGACTAAAACAGGACTGTACCATGTCTTAACCAGGATTCAACCCGGAATGACCCACGACTAGACCAGAACTAAAACAAGGACTAATTCAGAACTTAACCACGACTAAACCCAGTCTGAATTGTGGTTAAAAATCCTAACTTTGGCTGTATGAGAATGTGCTGCACTTTTGTGGCCTGTGGATTTTGTTGAGGACATTTAGAACATTAAGTGCCACACGACCAGAGACAAGAAATGCTCTGATTCGCTCTGACTCACCCACAAAGAGGGGAGAGAGGAGAGAGGAAGAGAGAGAGGAGAGAGGAGAGAGAAGCAGCTCTGATTCACTCTGACTCACTCACAAAGAGAGGAGAGAGGGAGAAAGCAGAAAGAGGGAGAATAGAGAGGAGGGTATAGGGAGAGGAGAGGAGGAGGGAGAGAAGCAGCTCTGATTCACTGACTCACTCACAAAGAGAGGAGGAAGAGAGAAAGCAGAAAGAGGGAGGATAGAGAGAAGGTTGGAGGGAGAGGATAGAGCAGGGGTCGGCAACCCGTGGCTCCGGAGCCGCTCTTTTAGCCTTATACTTCGGCTCCGCGGCTTGGGAAAATAAATTATATGTATTTAATTGAAGTGTATTCTATGTGTGATAGTTCTTTATTAAATTGGAAAATTACTGTAATGTTGAAATATCAAAATAAAATTATATTTTATTTGTTGCTCAAAATAACCGTCACACTCACGGAACTATGTTAAAAACAAACACGGCTCATTCCTCAAAGACATAGCTCACAGTCCTGCGTAAGGATACAGACGCTGTGCAGAGGTTCAGGAGCAGGAGGATCTGTAGCACTACATGGATTTCATAAACCAGTGATCCCCAACCACTGGGCTGGGGACGGGTTCCGGTCCGTTAGGCATTTGCTACCAGGCTGCACAAAACAGTAAATTAATCTGCAACCGCATCTTCTCCAATGTAACTTTCTCCCGTCCCTCATGACACGCTAATAAGCTTGTCTGTAGATATATTATCAAAATCCTGAGAGGAAATCTCCACAGAAATCCATTTGATATAACGGCGAGTATATATGAAAATGAGCCAAAAACAAAAGACCTCCAAGAGAAAAGAAAGCTAAATTTAACAGACAATACCAGGAGTCCTACTTAAAATCTGGGTTTGTCCCTACAGATGACTCTCACGCGCCGAGTCCGCTCTGCATAATATGCGGGAAAAAGCGAACAAGGCAATGAAATGTTCAAACCTGCTTTGGCACACGGAGACTAAGCACCTGGATTACAAGATAAGCCTTTAGAGTTTTTTGAAAGAAATTGCGGAGCAGACTGGACATAAACACACTGCGGGAGTCATTGGCTCCCGCAACTCCTGATGGGAACCAACTCATCACAGAAACAAGAGCAGTGTCCTCTGATTCAGCGATATAGTGAGTTGTATTTTTTATAAAAAGGTCGGGGATCCATGTCATAAGCATACTGTAGTTGGTTACACAAAGCGTAAGACTAAAAAAGCAAAAAAAAAACCCCAAAAACAATATATACAGTTTTATCTTCATTTTAGATGCCAAAAAATATTTGCAGCTCCCAGTGCTTTTTTCCCCATGGAAACTGGGTATAAATGGCTCTTTAGGTGTTAAAGATTGCCGACCCCTGGGATAGAGGAAGAGGAGAGGAAAGAGACCAGAGGAGGAGAGGGGAGAAAGAACAGAAAGAGATCTGACCAAAGAGATCTGACATAGTTGGAACTCTAACAGGTGAACTGATCTGTACTGTTAAACAACAAAACATTTACAGGCACGTTTTAGAACATTCCTGATGTTTTGTTAAAACAGTGTCTGAACATTGTTATCAAGATAATGCCAAAATATAGTGAGCGACTTATTTTTGAATGAATCATCGCCCACCCCTAGGTAAAATATATATTATGGACATAAGGCAGTCTGTTATTTACTGCCCTTTAACACAAAAATAATCAAATGTCTTTGTTTTGAGTCTACTCCAAACCACATGCTTTTACTGACAGTCGACTGGCTGTAGACCTCAACATTAAAAAGACCCAGACCCCAAAAAGACCAAGATTATTGAACATTTGAAATAATTTGATTTTCAACAAAAAGGTGAGTGACTAAGTGAAAAACTGTTGGCTAATGCTAGCTAGCTCGAACTGTAATTTTATGTGTGAGAGACTTGTTTAACCGCACCGACTATCTCACCTGTTGCAGTTCCAACTAGGTCAGTTTTTTCTGATCAAATTGTGTTAAAACAAAGTTCAGATTTAAGTCTAACAAAGTCTCAGACAGAGCAGTGCCTATAGATAGAATCACACATCCAGGGAATGTTGATGACATCACCAGCAAAGTCTCAATTACTTACTACACCCTAGAATTCACTCTATGAAAATAAAAATCTGTATTTTAACTATTTTTTGTTTTACCTATCCCCCATCTATATTAAATATGATTGGCCTCTAGTGTGTTATATTATTTGAATATAAACTTCATATTGTTTACTCTAGGTATTTAAATCAGACTCACGTGAATATTGCGTAGTTTCCGCGTCCCTCGCTCCAGTCGACTCAGCAGCTTCAGTTTGGGAGCGCTCTGGAGAAACTGGTCATCCACAGAGAGAGTCTTCCTCAAAGTGACCCTGTCGCACCTGTCACCCACTGCCCCGCCCCCTCGCACACCTGCCGTTGCCAAGGGAGACGGGTCAGGTGACATAGGAGACAGGAAGTCACGTTGCACTGAACCTGAGATGGAAACACAAGAGGAAACTTTAGACACAATACTCACAACTGAGGCAGCCAACAGACCAAGATTTAGACCTGGTCCAGACTTGGTCTAGACCTGGTTAAGACCTGGTTTAAAAGCTCATATCTTCTGCTAATCTGCTTTTTCTCTCTGTAACCCTGTTCTAATGTGATGAAATGTCCCGCAGCCTTTAATCCTGTTCTAATGTAGTGTCCTCTTCAGAAACATTCCTGGAGTTTTGTTTCATTCACACATGTTTCATCCATGTACATTTAGTCTGTGTCTCTCTGCACAGCTCACAACACACAATTACACCTTATGATGTCATCAGGTGGTATTTGAGAAAGTAATCCTGTTTGTTTTCAGTTACTCATCTTCACTAGACTGCATCTAGTTGTTTTTCAGTTGGACACATTATTCTAGGTGCTATTCAGACATAGACAAACTTCATCTATGCTCAAGGGAAACGAGTTGAACAGAATGGCTTGAGAAATACAATTTAAAGACAATACGTCATAACAGCGAGCGACCAGTATTTCTATGCGGAGCAGACTGTATCAGACTTTACCAGATTGTACTAGACCAGGGCTCCAGACTGAAACAAAATGCTCACATGTTTCACCTAATTTGGCATCTGTGCAAGTATTTTTAAGTCTTTTTTTTTTTTTTTTGTAAAGCACTCAGACATGTCTGATGAGATTTCTTAAATATTTATTTTGAGGTGCACACAAATTCAGAGAAGTTAGCTGCCCCGGACTGTTCTCTCCTCACTCCTCCATCTTTGTTGAGCAAATAAGCAAAAAATATGAATCTTCTGATTTTTATAACCAAATGAATTACAGGTGTACAAAAATGTGCTCAACTCCCACAATAAAACTTTTTCGAAGGTGTGCCTGAGGGTTAATGCCACATGTAGTATTTAGCTCAACTGGCAAAACAGCAGCATTGCTGCGCCGTCAGGCAAGACACTAAATGTGTGTGAATGACAATGATGCACATTGATGAAGTTATGCACAGGGAAGGTATTTTTCGGACAGTTTAATGCTCCATTTGACTAAATAAAGGTGATGTAATTTATTTTTATGAGTGCAATCACAGCTATCGTGTAAGTTAGGCTCGTTTTGGCCCTATATGGTTGCTAGGGAGTAGTTATGGAATTACCTCTATGTATGCCATATCTGCTGCCCATGTCCAACCTGTAAGTAAAATTATAAACTTCACCAAAACCTAGAAAAGCTAGGTAATAAAATAAATAAAATATAATGATGTTAACTACACTATCAGTCAAACGTTTGGACACACATTTGTTATGTTTCCATGATTATTTCCATTGTAGAATCTCACTAAAAACTATGAATGAAACATATGGAAGGGTGTGAGCATAAGACTCAAAATAACTCAAAACTTGTATTAGACTTCTAATATTAGCCTTTACCCATTGCTCTGACCACTGCTTTGCACTTTTGGCATTTCTTGACCGCTTGGCCTTCACTGATAATTCAGAGAAGCGTTGTCAACAAAGCAAAAGGTGACTACTTTTAGGATTTGAAATAAATTATATATATATATATATATATATATATATATATATATATATATATATATATATACATATGAAAAGTTCAGTTATTTTTTCTTTACCACATTATTCCATACATCTTGCATATCTGATGTCACTTTAAGAAGCTCAGTCTTATTCATCAAATCTAAACAGGTTAACAACTTACTCAGCGGTCAAGTCATATTTTTACCATTGTTAATATTACAGCATATTTCAAAACATTTGTATTTATTTACTCAATGTTTGTAAAATGAATTTGTCAAAAGGTGAAAGTGTTTTTGGATAACTTTTAAGTATAATTGTTTTTTTCAATGTTTGTTTTATTTTATTCCATTTCCAAAGTTTTCCAAACTTGAAACTCTTTAGCTTCACTTTAAATGTGTCTCTTCACACTAATTACACTGGTATTACTGCAGCCTCTAGTGGACATCACAAACATTGCAATTATGATACACCGTCCCAAGATTTGTGCCTATAGAAAATCTTTCCACAAGGTTAAACCCTTCATTTCAACATTGTTATAAATTTCATCATCAACTCATGCAAACTTTAATGATGATGATGAATATACGTCTGTTATTGTCACATCCAGATAAAACAATTTCAATATAGCAAAGACGTCTACAATCTTCTTGAGAGTTAAAAGTGATTTAGGGTCTGTCGTGTCCTGTAGTCTGTGCACTTTGAAGTTCAAGAGGAAACTCATTATCGTTCTTTTAGAGGGAAGGGCTCAGAGGATTCAGGAAATGCCCTCAGTAAACAACTGTCAGTGTGCTTTTCAATGCTTAGCTCTGGCACGTCTGCAATTCTCATTTCATCTATGTAAGGATCAGACATGTTTTTGATCATTTAGGATTTATATACTATCAACTATTCAAGGCGTTCTATTTGTGCTTTATAATTATTAAGAATTGTTTAATATTGTATTTTTTACAACATAAAAAGTTCTGTCCTACTACATCTAGTTTTGCAGTAGGACAGAACTAGGTGTAAATAAAGTCTATAGCGGTCTATGCCAGAAATAACAGGACAAAACCAATCAATATGGGGCTAAGTCGGGTATAATTTAGATCTGAAATAGGGCTAAACAGGACTGAACCAGGACTAACACAGGACTGAACCAGGACTGAACCAGGACTGAACCAGGACTGAACCTGGACTGAACCTGGACTGAACCTGGACTGAACCTGGACTAACACTGGACCAACACGGGACCAACACGGGACCAACACGGGACCAACACGGGACCAACACGGGACTAACACGGGACTAACACGGGACTAACACGGGACTAACACGGGGATAACACAGGACTAACACAGGACTAACACAGGACTAACACAGGACTAACACAGGACTAACACAGGACTGACACAGAACTAACACAGGACTAACACAGAACTAACACACTAACACAGAACTAACACAGGACTGACACAGAACTAACACAGGACTAACACAGAACTAACACAGAACTAACACAGAACTAACACAGGACTGACACAGAACTAACACAGAACTAACAAAGGACTAAACCAGGACTGACACAGGACTAACACAGGATTAACACAGGACTAACACAGGACTAACACGGGACTAACACAGGACTACACAGAACTAACACGGACTAACACGGGACTAACACAGGGACTAACACAGGACTAACACAGGACACAGGACTAACACAGGACTAACTAACTAACAGGACTGACTAACACAGGACTGACACAGGACTAACACACACAGGACTAACACAGGACGACACAGACTAACACAGGACTAACACGGGTTGAGTGTTTGTCCACTGACCGAACTAACAAATCCCGCTCTAACATGAACAGGACTAACATCCACTGACTCGAAGGTTGGACGGTGCACACACAGGACTGTCGACCTTGGGCAGGACTAACACAGGACTAACAACAGACTGACACAGAACTAATTTGACAGAAGGTAAAAGCAATAAAGATGTGACTACCATACAGAACTAACAAAGGACTAACACAGGACTAACGCAGAATTAACGCAGAACTAACATAGGACTAAACCAAGACTAACACAGGACTAACACAGGACTAACGCAGGACTAACACAGGACTAAACCACATCAGTTCTTACCTGCTGAGTTCCAGTGCAGACCTCCAGGACTCGCTGCCAGTCTTCGCCTCTTCCTCACGGTCACTCCACTTGGAGAGGAGTCGGCCTGGGTCAACGGGTCAGAGATCACAACAGGGGTCACAGATGTCATTGGGGTCACGCAGGTCAGGAGCGTGGAGGTCAGGGGCGAGGAGGTCAGGGGCGAGGAGGTTAGGGGCGAGGAGGTCAGGACCGGAGTGGAGAGGAAGTGAGTGTCTCGACCCAACGTAGGGCTCAGGAAGGAGTGCACTTTCTCTGAAGATCTGGGGACAAAACAGAAGAAATAATGTCTGCTATATTAGAGTTGTCAATGTTTACATATTAACGCATGCAATTAATCAAAACAAACGCATCATCCACAAATCAACACAAATTGACACACACGGTCTGTTTTGACCAAACACACAGGCACATTGGGCCGGGAGGCTCATCTGACAGGAGAAAGGCTGTGCTGATTTCCATAGGTCTTCACATGGACTGGCACAGATAGGTCGGTGGCACTTTATGAGTTTGGAGTGAGAAATGCTGTACGGCTCTACTCCATGCAGCACAAACCAGAGATGCAGCAGAGATCTGGAGTTGTACACAGGTGAGCGTTTTAGCACTCTCATGCTAAAGCAAGGAAAATGGGCCAAATATTTCACCAAACTGCTACAGAACACCAGAAGACATCAGGCCAACTCTAACAGCTTATATCTGTCACAATATGAGCCAGTTACAGCCGCAAATCAGGCTAGAAGTTTAGGGGTAATAATGGATTCAGACTTGAACTTTAACAGCCACATCAAGTCAATAACATCTGCAGCTTTTTACCATCTAAAAAACATTGCAAAAATCAAAGGTATACTGTCAAAGCCAGACTTGGAGAGACTTATCCATGCATTTGTCTCCAGTAGGTTAGACTACTGTAACGGCCTGCTCACTGGCCTCTCCAAACAGGCCTTAAGACAGCTGCAGTACATCCAGAACGCTGCTGCTCGGGTTCTGATCAGAACCAGGAAGAACGAGCACATAAGTCCTGTGCTCAGGTCGCTGCACTGGCTTCCTATAGCTCAAAGAATAGACTTTAAAGCAGCTCTGCTTGTGTACAAGTCTATTCATGGCTTAGGTCCAAAGTACATCTCTGACATGTTAGTGCCATATGAACCATCTCACACTCTCAGGACTTCAGGGACCGGCCTCCTGCTGGTGCCCAGAGTCAGGACTAAACATGGGGAATCAGCATTTCAGTTTTATGCAGCTAAAACCTGGAACAGTCTTCCTGAAGATGTGAGACAGAAATAAACTTGCCTTGCCTTGCAAGTGACAATGAACACCACTAAACCTGTTGTTTGGTCATGTACATTAACCTGGAACATACGGTCACAGAAATGTATAATGAAATGCAACGTCTAAACATAAATTATAGCCCGTTATGCTTTACAATAATTAATTTTTATTTGTTGAATAATTAGTTTCAATTACAACATTAAAATCAGCTCACAATGTGATTAATTGTGATTAATTATATTACAAAAGAGTGATTTATCTGATTGTTTTTAATAGTTTGACAGCACTATACTACATAGTTAAAATGTTTGACACCAGTGGCACTTTACGTTATATTTTTGACATTTTAAATTCAAGTCTGAAACAAGTCGTTGACTTCAGAGTCTTAAAATAGCAGAGCGCAATGGAAGCTGAAGTCATAATAAATACCATCACAACAAAGCGCCGCATGCTATCAGCCCCTCCTATGGATAGCTACAAATCAGACTAGCAATTTTTACTTTTTTTTGTGTGTGCCAAAATCGCTATGTGGAGCTACCAAATCCTACCTGTATCACCAATTAAGAATATACGATTAGAGAAAAAAGTAAGTACAGAACAAGGTTAAAAACTCAATTTTTCATAATAGGTCACCATGGTCAACCATGACTGAACCAAGACGAGCAGAGGATACAGAGGAAAGGGTCAGAGGGACAGAGGATGCAGAAGACAGGGTCAGAGGACCAGAAGATACAGAGGAGATGGTCAGAGGGGCAAATGATCCAGAGAAGAGAGTTAGAGGGGCAGAGGATGTAATAATATATTTTAAATGTAAACTCTGGCATGTGACCCATCTCCAGTCTGCATTTCCGTAGTCTTGTCTAAACAGTGAGTTCCTTTAGACCTTATCCGGACCACTCCCTGTTCATTCAAACACATGTATTTTCGTGTTGTTTTTTGAGAAAATGGAATTATCTAGAGGAACATTCATCACAGTGAGTGTTCTATAGAGATTTAGGGCGACCACCTTTTAAAGACATTTTGATGGACATGGGAACAAGTGCACAGTAAGGTACAGCCAAAGACCACAGAATGCACTTCCTCCAATTTATAAAAGATTAATGTGTGTTTAGTTAAGGCTTTATGGCTCAAGTATACTGTTCACTTATATACAAAGGTTACAGACACTTAAAGGGCCTGTATTATACCATTTTCTGATCTATGTAAAAATGTTGTTTCCTCATCAAAAACATACATAGACTTGTGTTTTGTTTCATTCACACAAGTTAAACATACAAACCCCCATATTTAGGCTTCTTGAGTTGAGTTCTTCTCTCAAACAGAAAAAAATTCTGTTCTTGTGATGTCATGTGGTAACAGGTGTTTTTAGACTCTATAAACCTTCACTAGAATCATTTAGAAAATTTCAGCCCCGGAATTTCCAATCTCTGCTAAACAAAAGATAAAAGGTAGCCAATAACTTGAAAAATACTGCTTCATGACATCACAAGGTGGAACTGAGCGTTCTGAGCATTGGCAGTGTAGACAGACTAATAATAATGTTTTACTCAGACATGTGTGAATGAAACAAAACGCAACCCAGGTTGTGAGGAGGTAACAGCATTATAACATGGCTTAAAGTTCACAAGGGCACATTTTGCGTAATAAGTTCAATGGCAACTGATTAGGAAATGATTGTACACTACACTAAATTATTGCAAAATTAAATCTGGGTGAACAATATTCCCCAAAATGTACCTAGCTGCAGTTAGCCTTTTTATTTGATCTGGTGGTGCCTGGGGTCCTGTTTTTGCCTTTTGTTTGATGAGGTTATTTTGGGGACATTTTTGCTTTTAGTTTAGTGATGTCGGCATCAGCTTGCATGGCCCTGTACGGGGTTCTATTGTTATGTTTGGCGGGCTCATAAGGTCCACCTTTCTATTGTTACTCCTTTTGGGCACAGGGGACACAGATTTTAGTTTAAGTAAATTTTAATTTACTTTAAAATGCCAAAACTATTCAACTTTTTAAAATCCGTTTTATTCCTCTTTAGTATGGTTTGGTCCACCTGGGTCATAACAATTGGAAAAATGTTTATCTATTAATCAGAAATGTGCTAAAACAGGGAAATCTTTTATTTAAAAAAAACAAATAGTAAAAAATGAATTGTAGTAACACCCTGTGCTCATGAGTTAAAATTCCAACTCCAAATACATATCTTGATTTGTGTAGATTTGACAAGTGTAGATTAATTTGATACTTAAATCCTAATTTTAAAGTGATAGTATGTAATTTTCTGGGGGAGGAAAGTCACCTGCACGAGTCCATGGAAACAGAAGGTTAAAAATCACACACACGGAACATTTCCCGAGGAGTTTATGCTATATTGTGGAATATTATAGCCAAAGGAATGACATTTCCATGGAAACAAGCAGGAGGCAGCCCTCCCCCAGGCCAACTAAGAGTCGGGTTTGTGGCTGCTCAAAGGATCTGTGTTTTTTCATTAAGGATGTTTTACATAGCACTAAAAAATTGAAAAAACATGCTTTTATTTTAGTGTATTTTTGGGGGGAAAAGCTGCATACTGTGGCTTCAACCATAAAAGTACAGAAATATCATTAATACCTTTTTGTTCAAACTTTCCATATGTAAAAACAACTACCTCAATTTTATTGTGTAGATGATATAACTGCAACTTGTATACACACACACACACACACACACACACACACACACACACACACACACCCACACCCACACCCACACCCACACCCACACACCCACACCCACACACCCACACACACACACACACCCACACACGAGTTAAAATGACAACAATTCAAAATCTTCATTTGAACACTTTATTTTAGACTTCAGTTATTACTCTGTTATTTCCTCTTTTTAGATATGACTTTTGACTGATTTTTATTTGAGTTTTAATTTAAGGAGGTGCAGATGCCAGTAAGAAGTTATTTATTTGTAGTGATACCTTGACTGACCTCAATAAATGAATGGTTTCTACTTGGATAGCTAGTATAATTTTATAAAACTATTTTGAATATTGTTAACTACAGCAAATTGACAGAAACAGAGCCGTACTTTATTTTCACAGTACAGTTTGTATATTCGTACCTTTCCCCATCTCCATTGTGGCTGCAGAGGGAGCGCTGTGAGGCATTTAGGGCCCGTGATGTGTTCAGGGGTAGTGCGGAGGAACCAGACCCGGGGACAGAGCTGGAGGATCGGACTGATGTTTGTGATGAAGAGGAGGAGGAGGAAGAGCCTAGGGAGTGAGGCAGACGCAGAGAGGAGGGCATACACAGCCACGCTTCCAAGTCTGAGAACTTGGAGTAACTCAGCATCTCCAGAACACTGTGGACAAATGGACAGCTATGAATATTGTGTGAAAATGTTTAACATTTTACATCCAACTGAATGAAGATCAGTGTGAGATTATTTTTAACTATTTCATAAAGATCAGAACAAACTAACACAAAAAAGTCAGTATTTTCAGTGTTGTCACAATAATAAAATTTCAAACTTGATTTCAATACTAACAAATAGACGTGATACAAAATACTGATTCCGAAACCACGATGATAATAAAAAACACTCGTTCTTTAGACAATAGAATGTGATTTTCAACATTATGATAGCACTTTCTATTATATTCCCATGTGGCCTTATATCTGTGTAATCCCTCAGTGGTCCAGGTAGGTTCCATAGTGGTCCATGGGCGTATACTAGTTTATGTGTCTTATACTTGTTCTGATACAGCTCAAGATCATTCTAAAGCTATTCAGGAAAGGTTAATTTCTGTCCTGTGAATGGGACTTTATTAGTATTGATGGTTGCTCAAATGAGTATCTAGTTTCAATACTTCTTTTAGTATCGATTAGTATCTGATTTTTGATACTTTTGACAACATTATTTCCAACACACTGTATGTGTAAGTATAACAGAAGAAAAGGATAGACAATCATTAGATGCCTCTTAAATATACCAAAACTGAAAATCTTATTCTATATTCAGAGCTTAGCTATAGCAATCAATAACAGTCCAGGGCAAACTAACTTCTCTCTCCTTTCACCATCACTAGACTCAGAGTTGCCAGGAAAAAAATTAAAAATTAAGACCTACATAACAATAAATACTAAAACTAGAATCAAAACTAGATACTCATTTGAACAAGTATCAATACTGGAAAAAAGACATATATGAGACAAAACTTCACCTTTTGGATGACCTTGATCTATATCAGAAATAGTATAAGACGACCCCATCAAAATATTGAAGAAAGTATTTTGTTAAAAAAAACAACAACATTTTTATCATCATTGTGGTATCAGAATCCGTACTGAGTATCAAGCTTTTTTTCTTTCCATTTATATTAGGTTTAAAATTGGTATATAAAATATAATATTGTTCACACGCCTTCATCATTACCTCTCGTCCCCAACTCCAGGGAGCTCGTCCTTCTCGTCGGCCGTTTGGAAGATGCATGACGCAGGCCGTGGCGTCAGCAGCACATACGACTTCTCACAGGTCATATTCAGGCATAACTGTACAGAGAATACAGAGGGAACAATATAAATGTAAGGAAAACTTAAGGAAAAGTATAAAGAACAGTACAGGTAGATTTTGTTCAGACAGTGATGGCACAAATACTTTTGACATTTATAATTTTCTTTCATACAATTTGAGGAGTTTAAATGTCACTTATTTCCTATATCTCATATTTAAGCAGTCTTTTGAACAGTGCACTTACTTTTCATGTTAATGGCCAGTGGTAGAACATAAAGTAAAAGTAGTAAAGTACTGTACTTAAGTACAAATTGTACATCATATCTGTACAATTGTGAGTAGATTTTATAGTGAGTTCTTTCTACTGCACTACATTTTAAACAGGGCAAGTAAGACCTGTTCTGACTATGATCTGAGACCTGCTGAAAAGCTTGAGGGTTGAGGGCAAACAAAAATATACAAATAAAGTGGCAAGGAAAAAGCGATCAATTCAATTGCTTCTGTTGAATAAAATTCTGCACAAATCACTACATCTGAAGATTTAGTAGATCTCAAAATGTGCCTGAAATACTTTTACTTATTACTCATTACATTTTACAAAGGGCACTTTAATACTTCTACTTAAGCAAAAGTACAGATAAGGAAAAAAAAAAAAACTAAAGTAACAGTATCAGATTAAAAAATCTACATAAGTAACAAAATTGAGAACTTTTTCCACCACCGTTAATGACAATACAAGGAGGAACAAAGTGAGATTTTGTTATGCCAATGTGTAGTCCATGTTCTTTTTAAACTATGGCGGAGAACGTTAGACTATGGGGGGAGCACCATTCTTAAGGCTCAATGTGACATTATTGGACTTAAAATGTTGTATTTTTGTCTAAACTACAGTGCTACAAAAGTTCTTCCTACCTTTACTTTAATTTTACCATATCAAGTAGTGAATCAGTTTCTCAAAAAATAACAA
Organism: Periophthalmus modestus; assembly: GCA_019594935.1. Lineage (NCBI taxonomy): Eukaryota > Metazoa > Chordata > Actinopteri > Gobiiformes > Gobiidae > Periophthalmus > Periophthalmus modestus. The sequence goes on from JAIEZT010000304.1 coordinate 19,684,539, forward strand.
ATCAAATCACTTTATGTTGAAGCTGTCTGTTAGCCCTGTGCCAGTCTGAGCGGTTGCCATGGTTACCTGCGGTCGGCGAGGAGGACCGTCTCGTGCTGCACTGATTTACAACAGCTGACCACAAAGTTTAACAAAATGTATTTAAATTTAACCAAAAAAATTACAGATTTTGGGCAGAAAACACGGGAATATGCGGCTTAAATGTATTTACACGTGTCTTCTGTTTTGGGGAAGTCTCTCATTAAAAGTACTAGACGAAAGACTAAGGAATTTGAGTCTGTAATTTAGGAAAATGCTCCAAATAAGTGGAAAATAGCGGTTAAATTACAAGAAGGTAAGAGTAAACCCGAAAAAAAGCGACTAAACTTGTCTGTTAAGTTGTTGGGACTCAAATAAAGTCGTATTTCAGCTTTTATCTAGACTAACTGTGAGATAATGCCAGTCTAAAATGCCCAAAATAGCACCACAACCACAGGGAAGTTAGCTTGAAACTTTTTACCGCGTTTCAGAGTTTTTCCGTCATTCTTCTCGTTCTTTCCGCAGTGTTTTCCATGTGAACATCTGCTAAAAGCGGAACAGTCCCCCGTCTGGAGACGTGTCTTTGTCCCAGAGCTAAAACATCCCAAAAATATAGCGAGCGGAGCAGCCCAGGCGGGCGGGCAGAGGAGGCTCGGGTGCTCGGGTTACACTGCGGTCTGTCCCCGCTCCTGGAGCCTGGAGCCTGGAGTAGACGCGAAGCTCCAACATCTGGAGGAGGCCGGGCGAGGGTTTATATAGAGGGGCGTGGCTGAGGGCAGAAGGGGCGGGGCAAGCAGACAGGCATAATTAAAGGGAGAATTAACAAAAGGAGACTGAGATACTGCAGACAGCTATAAATAAAAAGCTTTTATTAGGGGAAATCTAAATCAGATGCGTCCAAGATTCTGAAAATAATAAATTCACCAAAAACAACACGTTAATTAACATTTTAAATTCCTTTCACGTTCATTTTTGACACTCCTTGAGTACCCCTCCCTATGCTCTTCATGCTAAGTCACTCTCCCTTCAGAGTGCTATTACAACACATGGTGTGCAAATGTCCCCGTTAATGAAATGACTGCACATTGCATCAGGTTTGTGAAGTTGTACTGTATTGCATAATGCTTTTGTACTTTTATTTAGGGAGAATTGTCATGTGGGAGCATGGGTGACGTAGGCTGGTGGACAGCGCCTAGAACAGGCTTGTATTGCTAACTGCAAAAAGAGTTCGAATAGGGCCCAGGAAAGATTGTGAGAGTACGGAAACATGCACAGTTGACATCTAAACCGTCTTCAGGCATGTTTTGATGAGGGAAAAATGTGAACTAACTGCTGGTTCCAAGTTAGTAAATCTAAAATGGCAGTACCCTACATATTGCTAAAGTTTGATATCTGACAGTTAAAATACTGATCGTCCTTGTGTTATTTTGCCTTTAGTTATTCCTCCTGTCCACCCTCTTCTGTGAGCCTGCTCCTGCAGCCACTGATAAATGCACTATTATGCTATGTTATGCTAATAGTTACACAGAGCTAATGACAACAAAAGCAAAAGTACACACTGATTTATAACTTACAAATGTAATAACAATCAAAGATGTCCCTGTGTGGT